>OW818032.2:74015339-74615339 GCA_942486065.2 Calliphora vomitoria
TTTCGAAAATCTGGAGAACTATACTTGTAGTTTAAACTCTTTACGAATCAATTTTTGGTGAACTTTTCTTCTATTATGCGACATATTCCAAAGTGTAAAACAAACTCTAAGAAGCGACTGGATAAATCGCTGGAATGAGAGGGACAGTTGCAGACAAATAAAATACTTTTGCGATGAAACAAAAATCAAAATCAGTAATTTAAAGTTTTTAGAAATGAATAGAAGGCAATTGGGAATGATTAGTAATCTTAATACTAGTCATAGTACTCTTGATAAGCGTAGATATGGAGCGAGAAAGCTGTAGAGGACAGCTTTCGCTGTTTATATGAAAGCCCTGCGCCATCATATAATCGATTTAACATATTTGGATTTATTTCTATCAGAACCTATGAGATATTTGTGTCATAAAGACTTCCAGAATGAGAAAGAACGTGAAGGAGATTAAGAAAAAATTAATCGTAATGGACCTTATTGGCATCCATATGCAATGGCTTTGTATGAAAAAATCCTGAAAATTCATTATATTGTTAAATAACGAATTTTCTTAAAAAATCCCTAAGAATTTTCTTTGAGTGTCTGGTCATACAAACTCTCCCTGAAAACACTCTGGCTCAACAGAAGTTAGCAAATACGAGTAGACACTTTTCAGAGGTTACAACAAAAGAATTTCCTTAAATAATATTCTGTGATTTTGCTTTTTTTTTAATGTAAGCCTCAAATTTTCCAGCCAAGTTTTTTCCCTTCTTATACATTTTGTCGTATTATTTTTGTTCCTTTTCTGTGTTGGTGTCAGTGTGATTTAGTTGTAGTAAAATTGCAATTCTTGCCAAGGTGAATAAGCAGATAAAAGAACGAACTCGAGAAATTATCTCAAGTACATTTAAGTTAATAAGTTACTGATATTTGTGTGTACGAATGTTGGCGAGACCCTTAAGGTGGTGGCCAAAAAAAAATAAAAATGTGATGCACTGCATCACAATGCCATTAAGACCTTGTTGTTGCAAATGAAACAGTTGTTTTTAAATGTGCTGTTGATTTCGGGCCAAAATAACTAGCAATCTGTAAATACTGCATAAGGGATAAGTATTCGAGGTTAAGAAAAAACTAAATTTAAATTATGTTTTTTTTTTTGCATTATGGACATTATAGTTATTTAAACTAGGTAAATGTAAGTTGCTATTGGGTGAAAATTATTGGTAAGTAATATTCCATAATATAATATAATAATATATTTTTTCACCTTGATGATTATAGAAGGGAGTTTAAATCTTTCTGACACTATTATTTTCTTAGCTACAAATAAATATAACATATTTTAAGCGCTTCCTGTATTTTTTATGTTATTTAATATTATTCCAGTAGTTTAATGCAAATCATCTACTTTTCTTTTGTGAAAAATTTAAAACTTAATTTCTTAATTGACTAAAATTTAAACAAAAACAAGTAAGAAAGTATGGTCGGTCAAGCCCGACCAGATAATACCCTACACTAAGTAAATGAGCAAAAACATTTTTCTTTCAAAATTTCAATAATTTATGTTCGTGAGCGATTTTCGGAAGTGGGCCTTATATGGGAGCTATGACAAATTATTGACCGATCACCACGAAGCTCTTAAAGACAATATCCGTGAGGACCTATCGAATGTGAGGACCTATCGCCAGAAGTTTTGGCCAAAGTGATGGAAAATGCCATAAAATGGGCTCAAATGACAATCAACTGTGGCGGCGGCCATTTACATGACATCATGCTCTCGACTTGATGTAAAAAAAATTAAAAGACCAAGTAAAAATAATCCACAAGAAGAATCAAAGTTTTTTATTTTTTTTTTAATTACAGCCAAAAAACATCGGAAGTTTACTTTTGCGCCACCTTTTATGTATATTAGGATGGGTCTTGTATTTTGATTGCATGGTGAAATTTTCCATTGACGCCTTCTATGTAGTAAAAGAATATATAACACTAAAAAAATCGAATGACCAGATAAATGTTTTATACAAAATGCACAACAATCGGTGCCCGTATTATATTGGTGATAGGTACATAAGATTCTACCCATCCGAATATAGCACTATTATTTGTTTGGTTTGCAAACAATAGGAGAATGGAGAACTGTCCTTGTTTTAGTAATTTATCCGGCACAAGCTCACATTATTATTACCAATTGGGTCCCAACATACTTATTTTAGGGGCTGGCCTAATATACAAACTTTAAATGAGAAAGATTTTTTAATATTTAAGTAATTTTGTTTTGGTTAAATTTACACTTGAACAATTGCATGTGTCGGTCGTACTTAGCTGGCATTTTATGCTTTTGGTTTGTGCTTTAAGTCCATACAGCATCGCGAATTTTTCGTTTATTTTTGTTTTTTTTTTCTTCTGGTGCCATTTAAAATATTTACGCACATTAATTGTGTTTTGAAAACATTTGCACTTTCGCCAAAAATTCCACATACAAATACGATGTGGATTATTTACCACAATGTGTGTATACCCACTAAACATTTCTGTCCGAATTCGGTCACAATACGTACCGACAGTCTGCACAGGTTGGCGATTTCGAATTCGATGTCCAAGTTGTCAGACAGAATTCTGCACAAGTTCTAAGGGAAATTCTAAAGGAATTTTAGACATGTCTGTCAGTAAGCAGTCAACACATTGGATTCATATACAAGTTGCATTACTTGATCATCTACATGACTAGTTATTTTATTGGATGTAAGACTTAAAAATGCGGGATTCACAATAGATGGCGTAACTTTTGAACGCAGTTTTTGTTTTTAATAACTTATACGTAATTTTGAAGGATATCTGTCATTTATTCTCAAATGACAGATATATTTGTTTTGCTTCGAAAATTGTGCCAACAAAGCATCATGTGCGGAGAAGTTTTGTTTTACTTCTTCAAAAACGTTCCGTTGATGAATGTGTTTCATAGGATGTGTGAGAGATGGTTTGTACATTTCAGAAGTGGTGATTTCGACACAGAAGACAAAGATCGTCCAGGTCAGCCAAAAATGTTTGAAGACCAAGAATTTGAGCCATTACTCCATGAAGATTGCTGTTCAACTCAACAAGAGTTTGCTGTATCATTGGGAGTTACTAAGCAGCAATATTGCACCCAAAAGCAGAGAAATTGAGTACCATACAAATTGAAGCCGAGAGACCTTGAAAGACGATTTTGTATGTCCGATATTATGCCTGAACTCTTCAAAAGAAAATCATTTTAGCACTGAATCATTACTTGCGATAAAAATAGATACATTACGATAACCCAAAGCATTAGAGATCGAATGTATTTGGTGGGATTGAAATGGTTGCTATCTATTATGAACTGCTGAAACATGGCCAGACCATCACAAGGAACCTGTATCGAATAAAACTGATTCGTTTGAAGCGATCAATGGCCGAAAAACGTCCGGAATATGCAGCAAGTCATTAAACCGTAATATTCCATCATGAAAATGCTAGCCCACATGTTGCAGTACCTGTTAAAAACTATGTAGAAAGAAGTGATTGGGAAATTTTGCATCCGACTACTATTTGCTTCCATAGATGCGGAACGCTCTATCTGGGATACGCTTCACTTCAGAACAGGGTAACAGAAATAATTGGCATCATCAGAAAGATGGGAAAACGTCATAGCTAACAATGGCCAATACTTTGAATATATTTATATTGTACAAATGTTTCTAAATAAAAGCTGAAAATTTTAACAAATGCCGCATGTTTTATTCATACACCCAATAACATGTACGTGTCCTAATTGACCTCAAACAGTCGTTAAAAAGACATCTCATAGGCAGTCCAATAACCCAATGCTTCCAGACAAACCTTCCTCCTACAAATCTGCAATATATTACTTCTAGTGGCTGAAATAACTACTTTTCAAAGTACAGTACAAAATAAACCTTAAAACTGACTACACTCTATATTACTTAGAGACACTTAAGTGGCAATTGACTTCACGCTAGGTTATATGGGATATCAGTATACTTAATCAAAAAGAAAATAAACTGGGTGAGAATTATATCAACACAATTTGCATAAAACCCTTTTGTACGAATTACTCACAAAAAAGTGGAGTGCAAAGTATTAATTTACAGTGACTACACTCTAGATTACTTAGAGACACCTAAGTGACAATTAACTTCACGCTAGTTTACATAGGATATCAGCGGATAAGCAAAAATAAAATAAACTGTATGAGAATTATATCAACATAGTTGATATTAAAAAAGTGACTAAACTCTAGATTACTTAGAGACACTTAGATGATAATTTTTTTCACGATAGTTTACCTTATATGTATAAAGTAACCAATTGACTTCTCTCTGCAATGCAAAGAGCATATACGTGTCAAATTTCTCAAAATATATAAATTTCAGTCAGCCGAGTTATCAGACATTAGTGACAATTACTGTATCTAAGGGATACATTGACTACTTACTGTATTAATTGCCGGATAAAATTCTGACATCAGATACGTTGTTTACTGGGTTTGTCCATATGCGTGTGTCTGTATATATGCATTTAGTCAATATTTGGGCTAAGTGTTATGGGTGTGATTGTATACATTAGGGTGGATCAATAAAAAAGGTGTTGATGATCAAACTATAGTTAATTATGGAGAGATCTTCACAGAATTTAGGAGCAACCAGTTTTTTGAAAATATAATTTCGATGCCAATTTTTATTTTAGTTGATGACAAACATTATTTTCTGTAAAACTTTACTACCCTTGTGTTTTCTCAGTTTATAAAATAATGATTTATGAGGTATTCCATACAGTAAAAATTTAATTTTATATCATGTTTGAATATAACTTATAATGTTAAAATTTTGCTAAAATTAACAACAGGTAAATTAACTTTACCCAATTAATATTACCCTAAAAATAATCCAAAAAATTTAAATTAATCGGAATATAAAGTTTTCATGTTTATATTACAGCATGAAACTACCCCCATATATTGTATACAAAAACCTACAACAATTATTAGCAAATATTAATATAAGTAATTCAATGTTTGCTTTAAGTCTCAACACTGATTTCAGATACACATAAATTGAGGATATAATCTGTTGTTTAAAATTTTAAGATCTTAGATACGATTTATTTAATTTTCACCAACATAAATAAATAAATGAAACTGTTTTGTAATTGTTTCAAAATATCTGCCTGTTAAATATGTACCAAATTACAGCTAATTTTCACATCTTTATAAGTAGATCTTTACTTTATATATACATATTTACAAATTTGTACAAATAGAAATTAGAAATTAGAAGATTTATTTATTTGTGGACATATGATGTCCACTTAAGATATTATTACATACACTCACATTACAGTTTTGTCTAGAAACAGAGAAACTGGCAATTATAAATTAATATGTACTTGGCAAGTTGAGATTTATGCCAACGTTCCTTTTGTTTATTAAATGTAAATAGTATTTTATTAATTACATGACATAAATTGTTCATAATACAATGTTAAATGAAGTTATAATGAAGTTAGATGCTCATGGAAAAATAGTAGTGTAATTTGGAATTCACAAAAGAAAATAATTCCTATAAAATTAAGGTTTTAACATATATCCTTACTAAATACATTTACTGTAGGGGAAATTCATCAAAATTAAATACCATACAGCTGGAGACTGAGATATGCAGAATCTGTGCACAATTCAAAACAAATCATTGATAGTTTTTTAATACCGATCTTATGCATAAAATTTTGTGTTTTTATTTTTAAACTTAAAACAAAATATCCAACCTCTAAACGTTATTCGATTTTGCTAGAATTTTCAAGAATTTATAGACTGAACGAATAGAAAAAGCACAATTTCTTGTCTTTGATATTAGACAACTAGTACTGTCGCACACAATGTCTTTGACTGAAATAATGAGTCTTTATTCGAAAAGCTGACAGGCTTATAAGTAAAAATTCGTGAGACTTCTCACCGGCTTATTGGAAGAAAAGTCTGAGCTTAATTTATGCGATATAAGGTTTTCAATGGTGACATACCTATGCAATGATATGGATGTCTCATTTGTCACAATTATTGAGGTGATTTTAAATCATCCTAGACACTAGAAAGTCATATTTTGCATTAGTTAAATGTAATTTGAAGATATTAGTTTTTAACAAATCGATTGCAATTTACACAATCCTTGTTCTAAGTCATAACTCCCGCTATCTCTAAACCTTACCATTTCCCTGTAGCAGGAGTATTGATCCCTGATAATCAACCCCTACAAAATAGAGTCAAATGGTCAAGTCATCTAGGGTTCTATAGTTGAAACAAAACGTTGACTTTTCGCTTTTTTTCGTTTCTTAAAAGTCGACTTTTCGAATTTTCGACTTTTTTCGTTTTTTAAAAGTCGCCTTTTCGAACTTCGACTTTATTTTTTGGAAATATAAAATTTGTATATATATATTTTTTTTTGGAATTTGATAAAATCACAATAAATATTTCCCAAAATTAGAAAATTAAGAAAAACTAAAAATAAAATTTATTAATTTTGATATATTTTTTAAGAAATTGCCTACAATATGAACTAATATAAACATCTATAAAGATTTTCTAATAAAATTTTCAAAATAATAAAAAAAAATATATATTATAATATTTCCTTAACTTTTAGATTTTTAATAATTTTTTAATACAACTTCCCCGCCAGTTTTGTTTTCCTCAAATTTAAAAATCTATATCTTAGGTTGCAAGCAATATTTTTTAACTTTCTTTTTTGATTATGAATCGTACGATTTATTAGAATTTTTTGGAAAACAAAAATTCGTAGAAACATTTTTTTTTTTAAATTTGATAAAATCAAAATTTATATTTCCAAAAATTTTAAAAGTAAGAAAAAAAAAATTTATCGATTTTGAATACTTTTTTAAGATATTCTATTCAAATTTTTAAAATAATAAATAAAATTGCTTGATACTAATTCCTTAACTTTTAGATTTTTAATAATAAATTGCAGTATATCGATAGCTACACACAACTTCCCCGCCAGTTTTGTTTTCCTCAAATTTAAAAATGTATATCTTTAGTTGCAAGCATTATTTTTGAATTTTCTTTTTGATTATGAATCGTACGATTTATTAGAATTTTTTGGAAAATTAAAATTCGTAGAAAAATTTTTTTTTTTTTATTTGATGAAATCAAAATTTATATTTCCCAAAATTTGAAAATTAAGAAAAATTAAAAATAAAATCGATCGATTTTAATAAATTTTTTTAAGAAATTGCCTACAATATGAACTAATATAAACATCTAAAATGATTTTCAATTAAATTTTTCAAAATAATAATTAATTTTTTTTTATATTTCCTTAACTTTTAGATTTTTAATAATAAATTGGAGTATATTGAAATAGTTACATACAACTTCCCTACCAGTTTTGATTTACTCAAATTTAAAAATCTATATCTTTAGCTGCAAGCATTATTTTTTATTTTTTTTTTCTTGATTATGAATGTTAAGATTTATTAAAATTTTTTGGAAAACTAAAATACGTAAAAAAATTTTTTTTTAAATTTAATAAAATCAAAATTTATATTTCCAAAAATTTTAAAAGTAAGAAAAAAAATTTATCGATTTTGAATATTTTTTTAAAATATTCTGTTCAAATTTTCAAAATAATAAATAAAATTGTTCAATAGTATTTCCTCAACTTTTAGATTTTTAATAATAAATTGCAGTATATCAGATAGTTACACACAACTTCCCCGCCAGTTTTGTTTTCCTCAAATTTAAAAATCTATATCTTTAGTTGCAAGCATTATTTTTTAATATTCTTTTTTTTTATGAATCGTACGATTTAATAGAATTTTTAGGAAAACTAAAATTCGTAGAAAAATTTTTTTTTAAATTTGATAAAATCAAAATTTATATTTTTAAACATTTTAAAAGTAAGAAAAAAAATTATCGATTTTGAATACTTTTTTAAGATATTCTGTTCAAATTTTCAAAATAATAAATAAAATTGTTCGATAGTATTTCCTTAACTTTTAGATTTTTAATAATAAATTGTAGTAATTAAGAAGTTGCACACAACTTCCCCGCCAGTTTTGTTTTCCTGAAATTTTAAAATCCATATCTTCATTTCAAAGCATTATTTTTTAATTTTCATTTGATTATAAATTTTACCAGTAATAACTATTTCTTTGAAGACTAAAATTTTGTAGATTTTTTTTGGAATTTGATTCAATAAAAATTTATATTTCCCAAAATTTGAAAATTAAGAAATACTAAAATTAAAATTGATCGATTTTAATACATTTTTTTAAGAAATTACCTACAATATGAACTAATATAAACATTTAAAAAGATTTGTTATAAAATTTTTCAAAATAAATAAATTTTTTTTTTAAATATTTCCTTAACTTTTAGATTTTTAATAATAAATTGGAGAATATTGAAATAGTTACATACAACTTCCCCGCCAGTTTTGATTTCCACAAATTTAAAAATCCATATCTTTAGTTCCAAGCATTATTTTTTAATTTTCTTTTAGATTATGAATCGTAAGATTTATTATTATTTTTTGGAAAACAAAAATTTGTAGATTTTTTTTTTTGAAATTTGATCAAATAAAATTTATATTTCCCAAAATTAGAAAAGTAAGAAAAAGTAAAAATAAAATTGATCGATTTCGATATATTTTTTTAAGAAATTGCCTACAATATGAACTAATAAAACATCTTAAGTGATTTTCTATTAAAATTTTCAAAATAATAAATAAATTTTTTTTATAATATTTTCTTAACTTTTAGCTTTATAATAAATCCTTTAGTTCCAAGCATTATTTTTTAATTTTATTTTTGATTATGAATTTTACTTTTGATTATGTATCTTACGATTTATAACAAATTTTTTTGAAAACTAAAATTTATAGATTTTTTTGGAATTTGATAAAATCAAAAATTATATTTCCAAAAATTTTAAAAGTAAGAAAAACTAAAAAATAAATATCGATTTTGATATAGTTTGTCGAATATTAACTTATATAAACATCTACAAAGATTTTTCTAATTAAATTTTCAAAATAATAAAAAAAAAATTTTTTAATAATTCCTTAACTTTTAGAAATTTTATAAAATCAAAATTAATATTTCCCAAAATTTCAAAAGTAAGAAAAAAAATAAAATTTTTTTCAATTTTGAATATTTTTTAGGAAATTGCTTACTGCATGAACTAATATAAACATCTAAAAAGATATTCTATTCAAATTTTCAAAGTAATAAATAATTTTTTTTATAATATTTCCTTAACTTTTAGATTTTTAATTATAAATTAGAGTATATTCCATGCATTATTTTTTAATTTTATTTTTGATTATGAATCGTTCCATTTATAACTATTTTTTGGAAAACTAAAATTTGTAGTTTTTTTTGGAATTTGATAAAATCAAAAATTATATTTCCCAAAATTTGAAAAGTAAGATAAACTAAAAAAAAATTATCGATTTTGATATATTTTTTAAGAAATTGCTCACAATATGAACTAATATAAACATCTACAAAGATTTTCTAATTAAATTTTCAATATAATAAAAAAAAAATTATAATATTTCCTTAACTTTTAGATTTTTAATAATAAATTGGAGTATATTGAGATACACAACTACCCCGCCAGTTTTGTTTTCCTCAAATTTAAAAATCTATATCTTTAGTTGCAAGCATTATTTTTTAGTTTTGTTTTTGATTATGAATCGTACAATTTATTCGAATTTTTTGGAAAACTAAAATTCGTAGAATTTTTTTTTTTTTTTTTAAATTTGATAAAATCAAAATTTCAAAAGAAATAAAAAAAAAAAAATAAAAAATTTTGCGATTTTGAATATTTTTTTTAGGAAATTGCTTACATCATGAACTAATATAAACATCTTAAAAGATTTTCAAAATAATAAATAAAATTTTTTTTTAATATATCCTTAACTTTTAGATTTTTAATAATAAATTGTAGTAATTGAGACAGTTGCACACAACTTCCCCGCCAGTTTTATTTTCCTCAAATTTTAAAATCCATATCTTTAGTTGCAAGCATTATTTTTTATTTAGTTTTCTTTTGGATTATGAATCGTACGATTTATTATTATTTTTTGGAAAACAAAAATTTGTAGATTTTTTTTTTTTAAATTTGATAAAATAAAATTTATATTTCCCAAAATTAGAAAAGTAAGAAAAAGTAAAAATTAAATTGATCGATTTCGATATATTTTTTTAAGGAATTGCCTACAATATGAACTATTATAAATATCTTAAATGATTTTCTATTCAAATTTTCTAAATAATAAATAATTTTTTTTATAATATTTTCTTAACTTTTAGCTTTATAATAATAAATTAGAGTATATTGTTTTACTCAAATTTAAAATCCATATCATCAGTTCCAAGCATTATTTTTTAATTTTATTTTTGACAATTATGAATCGTACGATTTATAACTATTTTTTTTGAAAACTAAAATTTATAGATTTTTTTGGAATTTGATAAATTCAAAAATTATATTTCCCAAAAATTTTGAAGGTAAGAAAAACTAAAAACAAATTGTCGATTTTGATATAGTCTTTAAGAAATTGCTTACAATAAGAAATAACATAAACATCTTCAAAGATCTTCTAATTAAATTTACAAAATAATAAAATAAAAAATTTATAATATTTTCTTAACTTTTAGATTTTTAGTAATCAATTGGAGTATATTGAGATAGTTACACACAACTTCCCCGCTAGTTTTGTTTTCCCCAAATTTAAAAATCCATATCTTTAGTCGTAAGAATTATTTTTTAATTTTGTTTTTGATTATGAATCGTACAATTTATTAGAATTTTTTGGAAAACTAAAATTTGTAAAAAATTTTTATTTTTTTTTGAAATTTGATAAAATCAAAATTAATATTTCCTAAAATTATAAAAGTAAGAAAAAGTAAAAATAAAATTGATCGATTTTGATATATTTTTTTAAGAAATTGCTTACAATATGATATAATATAAACATCTAAAATGATTTATACTATTCAAATTTTCGAAATAATAAATAAAATTGTTTTATAATATTTCCTTAACTTTTAGATTTTTAATTATAAATTAGAGTATTTAGAGATAATTACGCACAACTTCCTAAAATTCAAAAATCCATATCGTTAGTTCCAAGCATTATTTTTTAATTTTATTTTGATTAGGAATCGTACTATTAACAACTATTTTTGGAAAACAAAAATTTTTGCAGATTTTTTTTTTTAAATTTGATAAAATTAAAATTTATATTTCCCAAAATTTTAAAAGTAAAAATAAAATTTATCGGTTTTTTTCTTAAAGAAATTGTCTACAATATGAACTATATAAACATCAAAAATATTTTAGATTCAAATTTCAAATAAAATTTTTGTATAATATTTCCTTAACTTTTAGATTTTAAATAATTAATTAGAGTATTTGAAATAATTACACACAACTTTCCCGCCAGTTTTGTTTTCCTTGTTTGAACAATCGACTTAAACCTAATCTGCACAGTTTAGGGTCGGACAGTAGTAGAGTAAGAGGGTGGGTCAATATGTCCGCGACTTTTTTAATTTCCCGGCTCTCAACTGAAAGGGCAATGCAGTTACTGTCAACACGCATCTGTCAGTTGAGTTCTGTCAAATTTTGAACATGGTACGTCATTTAGTTTGAGTTTGACAGCTATTGATAGCAGACTACCTCGTGAATTGAGGATAGATTGGAAAAAAGTGAATTTCGTCTGCTCAGTAAGCATAATTTTTTGCGTTTAAAAAACCCTCACTCAAATCAAAGGCTTGATAAAAACTTTGGGAATACTGCACTACTAACTTCAATGGTAAAAAGTTGTTTACTGAATTTCGTTGTGGCCGTACAAGCACGAAGATACTTAATGTTCTGTACACCAAGTTGAGGCCTCTTCACCCGAAACAATTGAAAAAAATCATGATATTTTGCTGGTGGATCGGAGATTGAAAGTGCAAGAGATTGTGGAAGCCATAGTTTTTTCTCATGGATTAGTGTTTTCAGTTTTGAATGATCACTTGAGTATTTCTTGTTTCCAAACCTGAAGAAATGTCCATTATTTTTTGGAAGGGATAACAAATTTGAAGAAACGTTGGTCGAAGTGCATAGATCTTCAAGGAGACTATGTTCATAAATAAAATATCATAGCGATTGGCCATAATAAGTCATAGGTTCCATTTAAGACCTAGAACCCAAAAATATATTAACGCACATAAACATGGATATCGATACAAAATTTAACTGAATTTAGTTTCAAATAGGCAGTAATTATGTATCCATATGTGCGTCAAACTGTCTGTTATTTTAAAAAACTCCCATACAAATATCGCCACAGATGGTTGATCACCGCGCTCACCTTGTCCTTAATATATGTCCAGCTGGTGATCAGTGTCAGCATGTTAACCACCATAACGCTACTTAATTTCGTTTAGTGAATTTATAGACCGACTTACTCTACTTCCGCTAAGGCAGTAGTAGAGTAAGTAAAGTACTATCCTTCTTCCACCCATACTGACAACTACTGCAACAACACCCAAAATCATGTTATATGTCTCTATAATACTCTGTCCTGTTATGAAGGAAACTAGTGCTATCAGTTGTTCACGAGAAAACTCGAATAGCGACGTTATTCTCCGATATCCATAGTTAAGCTACATAGTCCTTGTCACTCGGCATATGGGTATCAGCTCACCTGAACAAATTCAAATTTAACTTTCTTTAAAAATTTCAAGTATTTTAAAGGCAAAAAAGGATCACGAGATGAAAAACTGAAAATGCAGTATGAAATTTAAAAGTGAATACATATATTTTTTTTTTTTTTTTTTTTTTTTATACGTTTTTATTAGTTTATCGAATCTGCCTTTTATAGGCCTAACAATAAGTATTTAAATCTTATAACTAAAATTAAAAAATAGTTGCTCTCCAACAAGAGAGCCTTCATGGTTAACTGGCACTCATCTTAGCGGGGTGGTAGATCAGCTCTACGGAGCCTGGATCGCGGTTGGATCTGCAAAAGTTGTCTTGCAAGCGTATTGGGATGGTTTTGCAGCTTAACAATATATTTCTCACGGACTTTCTCGAACTCTTCCTTTACCAATGTCACATCTAAGTCCCTGTGGATGTTTTCATTTCTTATATACCATGGTGCTCCCGTCATGGTCCTAAGAATTTTAGATTGGGCCCTCTGTATAAGATCAATATTGGTGTTGCTAGCCATTCCCCATAATTGAATTCCATACGTCCAAATTGGTTTTAAAACGGTCTTATACAGGATGACTTTATATTCAAGGCTTAATTTTGATTGATCACTGATTAACCAATGAAAGCTAGAGGCTTTTAGCTTCATGTGAAGTCTCTTGGTTTCTATGTGACGGCGCCAAGTAAGCCGTCTATCAAGATGAATACCAAGGTAGGTGACATAATCAGACTGCGGTATATTAACGTTGTTGAGTGTGACAGGTGGACAATTTCCTCTCCTTAGAGCGAACGTAACATGTTTACTTTTCAGCTCATTCACCTTTATTCGCCAGTTTTTCAACCATGTCTCCACACGTACGAGATAATTTTGCAGTTGACTAGATGCTATGAGTGGGTTTTCGTGTGAACTAATAATGGCGGTATCATCCGCAAATGTAGATATTGTTAATTTGTCGCACGTAGGCAAGTCAGAGGTGTAAATCAAATATAACGTAGGTCCTAGTACACTTCCCTGTGGAACGCCAGCTCTAATCTTGTATTCTCTCGTCGCATAATCATTGAACTTAACTCTGAAAAGTCTATTCGATAGATAAGACTCCAGCAATTTATGAGTACATAGTGGTAGTAAACATTTTATTTTATGTACTAGACCTTTATGCCATACCTTGTCAAAAGCTTGGGCAACATCTAAAAAGACGGCAGAACAATATTTTTTTAATTCAAAAGATTTTCTAATCTCTCCAGTTAAACGATTGACTTGTTCAATGGTGCCATGATGTTCACGGAAACCAAATTGGTGTACTGGGATAATATTTCCATCATTCAAAAAAGGTATGATCTTTTCCTGGAATATTTTCTCGAACAGCTTCGACAAACAAGGGAGTAGGCTAATAGGTCTATAAGAAGATGGCAGGGTTAAATCTTTACCCGGTTTCGGTATCATTATTATCTGAGAAATTTTCCAATTTTTTGGATAAATTCCAAGTTTCAAGATCGCATTAAACAATATAGAAAGCACAATTATTGCCACATTTGGTAGGTTCTTAATCAATGATGGAGTTATTAAATCATATCCCGGTGATTTTTTCAAGTTCAATTTATTTTTAATTACTCTATTAACATCCTCAGGACCAATATCGAATTGGGCTGCATTAGCCATTGTTGAAACCGGAAATTCTTCGAGCTCGAACTCATTTGGCGTGGAATTAGGTTGAAATACTTCACTTAAATGTTCAGCAAATATTGTTGCTTTTTCTATAGCACTTCGTGCCCAGGTTCCGTCAGCTTTTCTTAAAGCGCTTTGTGCCTCTACCGGTGGCTTAATGTTTCTCGTTGCCTTCCAAAGAGAGAAATTTGTGTATTTTGTGCTCGTCAAACTTTTAATATAATTTTCGTTTATGCGATCCTCTTCTAAATGAAGGGCTCTTTTCAGTTTTCGTACTGCTGTGGACAGCCTCTGCTTTGCAGCAGGTGATCTATTATGTTGCCATTCTCTTCTGAGTCTTCTCTTTTCGAGAAGAAGTCTTTCAATATCCGAATTTGAAATAGGTGTATTAGTTTTTGGAGGGATTTGGCACCTAGAGTGTTCCAGAGCCGAAATCATCAATGACGTGAAGTCATTGACGGTTTTATTTATGTCTTCCTCACACTGTAAATTAGGATTTGTGTGGATATGACTGCTGATATATTTCCTATATTTTAGCCAATTTGTCTTAAAACACAAAGAGTCCTTAGGAAATCTTGGGTTGTTGGGTCTCTCGCAATAAGTAATAATTACAGGAGAATGGTCAGAAGACATATCATAGGATACCTCTGTGGATACTGTATTTCGACTAATATTTCTACATATGGCGAAGTCTATTAGATCAGGAATTTTTCTAGGATCAGTTGGCCAATAAGTTGGGTGTCCAGGGGACACGAAATCTAAGCAATTTTTGCGATCTACTAGAGCTTTATACAGCTGTCTACCTCTGGGATTCACCAATCGCGAACCCCAATATGTGTGTTTGGCATTGTAGTCTCCACATGCCAGAAACCGATCTCCTAGTGTTATAAAGAATTCTTCAAATTTTTCCTTGGTCATCGAAAAACGTGGTGGGCAATATATAGAGCTCAGAGTTAATTCTCCAGCTGGGCATTCAAGGCGAATAGATGTTGCTTGCATATAATCCTTTGAAAACGCATCTAGGGCATAGTGTCTCAATCGGTTTCTAATTATGATACCGGTGCCGCCATGTGCCTTACCATCCGGATGGTTTGTGTAATAGAACGAGTAACCTGATATATTAAAGTTATATCTATTTGTAAGATGTGTTTCCGAAATTAACATCACATCGATGCTTTTATTTAACATAAAATGGGAAATTTCCGATTTGTGCTGGTTTAAACCATTTGCATTCCAGAAACATATTTTTAAAAAATTCATTTTCTTGTTAATAGAATTTGAATCATTTGGTTCTGTGCTCTCAGAAGCTCTTGTATTGTGGTTTGCATGGATGACATGAAGTTAGTCATATTTTGATTAAGAGAGGAAATATTCTCAGTAAGTGCTTGCATAAGGTTTTCCAACCCTCCCACATTTTGGGGGACACTGGGCTTTTGATAACCCGATCTTAAAATACTGGCATATGAGCTGGCTCCAGCATTAATTGTAGCTCCTTGGTCATTTTGCTGTAATATTGGATGAGCCGCATTTATATTTTTATTTGAAAAAACTACTCCAGAGCTTACTGGTCTAGATGTAGATTCCGAATTTGTAGGTGTTGGTTCAACTATTTCACCTCTCAATAGCTTTTGCCTCTCTCTTAATCTTTTTAATAACTCCTTGTAGACTGGGCATCCGCGGTAATTAGCGGAATGATCTCCACCGCAGTTACCACATTTTCTACTGAGACCATTCTTAACTATATCACATTGTGACGAAGAGTGCAGGTCTCCGCATGCAACACATACAGTGCGTAGGGTACAATAATTTCGTGTATGTCCAAATTCCTGACAATTACTGCACTGAACTGGACGATTACGCTTAAGAGGTTCCTCTATATTTACTCTACGATTCAACAAATATCTTAGAGAGTATATAGGGTGAGTTTCATTTCTCTTTAATTTCCCATCATCAGGCTCTAACTCAACCCTAAACATTGGCTGAGGAACCTTGTCTCTATTAAATATATTGACTATATTCTTTGTCTGATAGCCCAATTCTTCCAGGGCCTCCTTGATTTCGTTTGTATCTACACTGGACTCTATACCTTTTATGACTACTATCAAGCCTTTGCTACTTTTGAGTTGATATGTATAAAAATTTTTCTTACTGTCATTTAGGTGTTGAGAGATTTTTCTATAACAATCCTCAGTGTATACAACTATTTTTGTCTCTTGCACACCTCCATTTCTTATTGGAACAATATGAAAATTATTTTTACCAATGAGTTCAATAAATGATTTTACTAAGCTATTGGAGCTAGTTTCACGAAGGAATATTGGTGGTGGTCTTGGCGGTTTTCGGATAGATTTATCATCATGTTTTTGATGATTAAAATCATCCTCACTCAAGAGAGCAAAACGATTACTTTTCAAGGGGTTATCAGTAATTTTCTGCTTTTTTTCAGAAGGCAAACTTTTCTGGGGACTCAAATTTCGCTTATTAATTCTTATATATCTAAGCATACCTGTTTGAACTGGAGACTTAGTTTTACTTATCTTATTTCCAACCTTAGGTATAGCACCTCTTGATGTACCATTATCTTCCATTACGGTATTTTCAGTGTTAAATACATTAAAACTCTCACTAGGTGTTGTTAGTGGATTATCATAAGCTTGTGTATTTAACATAGTTGACACTGTTGTTATTACTGCAGTATTTGTTGTTGTTGTACCAGAACACTTTTTATTTTCTTTTATGCTTTGTTCTAAACAAGAATTTATAGGTGATAATGTGTGTGCAATATTATTATCATGTAATTGTATCACGGGGGAACAAGAGCGCGCTCTCTCAATCGGTTTGGCGGTTAAATAATTTTTGTTAAAGTCTGGATCTCTTATATTTTTATTTACACTTCTATTTTCACCCTCCCCGTTCAGAAATATGTAGGCATTTCTACCGTTTAAACTGAGCCTACTCTCATTATGAGAGTTCATATGCTCACAGTAATTTAAAGAAATTTGAAAAAAGAAAATAAACAAAACACTTTTAAACAAATTTCTATTTTTTTTTTCTGATATATTGTAATATTGTAATATTTATTTGTTTATTTATATTAAACACTTATTATTATTTTTGCGTCCAATCGCTTAATTTTTTTCTTTTGTATTTAAATTTTCACTTAAACCACTTAAATCGCGGAGCGAATAAAAAACACGTCTGCTTCTCATGAGAATACAGAAATACATATAATAATACATATATGGCATTCAAAAGATGTTAAAATTTTGTTCGACTTTTGTTAAGCAACTTTTTGAAACAACTGAAAAATATCCGATGAATTACTATCTATCTATAGAAAAAACATTGGTTGCTAAAAAAATAAGTTTAGGCACAAAAGTAATTTTGCTACTGTTGATATTCTCCCATAGATTGTTACGGAAATGTTACTGCTGTTTATTTTTGAGTGTATTACATTATAAGAGTTAAATATTACACATGAAACTATAGCTACACCTAAAGGCTGCCAAAATCCATGAATGTCCTTATATTCACTAAATATGATTTTAATATTGGATGTCACATTAACACAAAAAAAAATGTAATTTGAATGTAATTCTATACGCTTCACATACTAAGCCTTATTGACTCTAACGAAGTTTTTCTAAAAAAAAAAAAAAAAAACAAAATAGAAATTACATTGCCAGTTCAATGTTATATTTGCAAAATACTATTTCTAACTCTATTAATGTGAAAATTTCGGCTTTAATGGCGGACAATTTGTTGAAAGAAAAAAACAACAACCCACTCATGTTCAACACGACATTTTTTCCTTATAATCTTTTGAACTCTTATAATGCTGTTTTGTTACTTGCATACAGTTGCCATCGATGACACGGACAATGATGGCGACAACCATGATGATGATGTAGTTGCTGCACATAATGATGATTACAATGGTGACCTGCGGCTTTTAACGCTCCACCTAAAATGACGACCTAATATTGCTTTGATAATCACGTACAAACATGCGTAAAACGATGCAACGTTGCAAGTCTATTTACGACTACAACAATAACAACAGCGAAATAAAATCATTTGGATTGCAATCTGTTTTCTTTTTTTGTGGGTTTACAGGCATTACAGTTACCACTGTCTCTTCCTCTGCATTGAGAAATATTCAATGCTGGTGTCATGAAAGCCGCTTTACTCTGTCCAGTCAAATATTTGATGTTACACATGTAAATGATGCAATCATTAAAATGTATGCAAGGCATTTTCTTGGAGTGCTTTAGGTTTCAATTGCGCCAGCATTTAAACTGGAGTTCACATTTGTTACATACATATGTTTGTTGGGCCCTTTATAATGCAGTTTTCGAGAAAATTTAATAATTTTCAATGGAAAGCAGAGAGGCTGTTTTATTTTTTGATATTTTTGGTTTGTAATAAGTATTCGCTGTAGTGTAAAGTCGTATGTTGCATTTAATATGCTTTATAATATTTCAGTTCTAGAAATTTGTTGTGTGTCCTTTTTTGATATTTCACAAATATTATGAGGTTTGTGTTATTTTGCTAAAATTGATGTTCTTAACTAGAATTTGTCTCAAAAAAAGAAAATAATGTCATTTACAGAATGGTTCGATTAATATGACTAATATGATTTGTTTCATATTACTGAGAGAACCAATATTTCAGAATGTCTTTAATAAGGGCCATTAATGTGTTTCAATTTAATTTTATACTGAAAGCAACATAGACTTTAAATGTTTTCAATCAATTAGTACTGACATATTTGAACATTTTAGTTGAATTTAACCCTCGAAAGTACAATCAGGTCTGTGCAGTCTTTTGCATATAAAAGTGTGTATTGCTCTTCGAGAAAAGGTCAAATCTATAAAAGACTTCCTGGGGCAACATTCTCCTGACACAATGACCAAAAATCAAACCGATTGTGGATCCAGATTCGGCTTAATCCAGATTTTCAAATATTTTGGTTCAAACGTCTTGAAGACCAATAAAGCAGAATTCTGAGCAGACTCCGTCAACGTGGGCGAATCCTGTGACGGAAAATGAAATACATGCTTTTATAGGCCTTACTTTGTTTGCCAGCATATTTGGGTCAAACCATCAGCCTGCTCCTGAGTTGTGGGGTAACAATGGAAATCCTATCTACCAGGCGACGATGTCTGCTATCCGATATAAACAGATTCTCATGTATTTTCGATATGATAGCAGTACAAGATACGCTTGACTAGTTGAAAGTAAATAGGCCGCTCCGACGACATTTTGAACATGCTAAGAACAACTTGGACAACACCAACAACAACAACGTGTCCGTACCGTGGCCGCAAGCGCTTCACCAAATACATTCCATAAAAAAACAGATAAATTGTGGCTAACATTTTTTTTTTTAAAACAAACTCAAACTGTGAAGCTTTTTGCTTGTCTGCTGATACACCCAGAGTCTCTGGCAGGAATCGAACCCGCAACCACCAGATGGATAGTCCAGCACACTATCGGGGTACCCTGGTAGGTGTGCGACTCCAATTCCAATTACCCACTGAAATAAATAATTTAAATTGGAAAACAAGCAAACGAAGCACGTACGACAACGTTTATCAGAAATTGGTGAACAAAAATATTGTGGTTCTGGACGAACAATATATGCTGATTATTTGTTTTTTCGTCATATGATTTGGTCACGATGTTGATGACAAAACGGTTGGGTTATATAGGAACCATACGATAAAACTAAGCCTGCATGCCGAAGAAGATGCTGGATCCTAACAGTTACCACAACAATAATGTCGCACTATGATCTTACGTGCCAAAAAAGAAGAAAATAGTGGCTCTCGTCCCGACGGAGCATTATAAGAAATTCCGCCATATACTCATCGAAACCAGCACAGAAGCTATTTCAAATATTGGCTTACATTAAGTAAAAATACGGAGTGGACATCATGTATCAAATGGTTGGTGGTTAGTCTTGCAAACGAACCACAAACGGATGACCCTTAGCCTTGTTTTTCAATATGTTGGAAGTTGGGAGATTGTCTGCATTTTTCATTCATGAAAAGTTGGAGCATGTCAAGCGAAACGATATAAGACGTGTCTTCCTTATGGAACTGGAAGAACAACTGCTGATCTCTCTTATGGAGCAACGGGCAACGAATACAATTGTATGATGCATGAAACACGTCAACTAATAATTTTTCATTGCATGTATTGCAAAAAGCCGGTTTGTTTAGAATACACAACTTTAATACTACCCTAATTTAGGGACAACCGTTGCTCTTAAATTATTTCACCTAAATCTCTGAGAGCCACATCATTTGGTGACTTTGTTAGCTACATAATATAAAAAGGAAGCATTTAGAATCCTCTATAATAGTGAAAGAAATGTAGATGTAGTTGATCTCGCACAAAAGCATGTCATAATTTTGGGTATTATCATCTATATTGATCATTATATTGATTACAAAGAAGCCGTTTTCGATCAAGATTTTATTATGAACATGCGATATACCTGACTATAAAAATACCTTTCATCCTCCAAAAATTGTCATCTAAATAATCAAGAACATATAAAAGGATCGGCTACCGGCTATTATTATTGCGTCCCCACAAAAACTTTCATTGCAAAGGAGTGAGATTAAATGCTTAACTCTGACAATTCACTACTTATTAGGGTATCCCAGTTATTAGATTTTTCTTTTGTTCGAATAAAACGAATATAACATGATTAAAATTAATCGAATTATTCGAATAATAAACTTTTTTTTTAATAAAGTAAGATACGATTATTAAGTTATTTTCACGTCAAGTCATTGTATAGCCGTATAATCCAAATTTACTTTGAAAATCATTCATCGATTCGTGCAACTTATAGATGACTTCGTGATTATTATGGCGCACTTAAACGTCCATCTAATCAAGCCATTCGTTGAACTGTGGATAGATTTCATACCACATACTCTCTAAGTGATGCAATATCATCCATTGGGAAATTGGAAACTTACCCGATGATTTACTGCAAAGTTGTGTGAAGCGATTAGGCTAATTTTTGGCTTAACGGGTTTGTTAATAAACAAAATTTCCGCCTATGGCGTGAGACCAGTCCACAACAGACCCAAAAAATACATTACATCCTCAAAAATACACCATTTACTGTGGTTTACAAGCTGGTGGCATCATCGAACCTTGTGTCCTCAACAATGAAGCCGGTGCTCACGATACGTCTAATAGAATACGCACCTTGATCAATGATTTTTTCTTTGAAAATATGCATAATATTGTTCCAGTCTAGAGTTTCAACTGGATATAGCTACGTGCCATACGGCGACTGCAACTATCGATTTATTGAAATCAAAATTTGGGGATTTCGAGAAATGGATCTGGCACCTATCGATTATTTCCTGTGAGGACACGTAAAGTCACTGGTTTATCCTGATAACCCAACATTGTTCGTGTTATTTTTGCCAAGAAATGCTTGAAAATTTGACTCCCACAATGTATTAAGTCAAGAACAGCCTCGGTGACCATAACCCCAAAATCATTTTAAAATGTTGACTTCATAAATGCTGTTTGCAACGCAACACTGCAAAGCATAGTGTTCATAAACTCCATAGATTTTGTTTTGGCAATGTAGCAAATTCATTATAGCATGACAATACTTTTCGATGCAACATTTGTCAAATTTGAGCATTGTTTTTATTTATGATTTTTGAATACTTTGTTTCAGTTCTTTATAAAATTATTTAGGAGGCAAACAATTTATGTGTTGGTAAAAATTACGGATTTATATTAAGTAACATATGGATTCCGAGTCAAAATCGAATTAACTCTGTTCTGAAGATAATCGCATCGATCAACACAAACTACCCAACCACTTCTTTCTAAATAGTATTTGACATAATTTTAGAAGCAAAATCCTCTTTGAAGGTCTTTCGGCTTCAATTCGAATGGTATCCAATTTTCTTGCTTTTGAATGTATCCTGCTACTAGCAAATAAAATTACTGCTTGAGTAGCTTGCAAAAACATTGAGAGCTACTCAACCAGCAATTTCTGGTAGTGTTTCACAACAATCTCATTCCTCCAATTCTTGGACTTCAAACTTTTTGGCTGCCCTGGGCGATCTTTGTTTTCCATGTCAATAATTGAGAGATATGTACCCTTCAAAATATACGCCATATATTATATCCCTCATATATGTTATTGGTTCTCACGTGAATCTAAGACGACCTGGCTATGTCCTTCCATCTGTTTATCTGTTGAAAGCACGGTAGGGCCCAACCAAAATGAGCTAGCTGGCTGAAAATTTTCACAAATACTCTCTGAATATGGTGAATAAAGGTTCATGATTTTACATAGCCCCCAAACAAAGGTCTACTGTTTGAGCAGTCATAAATATGTTAATTATTCGGCAATCCTAACAAAATCGGTAAAAATTTGTTCCAAGTCCCAAAATAATAATTAATATCGTAATGAAATTGGACATAAACAAGTCTGATATAAACGTTAATCTTTCTGCAAAATTTTGTGAGGATCGCTCCATAATTGACCCTACTCTCCATACAACCTCTTTATCCGAAAAGTATTTTATTGTCAATAAATAGTTCGGGCAATAACTGATTCAAGTCCCCATAGAATACCAAACTACACACTGATGGTGGATATACAAGATTCGGTACAGCCGAATATAAGACTCTTAATTGTTTTTATTGCAGTATTTTCTGTTAACTTTTTTATTTGGCTACTGCCAATGCAAATCACTACAAAAAATCGCCTTTCAAGGTTTCTACACAGAGAAAACGGATTCGTGATACCAACCGAATTTGTAGCCAATCAAATGATTCTACCTTAGATACCGAATTTTATAGTTGTGACTACAAAATTTGAAAAGGGGTATCAAATGTTTGGCTGCTACAGCCTTCATTATCAACTAACTTTCTGTTTATAGAACCGAAAAATTCTATGTGTGCAACCGAATCATTCGATTGGGAACAAACTCGGTTGCTACTACGAATCTGTTTTCTCTGCGTAGGCTTCAATTCGTATGATACAGAATTGCTTTTGAAAGAATCCTGCTGCTCGCAAACGTTTTGTAATTTCTGCTTGAGTAGCTCCCAATAATTTTGCAAGCTCTTGTTGAATTTTATAACAATCTTCATGGTGTACTGCTTCCAGTTATTGGGCCATCCTCCAAGTGCTGGATTATTATTAAAATATAAGCGCGAATTTCATTATTTTAGGAAAAAACCAATAAAATACTTGCTGAGAATTTAACATAAATGTTTTTCCTTGGCATTTGTAAAATTGTTTTAATTCTAAGAAGTTATTAATTTAACTCATAGACGCTCTATGTACTTATAAATAAATGACAAATTAAATTTTCCATAATTTTAATATGACTTCTTATCGCTAAACAAACACTTTTTTTTTTGGAAAATATTAAATTTCTACAAGCTCTCATGCATATGTATGGCTAAAATATGAAAAGCTTATGCATGCTACGGTGTGAGCTCGTATGTATAAATGTTAATGAGCTAAAGAAAAATTTTTAGCATAAGATGACTGACTGAGTAACTGACAATATTCAGTGAATAAAAACGTTCAAATGTTAGATAAATTTAATCATTTGCTAATGTGGAAAAAACTCTGAAAAAAAAAATATAAATATAAATAAATTATGCAAATATTTATTTTATGAATAACAATTTTAATGAAGTACCTACTTCCCCTGCTATTTATACGTTCATACGTTTATTCGCTTAGAAATTGTGTTAAAAACCCATTGAACAAATGAACTCAATTCAATACAAAAGTAGAATTTTCTTCATATGCTTTTATATGAATCAAAATTGTTTTGTATAAGTATTTTATAAATTCACTTTCCTATAAGCTTAAATATCTGTATCTAATAACGTTAAATTAAATGAAATTCGTTCTTAACAATCAAGGAAGTATTTTTTTTTTTTGTTGTTGCTGTTGTGATATGAATGTTGAAAAGTCTAATTGTCAATGTGAGATATTTGGTACAGTGGGAGATAAAACCTTTGTCTCACTCTAAAAAAAACTCATGGCATTTTATTTTCTGGCATTAATGATGCCTTTATTTTGCCTTTTATTAGTGTTCTAAATTCTTAATTTAAATATTGTTACGTTTTTACCTTTCAAAAACGGCGTTTATTTCCTTTAAATAAACCGGATACTTTTAATTGCTAATAAAAGCAGTTTTAGAAGTTTAAAACTATAACAACTCTTTTGATATTCAAATGTACAACAACAACAGTCTAAGTAGTCACACAGTGTCTTTATACACGTTTATCAATTCGCAGAAACGCACACACACTTTATAATGTACACGACAGTTGATGTTAACTCTAACAGGGCCAGTGATGAACTCACACACTACTGCAACCTCTGCCACTATTTATACACGCGCCATCTATCGTGAATCTTCTACAATTCTCTAGAGCTTTCGATGTCAATGTTAGAAGCTTAAATATTTAGTGTTGCCATACTTATAAACAATGCTAATAACCGCATGCTATCAACATTGTTGATAAGTAGAAGCTTCTACTGATGGACGTGTTTATAAACATGATGAGTGCTGCATGCAGTCGTTACAGACTATTAAATTCAAATCGCTATTGCAAATTCGTAACAATATTATTGATAAATTCACTGAAATTTATTGTTTTTCACTTTGAGAAAGCTGATTACTTAACTAAATATAATTATATAGCTTAGACATATACCAATAATTGACACTAATGCAAACGCATTCAACAAATGGTGAAAACAAAATATTATTTAAAGTGAACATATTATGGTTGCATCATAAACATACTATGATAACATTTAAGGGTAATGATTGTATATAATAAAATATGTTTGCATATTTATCATTCTTTAGTTGTTTGAAAAATAATTATGTTTCAGTGAACCATACTCAAATTTATAATTGCGGAGAACATAAAAATGTTTACAGTTACTAAAATATTGTTGAAATTATATTACAATAACAGTTATTTTTGTGTACTACAACTATAAATTGTTACAAGGATCACAGTATAGTTATCGTAACCATGCCGAACCATTTTTTTAACTGTCCGCGATGTATTTAAAGTGAAACTTATTCCCATAAATAAGTCGATTTATTTAAGTGATATTTTTTTTTTGTAAACCGGAACAAATTACCGCATTCGAAATCGAATAAAATTGTTGGTTTTTAGTCACATCTTTCAACCAAACTCGCCATCAAATGTTTTTGAACTTGAGGAACTACCTGTGCATACATTATCTAATGATGCCATATTGGCTGTAATACTGTAAAAATCACCTGGAAATGATTCTGTTACACCTACTATGATCAAAAACCTACCGACTGTGGCAATAATTGTGTTGTCTATAATATTTAATGCGATCTTTAAACAAGGAGTTTTTCCGACAATTTGGAAAACTTTTCAGATAATAATGATACCAAAGCCAGGTAAAGACTTGACCGTACCATCCTCCTATAGACCAATAAGCTTACTTCCTTGCTTATCAAAGCTATTTGAAAGAGTATTTCAAAGGAAAATCATACCATTTTTAAATGAAAAAAATATTATCCCAGTTCATCAATTTGGTTTCAACAGGTAAATCGTATAACTGGAGAGATAAGAAAATCGTTTGAATTAAAGAAATATTGTTCAGCAATATTTTTGGATGTCGCTCAAGCCTTTGACAAAGTATGGCACAAAGGCCCATAAACTATTGGAATCTTATCTATCGTACCGTTTATTTACAGTTGAGTGCAACGATTATGTGACAAGAGAATATAAAATTAGAGCAGGAGTACCACAAGGAAGTGTTCTTGATTTACACCTCTGACTTGCCTACGAACGATATATTAACTAGTTCTACATTTGCTGATGACACCGCTATTATTAGCTCGCATGAAAATCCGTATATAGCATCTAGTATACTAGATAGATACCTAAGATGTGTGGAGACATGGTTAACCAAATGGACAATACGAGTAAATAAGTTAAAAAGCAAACATGTTACATTCGCACTGAGGAGAGGATGTTGTCCACCTGTCACACTTAACAACGTTAATATACCTCAGTCCGATTATGTTACATACCTAGGTATTCACTTAGATAGAAGACTTACTTGGCAACGTCATATAGAAACCAAGAGACTTCACATGAAGTTAAAAGCATCTAGCCTTCACTGGTTAATCAGTGACCAATCAAAGCTAAGCCTTGACTATAAAGTCACCCTGTATAAAACCATTTCAAAACCAATTTGGACATATGGAATCCAATTATGGGGAACTGCTAGTAATACCATTATACAGAGGGCCCAATCAAAGATTCTTAGGACCATGGCGCACCATGGTATATAAGAAATGAAAACATCCACAGAGATCTAGAAGTACCACTGGTAAAAGGTTACAAAGCCACCCGAATCCTGCTTGCTAGACTTCTAGCACTAAGCCAAACACATTAGAGTCTTCGTAGAGGTTACCAGTTAATTGGCAATTAATATGCTCTTGTTAGGGAGTAATTAGATTTAATTTTAGTTATAAGATTTGAATACTTATTGTTAGGCCTAAGGAAATAGGCAGATTCAATAAATAAATGAAAAGTAAAAAAAAAATCTTTTTTCACCACTGTACTGCGGATGGAGATAAAAAGCGATAGTCGTTTCAATGAGTATGGATTTAAGTTGTCAAGTGTGAATGTGGGAGTGAAGGAACGAGAGTACGTGTGGAAATGTATGCATACATATGTATGTATGCATAGCTGTGTATGTACGATGTTTTGGCAGGATTTAGATTATGATGAAATATTTCCGTTATATTTTTGTAGGTTTGAAATTATTTTTTGTTCGCTGAACGGAAGTAAACGTCTATGGTTGTATAAATATTAGTGGTGGTTGTTGGTTTCAAATATATGTATATTGAAGGGAAATATTTACATATATATACATAGATTTCTAAACATACCCTGCAGTCTTTCAAGCTGCTTAAGCCCAAAAGAACAATATTCAATATGCAGATAATTCTTATAATTTTCGAAAACTAATGAGTCATATACTGAAGTCAAAGAGTTAAATTGAACCACTGCAAATCAAATGAAACACATAATATACTGCCCAATATTATCCATCCTGATATTTCTCTGAATGTCCCTTTGTTGCGGTACTAAAATAAACTTTTTTCATTTTCTATTTTTTTTTTTAATCTTTCTTTTAGAAATTCACAACAAGTATTAACATCTTAACCAAAATGATAAATAATGCAATATCCAACAAAAGTATTCTTCAATAAGATTAACTGGATTTGGATGATCCAGTAATTTTTCTTATACAGGGGTTTAAAACAAGAGGTGTTATTTTGGTATTCAAAGAAAAATGGAATTTTTTGAGATAAATGATCGGATGTTTATTTCACAATAAAGAGGAAGTTATGCCCTTAATAATGAAAAACAACATCAGCCAAATGGCCACCATGACCACGCTTGCAGGACCATATCCGTTTCATGAAATTGTCCATAACCAAATCGCAAAGTGGCTGCCCTATGTCCTCGATAGCCTCACGAATTTTATCTTTAAGGTCTTGAATCGACGCTGGGCTGTTGGCGTAGACCTTATCTTTCACGTGGTCCCAAAGGAAGAAGTCGAAAGGTGTTAAATTACAAGATCTCGGTGGCCAATTGTGATCACCTCTTCGGGAGATAATATGGTCCGACAACTTTTCCCGTAAAAGAGAAATGGTTTCGTTGCTTGTGTGGCACGTAGCGCTGTCTTGTTGAAAGTAAACGTTTTCCAGATCAATATCATTCAAAATGCGATGTAATGACTTTTGTGGAATGCCCAATTCCAAAGAACGACAAGAAATGGACAAACCTGGGTTTTCTTCAACACTTTGGGTAACAGCAGCAATATTCTCAGTTGTTCTTGAGCGACGTGCACGGGTTTTCTTCTTCACATTACTAACTTGTCCCAACATCTCGAATTTTTCCACCAATTTCTGTATTGCGGTTCGACTAGGTGCTTCACGACGACCAAAAATGCTTTAGTTTTGCGAAGTGTGACTGCAAGATTTTCACCATTTATGTAGTAAATTTTAACAATTTCAATGCGTTGTTGAAGCGTATATCGTTCCATTTATAGTAATGGCTTAGTTTCCACTTGTCAAATGTCAAAGAATAAAAGCTTCAAAGGTGACAGCTACCGAAATACCGGATGATTTAAAATAACACCTCTTGTTGCAAACCCTTTACTACGAAGGAAAGTATTTTAACTCATCGCATACTGTAGGAACTTTGAGATCCTTATGGATACTACAATATCTAACGTATCAATGAGCACCC
Source organism: Calliphora vomitoria (assembly GCA_942486065.2). Taxonomy (NCBI): domain Eukaryota; kingdom Metazoa; phylum Arthropoda; class Insecta; order Diptera; family Calliphoridae; genus Calliphora; species Calliphora vomitoria. The sequence continues at coordinate 74,044,085 of OW818032.2, forward strand.
GTTATTACTCTTAGGAGTCTTGACTGTATTTTCGATGTTAGCAGTAGAAGCTGTTCCCCATAACTGGATCCCACTTATGATTCAATATGGTGGGTCGATGTTGAAGGCGGTTGAGATGGTACCTTGGTACTCTACATGGTTTTGTTCGGGAATCCTTATATTGTTAATCTGTATTGAAAGCCAACTGTCTCTTCTTAAAGTGAACGAAACATTTGAACACATTTTGTAGCATTAACTTTTATTTTCAATTTGTGAAGTCATTTCTCCAACTCATTGAGCTACTCAGATGCTACACAGGGATATTTGTGAATGTTTAGAACCCAAATAGCATTTGGAAGATTGTTTTTTCAAAAATCAAAAAACCGGGTCCTTTTCTAGTGTTTTTGTTTTTTTAAAAAGTGATTTGTTTGAAAAACAATAACAAAATTTACATCAATCATAAATAGTTCATTCAGGTGTTTACAAATATATTGATACGAATGTGCAATGACGATTTGAATTTGGCGGTCTGTAACGACTGCCTGCAGCATTCATCATGTGTGAAGGCACGTCCATCAGTAGCATGCGGTTATTGGCATAGTATGCCAACACTAAATGTTTGGGCTGCTGGCAATGACATCGAAGGCTCTGGAATTCGAACATACGAGTTTTGTCTGTTAAGAGCATTATAGAAGATTCCCGAGAGATGGCGTGTGTGTAAATGGTGGTAGAGGCCGCAGTCGTGAGTTGAGTTGATCATAGGCGCTGTTAGAGTTAACATCAACTGTCTTGTACATTTAAGGTTGTACGTTATAGAGTGTGTGTGCATTTCTGCGAATTGATAAACGTGTATAAAGACACTTAGTGAATATTTGAACTGTTGTTGTTGTACATTATAAGTAAGTAAGGAGTTGTTTGCAATCAAGTGTATCCGGTTTATTTAAAGGAAATAAAAGGTAAAAACGTAACAATATTTTGTAATTATATTTCACTCAGTTGGAAGACCAAACATTGTTTCTTGAATTATTGTTTTTGATTGTAAAAGACTTAAAAATGAATCAAAAAAGACTCAAAAATTACTAATATATGATTTGAAAATGAATCCAAAATTAACAGCAATTTGACTCAAAAATCACTGATCAGAAGATGGATCCATAAAATACTCATTTAGACGAGTCGTGTATAGGCTACGATTTTCTCCCGACAAAAGTATCATTTATGATCACAAAATATGTGTAAGATTTCCACTCAAAGCACTCGTTTGCTATAGAAAAACAGCACATTAAAAATGAATCGGAAAAGACTCAAAAGTTACTACAATATGATTTGAAAATTACTCCAAAATGAACAGCAATTTGACTCAAAAATGACTCCAAAATTATTCAAAAATGAGTGGAAACTGATCGGAAGAGGGGCCATAGGTTACCATTTTCTCGGATATGTTACCATTTTCTCCCGACAAAAGTATGATTTATGATCAGAAATTGGGCGCATATTCCAGCTTTTTAATCGCGTTGAATTATCAAAAATGACTCGAATTTGACTAAAATTTTCAAAAAAAAATGATAGCTGAGAAATGCTGTAGTGCATGTCTGCCCTGTATACTATATATTGGAGCGGCCCTGGAATACTTCCCTGGGGAATACCAGCGGAAATTTGTCGACGTGAAGAGATGACATATTTTGATCTTCTCATCATTAATGAACATAAGGAAACGGGAAATGCTCAGCCATCAGGTAGCTAGTCTGCAACCAGAATCTTTTCACGGAAAATAGTGCTTTGATCTGAGATTATTTCTGATATTTGAATATTAATATTCAACATGAATGTTTAAATTAGGGTCATCTATGAATGTTCAAAACTACAGTTCTGAAATGAAGTAAACCGAGTTCAACACATTTGGACAGATGAACCAATTGATACTGTGTTCATAATCCTTTAAGAGTTAAATTTCACACAAATAGTGAACTGCTGTTGCCGTCTACAAAATATACATATGTACATATTTTTGATATTTTTTGAAAACCACAAAATGCTGACTTTGTAACTTTTTATAACAGCATGTAAAGTGGCCTATTGTTAGTCTAAACACGGGCGGGTTCATATATTATCTACATATCTATCATTTTGTGTATGAGTTTGTCTAGAGCGTTATTCCTTGTCAAATTTTCAGTCTCATATTTGTTGACAAATATTTTGATTACGTTTCATTTTAATTTTGTTGTTGTTGTGTTTTTATTCATTTTGACGTTGTCAATTCCTATTTTCTTTGTATTCAATTTATTGATTGAAATTTGATTTGTTTTTTTTTTCTCCAGTTTATTTTAAAACTATTGAAATAGATGGATCTTAAAAAAACCTAGAATTTTGGATTACAGTACAAGTTAGAATTTAATATATGTTAAGCAAAATCAAATCAATCCAAGAAGTGAAAAAGTAGGAGGAATTTTCCATTTGGAAACATTAGATTGGCATAGGCATCAAGACATGAATATACTTTAGTTTAGATTCCTATTCATTGAATCGGAAGTTATACTGTTAAAGTAATGACATATTGATTTCGCAGCTGACATTTCTAAATAACACCGTGCAACAGTCGCAAAAGTAATCCTCCTATCAGAAAATGCTATAAATTTTGCGATTGGCTCCTAATGTCAGTTCTGTTTTGACATTTGTGTAGTAAACACATGCGAAATACACGTTAATAAACAATGTTACTCTACACTGCTCTAGAACACGGAATATTGCTGACTATTTATTTGACCAATAATCGGTCGGTGACTTTGGCACAACGTGAATTTCGTCTCAGATTTCCTGGCCGTCCAACGCCTACTGATGAAACACTGCGACGTTTAGCCGCTCGCCTCGAAGAGACTGGCACAACAGGAGATGCTGCCAGGCGTGGCAAACCCCGGAGTAGCCGTTCTGCAGAGAAAATTGCTGCTGTAGCCGAGGATGTCATGGAAGCGACGTCGACCAGACGACGTCCCACGCAAATGGGTATCAGTCGACGGTCTTTACAGCGAATTTTGGTACAAGATTTGAAGATGTTTCCGTACAAAGTCCAGGCGGTGCATCAGCTGTTAGCTGCTGACCGCCAATCGCATCTAACATACGCTCAAGCCATCCTTAATCAAAACCAAGAGGAAGAAGATTTTTCATCAAAGATAACCATGAGTGATGAGGCCCATTTCCATCTTAGCGGGTACGTAAGTAAGCAAAATTTACGCTTCTGGGGCACTAAAAATCCGCGTGTAACCCACGAAGAGCCATTACACCCGCTCAAAGTCACTGTATGGTGTGCTGTTTTCGCTGGAGGAGGCATCGGATCTTTTTTCTTCGAAGACGTCGCGGGCCAAACGGTTACTCTGAATGGTGAGCGCTACAGAGCAATGATCAACGAGTTCTTTTTGCCGCAACTTGATGAATTGGGATTGGAAAACATGTGATTACAACAGGACGGTGCAACGGCACACACTGCACGTGCCACAACCGATATGCTGAAGGATGCATTTCCCGGGCACCTAATCTCCCGTTTTGGCGATTTGCACTGGCCAGCAAGATCGCCTGATTTGACCGCTCCAGACTTCTTTTTGTGGGGCTTTTTGAAGTCGCGGGTTTATGTCAACAAGCCTCAGACTCTTGCTGCTCTTAAAGACAATATCCGTCAAGAATGTGAGGATCTATCGCCGGAAGTTTTGGCCAAAGTGATGGAAAATGCCATAAAAAGGGCTCAAATGACAATCAACTGTAGCGGCGGCCATTTACATGACATCATATTCTCGACTTGATGGCCAGCCAGCCAGATGATCATGTAAACCTTAAGCGAGAAGTACAGGTCGCAATTTGAATGTTATCTCGACCAAATTAAACATATATGGAATGAAGCCTAATGAAACTGGTTGAAATCAGATCATTATTTCACCTGGTCCCCAAACAAATATCCTCTCGAAATAGCATATTTTTGTCATACACAAATTCTTTCACAAATAAGTTTTATATAAAAGGAAATCACATTTACTATTCCATAATCGACCATAATTCTCATATAAGGCCCACTTTCTAAAGTCATTACATTACATAATTTGATGACTGGTGCAATTCCGGAAATCTCTTAAACGAGTATAGTCGGGCTTGGCCGGGGGTATACAAGATTCGGCACAGGCGATTATTAAGGTTGGTTGGTTTACGTGGTAGGTCACTGCGTGTGAACAATCTAGTAGAGTCGAATGGACCCCGACTCCACTCGTCAGATGTAATGTTGTTTACATCGTAAAGTATATAAAATGTCGAGTTTGCTAGACCCAACCTGTAGCCGTGAGATATCTCAGTAGGTCGTTAAGTCTAGTCCCGGCTACCTCACTAAAGTTGGCCAATAAGTAGTTGCCCATGAATTTATGCCTCTCGACACTCAGGCCTGGGCATTCGCAGAGAATGTGGAAAATCGTTTCCCCTTTTCCCTCTCATTACAGCTACGACAATGTTCATTAAGTGGCAGTCCCAGGCGATTTGGATGTTTGCTTAACGTCCAGTGCCCCGTTAATACTGCCAGCAGCCTTAATATATCCCTCCTATTCCGGGTTACCAGTTGCATAGTACGTTTTTCGTTAAAAGAAGGCCACATCTACTTGGCCACCCTACATATGTCTAAATCACGCCATCTATTCTCCGTCTTTGTAAGAAAGTGTCTGAAGATAATACCTTTTATAATCCCCAGTGGAATTGCTACTGAGGCCCAAGTGGAGATGTCTAAGGCAGATCCCATTCTGCCTGTTCATAGTAGAAGCTGTGCGCAGGGACGAATATGACAATCTTGCTTGTTTTAATTGGATTATTTTTCAATACATACATTTTTTGTTTACTTAATATAGCTGCTTTGACCTAAAACCCGAAAGTTTATATAAAAAGTACAACCTTTAAACATTATTCTATTTTGCTGAAATTTTCTGCACTGGGTATCTAAACAATAGAGAACAATCTTATATGGCCACCTTATTATCCATACATCCATGATAGAAAATAATTTCGATATTACCTACTTAATTATTTATTGATTTATTCCAATTAAAATGTTATTAATTTTGATTTATATCTTTTACTAACAGAAAAACAAGTCTTACTAATACGAAAATTTTATAAATTTTCCCCCCATAAATTGTTTTTACTATTATTATGTAATAAACAATGAATCATGTCTTCCACCAAATAAAATAAAATAAAAATATGATAAAAATTCCTCAAGATCATCAGCATGATGACGCATATTACGATTATTACGTCAATGTGAATTTATTGGCCATCAAGACATTTTGGTCATCAGTGGAATGTTGTTGATTAAAAGATTAAACCAAGAGAATGAAATACAAAGAGAGTGAGGCAGAAAAAAGGAAATACTTATGTATAAAAAAGAAAACATTTCGTAATGAAATGAATCCAATCAAATTTAACAAACTGAAAATGTTCAACAATTTCAATTAACATAACGGCGGATATCGGGCATTTCGTGTGTTTAATACATGATGACTAGTTAAATAAAAACATTACATTCAAGTAAAATAGCAAGAGCAGTCTGTGTGTTGGTCTGTTCCAGCTGTCTTTGATGCTGTCTGGTCGGCTTTAAAAGACAGCACACATTCTACATGATTGATTTTCTTCTCGTTTTTGTTGAATTTTTGTTTAGTATTAAATTGTACAAGTGCATAAATAGCCAGATAGTTTTTGTTTTATATGATGGCATAATATTTTATCATGTTTTGGTTTTGTATTGTATTGTAACTGGTAATGACATGCGTTTAAAACAACAAAAGCTAAAAACACTGAAATGAAAACAAAACAAATTGCATTTAACAAGCCGGAGATGTTTTTTTATGGTTTACACAATGCCTGAGCTGGAGCTGTTATGAAATACATGCTTTTAAGAAGAAATTTTTATAAAGCAATTTAAAAATTCCCCAAAACCTAAAATTCAAAACAGGGCTGGGCATTAAAACAAAAATTAACATTTTTGTGGTGCCTTGATATTACAGACTGTGTGTCCATCTGTCTGCCTACCTGAGTGTGGAACTGCTTACGCATCTCATATCTGTTTTATCTAACAATTAGTAGCGGCATAGTGTTTAACTATAGATACCTGTGCGTGCCCGTGAGAGTATTCAGCTATTTGCTATTATATTCTCTACCCATTTTATACATTCATTCATCTTCCGATTATGATGTAATAAATGGTAATTTCTTACATTTTTTTCTGTTCATTGTGTATTACACATTTATGCAAAGCACACAATTCAATTACACACATTTTTTTTCTCTCGGTAGCCTCCTCTAAACACAAAAATACTCAACGCTCCCCTCAACACTTACTCGCTCACAAATGGCCATAAATTCATTGCGGCTTAAATATAAAAGTGTATAACCACTAAAAGCAGCACTTGCATGTTAATGAGCAGCCGTATAAAATACAATTTTTTTGGGTTCAAATTTCTTTTCTGTAATTTTTTGTTTTATTTCGCTGTGTGTTTAAATTGATTTTATTTGTTGATACTGCTGGTACATTGATTGAGTTTTAGGTTCAAATACATTTTGTAATTTTAATTAAAATCTGCGTTGTGGTAGTATTAACGCAGACAACAACTAATTTAATTAATGCATTTAACGTTTGCTGCAAAACTGGCAAATTGTTGTTAACACATAAATTCGGAACTGTGTAAATGTGGGTTAAAGACATTATAGTTCATTGATCAGATTGTGGATTGAAAATACAATTTATAAAGTGTAAACATGCCAAATATTTTGTAAGAAAAACAAAATATTTGTGCAAAAATTTACTAAAATTAATGGTGGTTTAGAGTTATTTGTGTTATTTTTATTAATAAACAAATTGGGACAACTTTATATTCCACTGTAGTTTCAAATTCAAATCAATTTGTTGATTAGGGATCTCTGAACACAAAAATTATGTTAAAATACTTCTGTTTTATTTATTTTTCGAGTTGAATTGTGTTATTTTTATTAATAAACAAATTGGAGCAACTTTACATTCCACTGTGTTAAAATACTTCTGTATTATTTATTTTTCGAGTTACAATAGGGTTTAGATATGAAAACAAAAATCTGTTCCATTAAAATTGTAAATAAAAGAAAAGGATGGACGTGGTGGGATGAGGTTTTGGTTTAGACAAGTTCTACAATATTAATAATTATTTTTATTTTTTTAATTGGGATCGACATTTAAAGAACCAAAACAGTACAAAGGTTTGTACCAAGAATTTAAAATGTACATTTAATAAAAGCTAATTTCAATGTCCATACGAGATTTGAAGTATCGTCTTCTGTGGGCTAATACAAATGAACTATAAGTTATTTAGTTAACCGTAAATTTGTTAGACATTTTGAAAATAATGCTCTCGATTCTTAGCGGCGTGTAGGAGGGTATTTACATCGCTATACCCTGTCCAGTCCTGGATGTTTTTCAGCCATGATGTTTCTCTTCTGCCTCTACCACGTCTTCTTTAAATTTTTCCTTTAAGGATTCGTTTTAAAATGTTGTATTTATTGTTTCTCAATATGTATCCTAAATGTGAAGTTTTCCGTTTTTTTTTATTGTTGATATTAGTTGTCGGTTGACATTCATCCTTCTTAATATTTCATCATTGGAGACTATGGCAGTCCATGGTATTTTCAGAACTCGACGGTATATCCACATTTCGAAGGCCTCCAATTTTCTTTCATCCGAGGCTTTAACTGTCCAAACTTCTACTCTATATAATAGTACAGACCAAATGTAGCATTTTATGAAGCGTACCTTTGTTGCTACGTTGATGTCATGACTTGTCAACACTTTGTTGTACTTAAAGAAGGCATCTTTTGCCATCTCTATGCGGCATTTAATATCCCTTGATGGGTCCCACTGGTCATTTATTAGGACTGCCAGATATTTAAAACTACGTACTCGCTCGATTTCTGTATTTCGTATATTCAACGTTGCATTGAGATGGGAATTTGATTTACTAATAACCATGTATTTCGTCTTTTTCATATTGATTTTTAATCCATACATCTCACTTATACGTGCTAGTTTTTCCATCAGCTTCTGTAGACCGGATATACTACCAGCTAGTAGTGTAGTATCATCAGCATATATTATATTATTGATGTATTTCCCATTTACTTTTATCCCTATATTTTCTCCTTCAAGTGTTTCTCAGATAATATGTTGAATAATAATCGGGATAGTATGCAACCCTGTCTGACTCCTCTTGAGATGACAATTTCGTCAGTTTCTTCCCAACAGACATCCTAATGCATCATGAATTCCAATAGAGGTTAGAATTTCCATTAGTTTATCATGTTTGACTGTATCGAAAGCTTTCTCATAATCGACAAAACACATGAAAACATCTTTCTGGTCATCTCGACAGTTCTGAATTAATATTTGAACACAGAATAACGCTTCTCGTGTACCCATGCATTCCCTGAATCCAAATTGCGATTCCGCCATAGCAACTTCGCAATCGGTTTATGAATTAATTAAAGGATTTATGAATAATTTTTAGAAAAGTTTTTAATGCATGATTCATCAGGCTTGCATTACCTTTCTTTGGTATGGCGATGAATGTTGATTTTAGCCAATCCTCTGGATAAAGACCCGTGTCGTATATATGATTAAATAGTTTGACTAGTCGTACGCTATTGCTGTCAATTAGTTTCAAAACTTCAGAGGGGATTTCGTCTGGACCTGTTGCTTTTTTGTCCTTTAAGGATTTGATAGCATATTTCACTTCGTTTCCTGTTATTGGTGCTCCTGTCATTGGGGTAAGCGTCATATACTTCTTTAATTTGAAAAAGGTTGCCGCTGATGCACACATATTGCTCACCCAAACTTATGGTGAATGTGTTTAATCGGTGTCACGTGCGAGATATGTTTTGTTCGGTTCAGAAGTACTGATTTTAACATGCAATACAAAGTTCGCCTAGGCCAGCCAAAAAATATTGAAGATGCACAACAAGCTCGCTTCACTTCAGAATACAGTATTCGAGATTAGCTTCATTCGTTCTTGGCCTCAAAAGACGAGCAGTTCTTCTGGCGAGGAATCTATATGTTGCAGAAAGATGGGGAAAAGACCATAGCTAATAATGACCAATACTTTAACTACATTTATATTGTACAAATGTTTTAAAATTAAAGCTAATAATTTGAAAAAATCCCGGATTTTTAAGTAATACCATCTTTTTGGCAACATATGGATTCCGAGCCAAAAACTGCTCACCTTTTAAAGCCAAGAACGAATCAAGCCAATATCGGATACTCTGTTCCAAAGTGAAGCGTATCCTGGAGAGAGCGTTCTGAATCGATTTAAATAAATAGAAGTCGAACTGGGCATGGTCTGCACTATAAAGCGGTTGAGGCAAAACTTACCAACCTCTTCGTTGTAAATTGTTATTAACATGTCTCATGGAACATTCCTTTTGCAAACTCTCGAATTATCTGGGAAGAAATTAAGATGGGAAAATCAGGTGGTTTATAAAAAAAATGGAAATGCTAATGGCACCTCATAATGGCCCCTTATTTGTTGCATGATGATCTGCGCTCTCTGAATTCTTGTCCTCCCTAACTCCTCTAACTTCTATCTATAATTTATTTTATAAACTCTGGTCTTACTTAATTTATCGCCCTCCTTCGTGTACTTCTCTCTCTCTTCTCTTCTCTAAAGATAACACAAATACCGAGAATTACCTCAGCATGGATATTTGGCTTCGGTATCGATTCGTCTAGTTGGCCGGGCTTCACATACGATCTCTTACGCTTCACTTTATTGTAGTCGATCCAGTTTTCATTGCAAGTAAAATCGTCTTTTAAGGTCACACAGCTTCAATTCGTATGGTACCCAATTTACCTGCTATTAGATGAATCCAGCTACTCCCAAACGTTTAGAAATAGCTGCTTGAGTAGCTCTCAATGATTTTGCAAGCTCTTGTAATACCTCCGATTCTTGGTCTTCAAACTTTTTTGTCTGGACTGGGCGGTCATTGTCTTTAATTTTAAAATCACCACTTCTGAACCGCACAAATCATCTCTCGCATGTTGAATCCGATGGAACAAATTCATCAAACAATCGGTGTGCTTCAGAGGCTCTTTTTTCAAATTAAAAAAGCAAAGCAAAGCTTCCCTCACATGACGCTTTCCTGGTACAAAATTCTATATATTCAAACCAAAAGAAACGTTTTGGTTTTCACTATAATGTTTAATAACTAAGTGAGAATAAATGACAGATATGTACCCTTTAATATTACATTCAAGTTATTAAAAACAAAAACCGCATGCAAAAGATATGCCATCTATTGTAAATCCCGCATTATTAAGTCAATCACCCAATATATGAACCAGATAATTGGTTTTTCTTTTATTATTTTATTGTCTCATTTCATGATAAACTGAAGCTTCTTTGAAGTGCATCATTATATGTAGCCAATACGACACCACTCTTCCACTCAAAAAATTTCTTTCAAAGAGTTCATTTAATCGTGTCCAGATCGAGTTACTGTAAAACTTTCCACCTTCCGCTTTTCTGGTCAGGCGGAATATAATTTATCAGCCCTTTAGGCGTAATGATATTGTAAAGGTAGTTCTACAATGTAGCTAGTGGTACAAAATCTCTTACCTTGCTTTCCATTTGAGGAATAATACGGATTGTTATAATATGTTGCTTTTTATACATTTCTCAAATGTTATGGATAGATATTCGTCTCGATCTCTCAAGTGTATGTAATTAGTTAATAACAATATTCGCCTTACGGCATATAGAGAATGAGTGGCTGTACTCAACTTTCGACTGCAGAGGTTAAAAAACAGGTAGTCGTACTTTAGGCTGCCACTATGATGGGATAAACTTTTATGCTTTCGGTGCAGGAACTATGGGCCAGTATTAAGGTCAAACGATGAAATCTCTTAAATATATTAAGGTAGATCTCGTTTCAACTAATGCAAAGATACACACAGAAAAAAATATAGTTGTACATGTTTACTGTAACCATTTCAACCTTTGTGCATGTTTACTGTAATCATTTCAACATTTTTAACAATATTATAGTCACAATAACTATATATATGATTGTGGTAATAATAATATGATTAATTCACGATTAACATGATTGCATCAACCATATATATGGTTGCAGTAAACATGATCGTTTTGATTAAGATCTTTAGGAACAATTACGAGACATTGCGCCATAGTTTCCACATCAAGCTTTCCCTAATAATATGGCTGATTTCTCAGTATCGTCAACAGGAAATGCAGTAGCAGTTGTTACCCAAACACAATTAGACGTCGTCTTTCCTTGTGTATTCTCCTATATAAAACTTTGCATTTTTCGGTTAACTCCAGGACAAAGATTTCAATGACGACCAGCCTTTGTAATGGAATTATGTGAAGTAATGAGCTATCACTTTTAAATAAGCATGATAGCTTTAAGGCATGAAGCCATTTAAATCATCATAGGTGAAGAAGTTTTCTAGTTTTCCCCAAATACAATTGATGTACTTCCATTGGCAAAAAATTCGGTTGACATTAGGAATCTGTTTTCTCTGTGTATGCATAACACTTGGGTAGTTCCTCCAGCTGCTCAATGGCTTTCATTAAATCATCTCATTCAATTTATACAAGTTCAGTCCGACGCGTGGCAGCCATGATGTTCGCTTCAATAGGCTTATTCGACATGTTTCACATACTATTTCATTCCTAATACTGATTTGTTTATGCTAAATACTGTACAATTTATATTAAAACAATTCTAAAAATAATTTTTATCAATCTAATAAAACTCAAAAAAAAAAAAAATTTCAAAATAAAATCAGTTTGTTGTTAATTGCATTTTTATAAAATTCTTGTTATTTAGATTTAACACAATTTCAAAATAAGTTTAATTATTTAAAATATTATTTGAATAATTAGTTATTCTGCTGATATTTATTTAACTATTTTTTGCAACGCCATTAACGAAAATAATGTCCTAATCTGTTAAAGTAAGTATGTGGGGAATTTCATATCAAGTGAACAAATTTTTAAAACCGATCGGTTAAGAACTCTTTGACTGAGAGGGGGTCAAAATTTGACATTTTGGCCAAGCAGGTGTTTTTTCTCATCCATGTAACTTTTTTTCAAAATGGGCCCTTTTCTTTTTTTTGATATTTTGGCCCCCTCTAACTCAGAGAGTTCTTGACCGATCTTGTTAAAAAATTATGTATAATAGGACTAACCAAATTTCATCCCGATCGGGAGACATGGGTTTTTAAACTTAATTCACTTGACATGAAATCCCCCATATATAAATTCGAATTCATTACATTACATTCAATACACATACACAAAGTACCTAATGACATTCATGCGAAACATTACATGTGGATGAATGTAAAATGTAGTTAAACATGTACAAAACTGTGTAAACAAACTCATTAAACTGACGGTTTTTTCATACTTCTTCACTTTATAATATTAATTAATGTTAGTAAATAAATAGCTTTTAAACTCAAATATGTAATAAAAACAAAATTTAAAAAAATAATAGCGAGAAATAAAAACAAAAAATACAAGTGTTAAGCCCGGCAATTATTTTAACAATGAAAATACTTAAAATTTTTTATGTTGTACAATTTTTAGTGTAGTAATACACATAAATATCTGCAAATGGTCATTAAGGATATTCACAGTGTATGCTGAATCAGTTAAAATTAAAGCTCTGGACTATGTGAGTTTTCTTCTATGTTGAAGAACTGAGAAATGTTCGGCGGGAGTTTTAGTTCATAAGCTGATTTAGAGAAATCTCAAGTAAGTACTTAAAAAAATATGATATTTAAAGTTATTTATATAACATATTCTCTGTAAGTATATCAAAATCAGTAGCAAATGCTTGAATGTTAGACTGAGATTACCCCTTCTATAATTATACCTAGATAAACAAGTGCGTATTTAATTATAATAATAATGTTGTACTGATATTTATTGTACAAATGAACTTAATGTTTATTTATAACATTTACAACATCAAACAACAAAATTCAACAACATACAACACAAAAGAAAGAAAAATATACAAAAAAATTAATGTCAATACAAGTAAATAGCTGTTAATGTCTATATTAATATAATTCATTTTGCCGTTTTTGTTTTACTTGTTTTTATTTACTTACAATCATAGAAAAAACGTTATATTTTGCTGCTGTTATTTTACTAATATGGTCCAAAAATGTTGGAAAAAAACAAAGATACAGGCACATATTGTGTGTCACCACTTCAACTTACTACAATATAACAATACGAATGCCACACATTCATTGAAGTGTGTCACTCTGACTAATTGTCGTAATTGAGAAACTATGACGGAATGGTAAAAAATCAAGTTTAATTGAAAATGTCAATGTATGTAACAAAGAAAATATCTACTAAAATGTTAGAGAATGTGGAAATTGGGTCAGTGGGAATATGTTTTTTGTTTATTTTGAGTTTTTTGTTTCAATAAGCAGTCGTAATAATAAAATTATGGCTATTAAAATGTTAATTTCAGATATCTCTATAAGTAATAGAAATGTAAGATACTGTTTCGTTTTACTCGCGACCAGTTCTGCTCTTGATATCATCAAACGTGGTTGCAGAAGGACTCATGATGTTGTTGTTCTAATGCAGCTTTTTAATTTGTCTCTCCGCGAGGTAATTTGGAGGGCGGATCAATATTCCCGTGACTTTTCGTACTTCCCTCGTAGTTATATGAAATGGTAAAAAAATGGTTTACTGACTTTCGTTGTGGTCGCACAAGTACAAATGACGCTGAACGTTCTGGATGGCCAATTGAGGTCCGTACACCAGAAAATGTAGAAAAAATCCACGATATGGTGTTGGCCGACCGAAGAGTAAAAATGAGTAAAAATGCGCCATAGGCATTTCATATGGCAGTGTGGTTTCTATTTTAAATGATCAGCTGGGTTTAAGAAAGTTGTCTGCAAGTCACCCATCTTGCAGACAACTTTCATAAACCCAGCTGATCATTTAAAATAGATAATGCACGGGTGCACACGTGTGGAGTCTCAGTGGCAAAACTCTATGAGTTGGGCTACGAATTCGTACCTCATTCACCATAATCTCCGGATTTAGCTTACTGTCTATTTCCAAACCTAAAAAAATGGCTCGGTGGAAAGAGATTTAGCTCCAACGATGAAATTATTGACGAAACAAATGCCTATTTTAAGGAATTAAAAGTAGATTATGTTGAAAAATAAATTTTTGTTTTGCAAAAAAAAACTGTGTTTCATTCAAAAAGTCATCGACTCGTATGTTTAGTATTAACACAGTGATAAAAAAATGAGCGGAAAACATATGCAGGGGTTCTCATGTAGAGCGGATCATATAATTTGTTTGAGTCCATAGAGTATGGAAATACTTATAGATTTTCTCGATCACTTCGTTTTTAATTAGCAAATTTGGTGAGATAACGATATTCCTCAAGTCACAACTTCAAAAAGTCGTAAGTACTCTTATGTTGTTATACCCAACATCAAAAATATTGAGGTATATTGGTTTTGGCATTCGATTTGTAACATATCGAAATAATGGTCATAGAAGAAGGAATGATAGGGCCTCGACGGAAATACCTAGGGGATACAATTTTTCCCAAATATTTTTTATTGATCAGAGCCACATAATTATACAAAAAATTCATTAACGCTCATAAACATCAATAACGATAAAATATTTAACAGAAAATAGTTTTAAATATGCAGAATTTCGCTGGATTTTGTGACTTTCGGTTTATAATTAAACATATCGCACTGGTTCCTCTAAAGAGAGTCAACTTAAAATTTTTAAATTTTTTTTGCATGAAATTGATGTACTGTAAATTTCTTACATCATTTTCTCTAATCTTTCCCCAAAAAATACAGTTGTATCCGTCTTGAACTTTCATTGTAATGTATTAAAAAAACAGTTTACACTATTAAGACTTGAAATCTTGTGATATAACTCATTTTCATATTTCAAAATACTTTTGAAGTTTGTCTAAATAAATTTTGTATATCCTTTATATATCCACCACCATAACGATCATCTGTTTTTGTCACTATTGGGCCTCGAAGGAAAGACGAAAGGGAATACAATCTTTCCTAAATATTCCTTATTGATCTGAAATGCTGGTTATTGAAAATGCGTAAAATCCATCAAGTAGAACTAGAGTTATGGACAAAAATGTAAGACAATCTCCAAAAATGTTGATATTATCTAAAAGAATTTTGCTATTTTCTTTAATTGTATTACACATACTATCTCACAATTTTGTACACATTATTCTTATAATTAAAAGGACAAGCCCTGTTGAAAATAGTAAGAATCGATCCATGATCTCCTAGCACCCATACATATTTCTTCTAAAATAAGTTCCATGTAAAAAAAAACGATATATTTCGAGGATCGGTCCATATTTAATCACAACTCCCATATAAAGCCCACTTCCGAAAATCACTTAAATGAATGTCTTATATCGGTATTAGGTTAAAATTCAATGAAAATTATTCTCATATTTGTAAAAATCGCTCTGCACAATTTTATGAAGATCGGCTTCCGAAAATCAAATATGCATGAATCTCTCATAAATATCGTTTTCAAATTGACATTCGACACAAATAATCTACATGTACACAGAGAATGTTTTATGGAATTTTATGATGATCTGTCCTTAATTGGTCATACCACCCATATAAGGAGTATTTCCGAAAACACACATTAACCTGCATAAATGTCTTACAAATATCGATATCGAATCAAAATTTTACAATTACATCTAATAATTATCGAAATCATTTTGAAATTCGACATCAATAATACCCATGTAGACACAAAACGCCGTATGACCCATAATTGGTCATATATCATGGGTATATGAGATAGGTGATGGATATATAATATTCGGCACAGCCGAATATAACACTTTTATTTGTTTGCCCTAAATTCAGAAGACAAAAGATGCAGGTATGTCAGGTATAACTTTTAGAACAAAAATCATCTGTGATTTTAAAGTAAATGGTTATGAAACTGAGGCGTATCTAGCCAGTAGTTGATAATGATACTTGAATAGACATGAACCCTAGATCTACGAATATGAGTTAAAAAATAAGAGAGTTTTCCGATAAGGACATAAGGATAGTGATAAATGAAGCCAATTTCCACCACTCTTCCAAATATGTGAACCATATATCGGCCGGAATGTTGAAAGCCACATTCAAATAAATTAAATTCAAATATCACATAAGGGAGGTGACTTTTTAAACGATCCTTGAGATTAGCAACCTATTACTTCATATAATAATTATTTTACCAGCTATGTGGTATGAAGCACATTGGCTCCACTTGAGTTTGTTCGGTGCAAAAATCATAACTTTTGAACCAGATGAGATAATTTAAAAAGTATGTAATAGATAATTGATCATCCTATGAAATGAGTGTTTGAAAAGGATTACATACCTTTTAGTTGCCTACTTGTGGTTTGTGGAAAAATCAATTTTTTATAAAGTAATGCTCACAATTCATAAAAGAAGGTATATCTAATGGGGTTTCACGGTTATATGTTATTTACCTAGACAAACACAAAGGCAACAGTACAAGTTTTGTTTATTATTTTCTTAATAAATATACCTATCAACAGAATCAAAAAGAATGACGATTCGATACTTAGTTTTCGAGATATTGTATCTGAAAACGGATCAAATTACCTAAAAATGGTTAGTTTGAGCACGGAGAATCAGTCAACTTTGAAGATCGATATCTTCTGAACCAAAAATCTGATTGTAATAAGAATAGAATATTTTAAATCGTTGGATAATTTCCTGTAAAATAGTTTTATTCAATATTTTTTACGGGCATATTGAATAACCTCACTTGTTCTACAGGCGCCACTATACGTTGTGGCATCATATTCTGAGCGTTTTTCGGCCAATGCTCGCTTCTGCTCAGATTTGAGTAGCTCATAATAGATAGGATTAATTTTTCATCGCAAGTAATGATAATTTTAGAAAAGTTATTTTCTTGTATAGCGTCCAAGCATCATTTCAGGCATTTAAAATCGTTTTTCATGGACTCACGGTTTCAATTCATAGGGTACCCAATTCCCTGCTTTTGGATGAATCCAGCTGCTCGCAAACATTTTGAAATTCCTGCTTGAGTAGCTCCCAAAGATTCTGCAAGCTCTTGTTGAGTTTGACCACAATCTACATGGAGTAATGCCTCCCATTCTTGGTCTTCAAACTTTGTTGATACGCCATCTGTTGTAAATCCAGCATTTTTAAGTTACACCCAATAATTTGTGTGGTTTTAGCGAAATATTTCTCCCTAATTTACATAATTAGCGTTGGTGGTGTAAAAAGCATTACACATACTTAAGAATTTTTATAACTTAACCAATCTCAACACAAGTAATAATTTATCATAATAAACTCAATATTTTTTCTTATTTAATTTTAATTGATTGTTAGTTTTTCATTTAACGAACATTATCAAGTCATTAATTCTTAAACTACTTGTGCTCGAACTACCTTCATCATTATTTCTATTATGGAGTCATTAAAACAATTTCGTAGCATATTTAATTAACTTATTTCGTATTTCATATTTAGCATTACTTCAGTGGCGGTTTAATGTAAAGAAAACACACGATATATGAAAGAATGAAAGAAATATAAATGAAAAAAAAAAAAAAAAAAAACTGTTTGTAATTATAGCTGAGAGTATTTTATTTTGTGTTTCTTTCATTTTCAAGTAATTTCTTTAGTTCAAATGAATTGAAAAATAAGAAATTATGGTAATATGACTTGGATTTAAATGAATGTATTACTTAGTACTTATTGGCAGACATTTCAGCACAATTATACAGATATAGAGAGTTATTAACAGTGGGATATGATAGTGGGATATTTTGTTTGTTGCTTTTACGTACTTTCTTTAGTGTCCGTGAAATTTTGCTATAGACTGTACATTTTAATTTCTACTTCCCATTAATATGAATACCTTAAAGAAAAACAAAGTTAATTATAAAAATTGCTTCTGTTTTGTAAATAAGTGCTTTGAAAACAATTCAATCAATATAGATTTCTTAATAACGCAAATGAATGATGAAGGGCCTTCTTTAATGTAGGTTATTGTACAAGTTTTACAAAATCTGTTACTGATTTGGTTTTAAAAAAAAATTTCAGCGAAAGTTTCAAATATTTGAGTTACATTATGCGAAATATAGAAAGATAAAAAGTAAAAAAAATTCAAATCATAATAATTTATCTTTTTTGAAATGTTTCATATTACATATATGTATGAATGTATGTATGTATATTTTTTGTTGTTTAAATATTAAATATTCATAAATATTTAAGATAACAAACCATCAATGTTTTCTTGATCCAACATTTGTCATTTTGGCAGCAGGTGGTTGTTGTGTCAGCAACGAAACATGAAATTCAAATATTGAACATTATTGAATGAATTTTGATGCCAAAAGAGACAAAAATAAATATTAATATTGAGCTAATGACATGTTATGGATTGGTAGGTGGTTGTTGTAAAAAAACTAATAAAAATTGTGATTTATTTCATTTGCGTTTCTGGTAAAATATTAACGAAAGTTTTATCAATTGCCTTAAGGTTTTGGTGGATTTTCGAATTTATTTATGAGGAGTTTCTTTTTTTAATCATTAGCGTCTTTTAGCTACAGCTAAAATGTCACATTATGATTTTTTTTTATAATTGATTAATGTTAATATTAATTACTACAATTATTAATGACAAATTATAAGATTCGCTATAATTAAGAGTATCATTAGTTCAAACTTAGAGCCATAAAGTGATGCACAATTTTACACCAATTGTGACGTGGTTTTGTCGTCAGCTGGAGTAGCTGAGTCTTGTCGAGGGTCTACTTACGGAACCACGAACCTTAATAAATTCAATTCTTTATTCAAAATTAATAAAATATTCAATTACAGGAAAATATCATAAATAGCAATTCCAAATATTGTTGGAATTAAATAAGAACTTGTTCGGGATCTACTGGCTTACATGCTTCGGAAAAGGTACTTCTCATTCGGGTTGTATCTCGGTATTACTACTGGCTTATCCTCGAATTGTACTAGTTCAATTAATCGTGAAGAGAATCGGATTCTTCGGTTTAATTTAATCAATTCTATGTATATATACAATACTAGTTACAATATACATATATTTCTTAAAAATATGTATATTACAATATTTGAACAATTAGCCCGAAAGCTATTCAGGGAACAGTCAACCCGAAGGTTACTTAGGGTCCAAAAACTACTACGTAAGTAAAAAGCAGATTAGTTAGTCCGAAGAGTATTAAGGGAACAGCCAACCCGAAGGTTACTGAGGGAACAGTCGGTCCGAACATCCCTGCGTAAGATAAAAAGCGGATTAGTTAGCCCGAAGACTACTAAGGGAACAGTCAACCCGAAGGATACTGAGGGAACAGTCGGTCCTAAGACCCTTGCGGGATTAGTTAATTCGAAGACTACTAAGGGAACAGTCAACCCGAAGGCTACATAGGGAGCAGTCGTTCCGAAAACCGCTACGTAAGTTTCAAAGCGGATTAGTTAGCCTGACGACTACTAAGAGAACAACCAACCCGATGGTTACTGAGAGAACAGTCGGTCCGAAGACCCCTGCTGGATTAGCTAGTCCGAAGACTACTAAGGAAACAGTCAACCCGAAGGCTACTAAGGGAACAGTCGCTTCGAAAATTCCTGCGTAAAAATTGATTAAGGTGAAGTGGTTTCACACCTACGTATGTAGATATGAATCGGAGATTCAGTGTAACAATGTACCTGAACTACGATAGCCGGCCGACCCCTTGGTCATAGACAACAAATATATAGGTAAGTGAGAGCCAAAAACCTAAGTCTGTTGTCAGAAACCTAATTCATGAGAATGTATTGCATTCATTTAGTTATTGTGTCATCTGTCTGTGTGAAAAGAGAGTAATTTTCTCCTCTCTCCTTTCGTTCTATGCGTTTATTATATACCCTTGGTCGTTTAAACTCAAATCATATATACAAAAATTTGTATAGACTAGTTGAGAATTACAAAAAAGAAAAGAAATTACAATGAATAAAACAAACAATCGACATAAGCCTTCCAGTATTTAAGTTATTTTTATCGCAATTTTGAGTTAAGGCTAAGTCTTTTAAAATCCCAAAGCTGGGATTCCAAATCGCGCGACATTTTTAGATACTATGATGCCTTTAAAATTATTCGTGTAATTCTTTTCCCAGCTACGGACCAAACGTGAACTTTATGGGACAAATTCCCCAAAAAATTTTTGAATTTTAGAAATTGATATCCATCAATTTCCTAAATCGTATATTTGTTTCCTCCTTTACATTTTTCAACAATAAGTGTACCAACATAACAAATTTCACTGCAATATGTTAAAGAACAAACCTTTATTGATTTGATTTTTGTTTAATTTTGAAGGGTACATAAATGTCATATATTCCCATTTAGTTATTAAACATAATAGTGTAAACAAGTTTCTTTTTTTTTGCTTCAAAAATGTCGAATCTTGTACCATCGATAAAAGTACCGCTTCTTCACCTAAGTAAACGGTGAATGTGTTTCAGCAGCTTTAACGTGCGAGAGATGGTTTTGCAGTTCAGAGGTGGTGATTTTGACACGGAAGACAAAGGTTGTTCAAGAATTGGAGGCAATTCTCCATGAAGATGGTTGTAAAACTCAAAAAGAGCTTGCAAAATCATTGAGAGCTACTCAAGCAGCAATCTAAATACGTTTGCGAGCAGAAGAATTCATCCTAAAGCAGGAAAATTGGGTACCATACGAATTGAAGTCGAGAGACCTTGAAAGACAATTTTGCATATCCGAAGTCATGCTTAAACTCCATAAAAAAAAAAAATTTGTGCAATGATTCATTACTTGCGATGACAAATGAATCCATTACGATAACCCGAAGCATAAGAGATCGTATGTGAAGCTGGTAAACTAGCTGAATCGGCACCAAAGCCAAATATGAAGGTTAGGTTAGGTTCCGCTCCTCAAGTAGCTCACCTGGGTCCATTAAAATCTGATCCCATTGTGATACCCAAGGGGTAGTCATCAGGGTATTTGCAGTACTTCCGTTGACTCCAAATTAAACCAACCAGTTTCCCGGATGAAGGAATAGATTCGTCTCAGATTCATCCTAGGAATGGAATAGGAATGGAGATACGTTCTCTCAGGTTTGTCAGGGCCGGACATTGGCAGAAAAGGTGACACACAGTTTCTTCCTCTTCTTCATTATGGCAGCTTCTACAGTAATCATTGTACCGTAGGCCCATTCTTCTAGCATGTGTCCCGATTAAACAGTGTCTTGTAATAGAGGAGACAAATAGCCTTATTTGCTCACGACGGTAATCTATAAGTAGATTCGTCCTGCTGGCATCATATACGGGCCAAGTCGAACTCGCTGTAGCACAGGAAGGTTCATTAGTCCACCTGTTTTGTGCAGTCTCATATAGCTTCTGCTGAACAGCCATTTTGCATTTAACAAGGGAAATACCAGAAAAGGGGTCGATCGCCTCCTCACTCATCATCGCACCCCTTTTGGCCAAATCATCTGCTATACAATTACCCTGATTTCCATCGTGTCCAGGGTTAGCGGAGTTAGCGGTTTCCTAGAATGTCTCGCTATCTCATTTAGGGATATCCGGCATTCCTCGGTTAATCTAGATGTCGTAAAGACACCCGCTATTCCGTTAACGGCAGCCTTGCTGTCAGTAAATATACATATATCACCAGATATTCGATAATACCTCAGCCAGTTGGATGCACGTTTAATGGCAGTAATTTCCGCCTGAAGAACAGTGCAGAAGTTAGGTAGCCTAAAGAAGGATTTTATTCCAAAGTTTTCAATGTAGAAACCTCCACCGAGCCTGTTACCCTTGTTAGAGCCATCAATGTATATCCGTATGACGTCAGCAGGGGGGAAGAGTCCGCGTTGCCATAAATCCCTATTCGGGATCATAATATGGAAATGCCTATCGAAAAAAGGTTTTGCGATGCAGTAATCGACATTACCATGTATGTGACCATAATAATTCAGTATCGTAGAGTGTCCAAAATCCTTACCAGACCACGATTTGTATCACCATCAAATCAACTGGTAACCAGTTAAGAATAGTAAAAAGTGCCTTAGAGGAGGTAGACCTTATAGAGCCTGTAATCAGTATCTCGATAATCCTTAGAACTAGTTCAACGGCCTTCCGGTGAGTAGCATTATCTAGAGCCTGCCACCACACCAATACTCCATAGAACAAGATGGGTTTAACGACTGCTTTGAAGATCCAATTGATACCTTTCGGCATAATACCCCAGTTAGTACCAATTGCCTTTTTGCAGGAGTAAATGGCCAAATAGGCCTTGTTGATTCTGTTCTGAATGTTCAAATTTCAGGACAATTTCTTTTCTGGAATGATGCCAAGATACTTTGCATTATCCCTAATCTCAAGACTGATTCCATTCAGTCCAGATGGTTAAAGTTATCGATCTTATACCTCCTAGTGAAGAAAACCAATATTGATTTACTCCACTCACTCAGTGTACTTAATGCCGATTCCATACAACTAGATATTGTATCCAGAAATTTACCAGATATAAACACTGCAACATCGTCAACATACGCAACTGTTATAATCCTTCTGTTGTCCATCCTGACCAACAGGGTATTCATAGCCAAATTCCACAGAAGTGGAGATAGTACACCACCCTGTGGGGTTCCACGATTGGCCACTTTTGAAACACTTATGTCACCTAAGGTAGCACATATGACTCTATAGCCGAGTATCTTTCCGACTAATCGGCGTACACAAAGATCAATACCAAGATCATCCATCGCAGATAGGATGGTGTCGGACCTGACATTGTTAAAAGCCCCTTCAATATCAAGGAAGGCAAAAAGTGAGTACTCTTTGTGTGATAGCGACTCTTCAATGGAGCCAACTAACGAATGTAGAGCTGTTTCCACAGATCTACCCTTAGTGTAGGCATGTTGGAATTAGAGATGAGTTCCGACGGAATGGTCATTCTCAGGTGAACGTCAATCACCCTTCCTAGGGTTTTCATTAAAAAGGATGCAAGACTAATAGGTCTGTAATCATTTGGTTTAGTGTGAGTCGCCTTACCTCCTTTAGGAATGAAGACAACTCTACAAAGCCAAATATGAATGTCTAAGGTAATTCTCTATATTTGTTGGGACAGACCGGTTCTATCTATTATGAGCTGCTGAAGTTGTATCAGACCATCTCAGGGAATCTGCACAGAACGTAACTGATTCATTTGAAGCGAGCATTGACAGAAAAACGCTCAGGATATGCGGCCAAACAAGAAACCGTAATTTACAATCATGACAACACTCGGACACATATTTCAATTCCTGTTAAAAATTATTTACAATGAAGTGGTGGGGAAGTTTTGTCTCACCCGCTTTATAGTCTAGACCGTGCTCCACCCGTCTACTATTTGTTTCGATAAATGGAGAACGCTCTCTCCTGGATACGCTTCTCTTTGGAACAGAGTATTCCAAATTGGCTTGATTTGTTCTTGGCCTCAAAAGATGAGCAGTTCTTTTGTCTCGGAATCTATATATTACCACAAAGAAGGGAAATGGTCATAGCTAACAATGGCCAATGCTTTAATTATTTTTATATTGTACAAATGTTTAAAAATAAAAGCTAAATATTAAAAAAAATCCCACAATTTTAAGTCATACACTCAAAATATGTTTATGAATTCTTCAATTTCACATACATATATTTTAATATGCCGTAGTAGGTTTGAATGTGTCTTTTACCACTGGACAAAAATTCTAAACTATATAATTATTTTATGCAAAATTTTCAGAACATCTGAAATACTCTCAGAGCACGATATTGCAATATTTTATAACATCACAGTATTATTCATTTTATAGATTTTGTGGCGATACCAAACACTTGATAATTGTAAACTTTATTAGACGTTCTTATCTTAATAATTTAAAACCATTATGAAAACTAGCCTAAAGGGCTTTCGTGTCGATTGTTATTTTTCTGACACACAATTTAAATAATTTTTCTTCACAATATGGTAAAATCTACATTCAATACTAATAATTGAATTCTCATGAACAAATTATGTCATTTTTAAATTACTTTTGCTTTTCCTTATAAACAATTCATTTTATTATCTGTATTTGTGTGTAGTACTTTGAAAGGCTTTTACGAATGCTTAAAAAACTTTGGATTTATACTTGTAAATATCAAACTGATTTACATATATTCATTTTATTTATTTGTCAACAATTTACAAGATTTTCTGCATAAATTGTTGTTATTACTGTTCATTTTTTTTTGAGATTATTAATCTACACATACGGAAATAATGTGATAAGTTGTCATAGTTATAGACAGTTTTTGAACAGCAAACAAATATTGTTTAAGCTAAAAAAATATTATTATTTTAAATATAAAATATACATACATTTGTACATATCTATATAAGTATAAAACTTAAAGAATATCTTTTGATTGCTATTTTAAAGTCATTTCAAAATTTACTTTTAAATTCAGGTGTAAAAAATTTTATAAATTAGAAACAGTAATAAGAAAATTTAAGTAAAATTAGTTACCAAAATAAATCTGTAATTGTTTTTAAATATTTTCCTTAGGTTGTTATGTTTCAATATTGCATAAATAATATTTAAATTAACACCAAGATTTGAGCAAGAAATGTGTCATAATTTTGAAAGAAATTTCACACTTGTTGTTTTTATATATTTTATGCTTTAAGAGACTAAATATAATTTGTGATGTATGCTTGTAACTTTTACATATGAAATGTTTTCATATCAACAATATTTTCTTTATCTGGGGAATAAATATTTATACAAAATTCATTCATTCATTTTTTCTATTTTTATTGTTTCTAAAGTTGTTGCTATGTATTTGTTTGTAAACAATAAAAAATGGAAAGAAAACTTTTGTAAATAAAGCAACACAAATTTTAATAGTCTAAGGGCCGTTTTCTCATTAGGTGATTATCTTCTTTCCCAACGAAAAACTGCAGATTAAAGAAATTTGGTTTTCTCAATGTCTCATTTGCTTCTATTCTGTCGCAAAGCTAACCCGACCTCATCTGCCAATTATTTATTTATCGTACAGATAAATAAATAACAGCTGACTGCTGTTCACAGTTTTTATGTGTTTGTAAACGAAATTAAATAGATTTTATAAAAAAAAGTTTAATAACAATAATTTGATGGAGGATGAACTCAAAGAACATGAGTTCCAAGTGAATGCTGAAAGAGTTTATCATGTCAGGCCTAACTACCTGGCAGACATGGAGGATAATGCATTTTTCAAAAGATTCCGGCTGTCGATGGCCACATTAAACAGCTGATTTATGTAAACATTTTGTCACTTGAAGGCAGGGTTCCCAACTTTCACATCTATTTTGAGAGGTATTGCCAACAGAAAATAATGTTATTTGTCGGTATATTGAGAAAACCAAAATTGTTAACGGACAGTTTATCGGGCTAATAAATTTGTGTCGACATTTAGTAACAGGCAGTTTGTCGATAGATTGAGAAAACGGGCCTAAGAATTGTTATTTACATGAGCTGCTAGAATGCATATGTTCTTACATCCACTTGTAAATGGAGTTAAAAACTTTAGTAGAATATTTAAAATTATTTTTGGAAAAATTATTAGTATTATTATTTATATAAGATAAGAAAAGGAAGTTGTATGGATTTAAATAAAACTATGGAATAGTATTTTAGTATTCTTTATAAACAATACGAGGTACCACCACTAAAAGAATACACCCTATATTAGGTGGGATAGTCATATACCTGCCCTATCTAAATATTTTTAACATCAATTAAGTTGTTCACAAGATGTGTTAGAAATAGCAGTAGTTGTGAACCTCAAAATCATTGATAGATATAATAAATATTACTATATACCTCATTAAAGCGTACCTTTATATCAAGCGCTACATAGGGTAGAATTAAAATATTTTGAAAATAAATCTGCAATTTCTAACTGGCTGATCTGAATGACATGAAATTTTATATAGGCATAGCAGAAGAGCAGTCGATCTTAAATTTTGGCAATGACCCAGAAGTCCCCAAAGTGGGGTCTCAAAATAGTGCCCCTCAAATATGCATAATTTTTAAACGCTTGCGAATTTTCTGTGATTTATCTAAAATTAAAGATTTTAATATTTTCTGAAAGTACTCTGTAAATAAGGCCTGTAAAAACATAGTTGCATGAGCTATTTATCAATTAAAGCTATAATTGAAAATTCAAATTAAAAATTTCACCATAAATAAATCCAGATATAGATCAAAAATAGGTAAAAACGTAGCTAGTCAATATTTTGTGCTTATATCTCAGTCATTTTCTCGATTTTAAATAGCAATTGAATTGGGACTATAGCGTCCATCAACATACAGACTGATATGTCTATATCGACTCCGCTATCTATAATGATAGAGAATATATATACTGTTACGTTTTAACCTTTTTAAAACGGGGTTTATTTCCTTAAAATAAACCAGATACTTTTGATTGCAAATAAAAGCAGTTTTAGTAGTTTAAAATTTGTAACAACTCTTTATTTAGAATGTACAACAACAACAGAATTAAATAGTCACTCAGTGTCTGTATACACGTATATCAATTCGCAGAAATGCACACAAACTTTACAAACTCACATGCACACGACATCTCTCGGGAATCTTCAATAATGCTCTTAACGGACAAAACATATGTTCGAATTCCAGAGCCTTCGATGTCATTGCCAGCAGCCCAAACATTTAGTGTTGCCATACTTACAAACAATGCCAATAACCGCATGCTACTGATGGACGTGCCTTCAAACATGATGAATGCTGCAGGCATTCGTTACAGACCGTCAAATTCAAATCGTCATTGCACATTCGTAACACTGTCCCCCACTTAAGCCTGTTCGTCCCGAATAGGCACAGATTCACCTTTCCAGTGGTCAGCTAGTCGTTTTAGATGTTTGACCTTATTTCTCGCTATCGGTCTTCCACATTTCCGTATGCTATAGACCATGTCATCCATGTCATTTACTCTGTAGTTTGCAAGACAAACCTTTACCAGGTTGTGGGCTACATCTGGCCCTCACCCGGTCGCTGGTCATTTTAACTCGTCTCCGAACGAGCTCATGCATTTCTTTGGAGAACTCATTGGCAGCATCCTTCTCACAATTATTTACTGCCTCTGCTGAAGCTCATTAACCCATCTCGGAACCCGTCCTCATGATCTTTTCACTGCGGTACAGGCCAACCACTCCAACCATTCCGTCATTGCACTGTTCAACGAGGGCCCCCATCGTTACACGGCCACTTTTCACATCTGCTGATTCCAACACCAACAAACCATTGTCTATACAATCCTCCTCTTCCTCACGGGCCCATACCAAATACTCTCCCTCAGTGCCAGCTCCTTGTGGTTCTTGAAATGCTTTTTGATTCGCTTCCATTTCAGCTAAGTGTTTACTTGTTTCTTTTACTTCAGCTTTAACCTCAGCACGAAGTTTCACGGACAAAACTCGTATGTTCAAATTCCAGAGCCTTCGATGTCATTGCCAGCAGCCCAAACATTTAGTGTTGCCATACTTACAAACAATTCCAATAACCGCATGCTACTGATGGACGTGCCTTCAAACATGATGAATGCTGCAGGCAGTCGTTACAAACCGTCAAATTAAAATCGTCATTGCACATTCGTAACAATACTTTATGGACTCGCAAATGTAAAATATAGAAATTACAATAGAAATGACAAACGAATATTTATCCTTGCCACTCATGGTGAAGAGTATAATAAATTATATGAACAAAATTCCATAACTAGCCCCCATATGCATAAAAAAATTTTAAATTTATAAAAGGTTTATAAAACAAAATTTCCATACAAAATTTGTTTTATAAACCTTTGATAAATTTAAAAATTTTTTATGATATGGGGGTAAGTCTTTAATAAGTTTAAAAATAATCGATTTTAAAGACCTAAAAATACGGGATTTACAATTGAACCCGGTTTTTGTTTTTAATAACTTATATGTCATTTTGGAGAGTACATATCTGTCATTTATTCTCACTTAAGCTTAGGTAAGCAATCGGTGTGCTTCACTTTTTTGCTTTTTATACACACTTATGTCTCTGGGATACGCTTCAGACTATGGAACAGACTGTCCGATATTGGCTTGATTCGTTCTAGCCTTCAAAAGATGAGCTGTTCTTTTGGCTTGTAATCCATAATTGCCAGAAGGATGGGAAAAGGTCATAGCTAACAATGGCCAATACTTTGAATAAACTAAAAGCTAAACATTTTAGTTTTTGAGTTGAATTTTCGTATTATTCAAAATAAGGCACCATAGTCATGAAAAAATTCTATACGCTTGCTAATTTGTTTGTGACTGTCTAAAATCAAAAATTTTAATATATTGCATGTAAAATTTATCACTTATTAAGTTATACGCATTTGAAAATTCAAACAAGTCTTTGTGTTAATACAAAATTTCCAATTTGACAAATTTTTGTCTAAATATCCAGTTTTTGTTAATACCGGAGACAATTTTACTCCGACTTTCACTTAAATTATTGTTTCTTGCTTAGATTATACTATCTTCGATCACACGAGAAACATTTCAAATCAGTATTTTGTACATGTTGAAAAATAGGTGGTTTGAAGTTGAATATTACAAATTACAAAAAACATTTGAAATAGTAGATTTATTTGCAAAATATTTGGATTCTATCCCACTGTTTATTGGTAAAATTTAAGAATCGTTTGACATCATTTACTCTTATTGGAAAAATAATGTATGCTAGAGTGTGTCAATATATTGTATGACCATATTTCAATCTATTAAATATGTATATCTTTATAATAGACTGTAGGGTATTAAGTTTAAAATAAGAAAAGAATCAACAGTCAACATTTAGCATACATAAACAAATGTTGTTAAACATAAGTGTATATGTGTTTATTTATGTACATTTATATATATATGTATTTATACATAAGTATAAATATACACTCGTAAACATGCATAACTATTTAATTCATATGTAGATACATAGATAAATATTTTAAACAAATGAACGTCTTTTGAGATTTTCATCATCTACATCTTTGTTATCTCTCTAATGTTTAGTTTGTGGTTATGAAATTTATTCTATTGTAAATTTGCAAGTAAACATACACTACAAACAAGTTGAGGAAAAGACAAAAACAGCAACATGTAGCAACAAAAATACGTACATGAACAAGTGTGTGAATAAAATTATAAATACATATTTCTTGTATCTTAAAGATTCAATAGAAAATCTTAAGTATACTGATAGTTTTGTTGTTTTAGTTAAATTTTCGTATTTACTAAATAACAAAGGAAGGTTATGGGGTTTTCGGTTGTAAAGAGATGGTATTCAATTATATCAGATGGGTCTATTTTGTTAATTATAACTTATACCCCACCATAGTAGTGTAATATTAGTCTTATACCCATTTTAAAGTATACCAAACCACTCAGAAACCTCTTTTTGAATCGATTTAACTATGTCGGCGTTTTTTAAGCCGTTATTTCAATGTCCTCCCGAATTTGATATTTTTTCTCATAAACATCTGATTTATATTGGTAGAAACTGATCCATCCATAATTGACCATAGCTCCCATATAACGCCCACTTCCGAAAATCAATTTAAAGGTCATAAATATCTTAAAAATGGTGGTATCCAATTAAAATTTAACACAAATATGTTTTATATGGATAGAAATCCCCCGATCTTACTTCATGCCGATCGGTCCATTATTGGTCATAGCTCCCATATAAGATCATCTTCTAAAAATTACTTTAACAACCGTCTCTCTCTTGACTGTGTTTATACATTTTTACTACAAATAAAAAAACAAGAAACACATTTGTTTCTTTTGTCATATGTCTGCTACAACTTTGACATATGACCCCTCATCCGCCGTCATCTGGCTATAGATAATAAGTGCTTGGGGTGAGAAATCAGGTTGGCGGAGTCCTTGCTTTAGATTTGTCCGACACTGTATATTAAAATCGAGATCGAGAGGCAATGTAAAACAGATGTTTTCCAATGCCATCAACACGGACCGGATTCAGCTTATCAGTCATATACGAGAAAAATCAAATAAAAATCTCTTGCAACTTTTCAAATCTACTTCCATCTCTGACTACCCCTATTGAAATTTAAACAATTCACAATAATTTAACCCTCTTAAGTTTGCTCGCATTAAACAAAAATTTGTTCCAATATTTTGCAAGCACATCTCCCACTATAACTACTCGTACTTATACTTATGAGGTGGAGTAAGTGCTTTAAAAGTTTATGTTGTTTATTTTATGTTTTGCTGTAGTTTTTTTTTTAGTTTTTTGGTAAATAATCAAGATAAACTCAAGACAACATGATGGTATGAAACAATAAGTTGTGGCAACATCGAAATTTATAAATATTTACTCGTACAATATTCCCAACTCTATAGATATGAATGTGTTCATCTTAAAACGTGTAAGTATGTCAGGGTATCTACTTACTGTACACATGCTGTTCCTCGTATTTGGTCTTGTTGTCTTAAGAATTCTCTTGAGAAATTGCTTAATTTTATGCAAAACTTTGTGTGACACTTTATTTTGTTGTATGTAGTTCCTACTCGCATGTATGTAGTTTATTTTTTGGTTTTTATTAATTTAATTATACAATAAAAATTCCTAAATAACATAATATCTTCATGCTGAAAGGGGTAGAATTTTTGTTACATGGGAATTTTATCATTTTAATGGCATGAAAAGAAAATGTTTTACCATAAAATTTAAACGGCGTTAGTGTAATCTTTAAAATCTCATAGGACATGCATACTTATGTTTTTAAATTTGTTTAATAGTAGGATTTTAGTATGATTAAATGATCGACATGTTTAGCATTTAAATATTTTCTTAATTTTTTAACAGCTGAAGTATTTATAAGGAAATTATTTAATATATGGTAAAATAATTTGTTATAAAAAGAATACCCATCGTCTCCTCAATGCACTTCGCAAAATGAACTTCTAGAACTTCTGAAATATATGGGAGATGATGGACAGAATCTGCTACACAACGTGATCAATGTAGCATGGAGACAGGCAGCAATTCCCAGCAACTGGAAAGTAGCCATAATAACCATATTTTTAAGAAGGATAATAACCACCTATGCCAAAATCACCGCGGTATAGCACTTATAACTGTAGTGGGAAAAATATACTCGAGAATACTCGCTGACAGACTGAAGAGCAAGATAGAACATCAACTTGAAGAGAAACAATGTGGAACAAATGTGGACAAAATCGTAGAACCCAAGATTCAATATTCATATTGAGACGAATTTCGGAAAAAACAGAGTAAATGTAATAGGGAAACCCACTTCTGCTTTATGACAACATTATTGATCAGACGAATCAAAAGCTTTTACGAATTATGCCGAAATTATGTAAGAACCGGGAACGCCACATCCGAAGAATTTACGACAACACAAGGTATGCGGAAAGGCGTTATACTAAGTCCATATCTGTTTATAATACTGATGTATGACGTATTAAATCTTAAAGGGATTCATATATCCCAATGACACACAGTGGGGCAGAATCAAATTTTTTTGGAAATAAATGTGGCATTTCTAAATGGTTGGTGAAATTAGGACAACATTTGACGTGGGCGTAGCCAAGGAGTATTGAGTTTAAGTTATTAATATGGAGCCTGCAAATGGAGCGGCACTATGGGGGCTCAAAGGATGGTACCTTCAACATGTAAAGTTTTTAAACATGTGAAATTGTTTTGTTTTCTAACCGATTTCAAAGATTTTTATATTTTTGTAAAGCGCTCGGCAATGTCTTGAAAATTATGCTTGCGTGTGCTATTTATTTCTTGCAATTTCTGAGTTATATGCATTTCAAAATTTAAATTTTACCTTGGTCCCTGAAGCATTTATAGGATCCAACGGACCAACCGTTTAGAAATTCAAGATTTATTTCCAAAACATTTTGATCCTGCCCCACTGTGTAACGATAGGAAATTGGAACATGCAACCAGTGAAAGTTTCAGTGTTAACGTACGTAGGTGACGTGACCATTGTCGCAATAGAAATCATAATCACTTCCGCTTCTTAGCAAAGATGGAAAAGCGGACAGGAATTTAAATCGCAGAAGAGCCATAACTGTCAATTTATACTTCGCTTAAACATAAATTTCATCGTTAAGAGAGAAGTTTAAACGGGTACCAAACTCGCCGTATACAACTCCACACTAACAAAAAGGGATCAATGCAGAATTCAGGCATCAGGAATGAAATACTTAAGACGTGTGGCCGGTAAAGCAAGACGATACAGAATGCGAATCGATACTATATGAGCCAGCATAAAAATCGAGAGCAATAAGCTAAGGTTATTTGGACATGTGGCTAGAATGCTAGAGAATCGCGTGCCGAAACGAACGAGTATCAAAAGAACCAAGAGGTACGAGAAGCAGAGGAAGATAAAGAATAACGTGGCAGGACACTCACAACAATATTCTGACAGAACAAAAATTCGAGCCTAGAACTTCCAAAACAGCGGCACAAGATAGATCGAAGTGAATAAGTCTTTGCAAAAACCACTACACTGCTCTACATTGCAAAGAGGTCCGGAATAAGTAAAAACAGTAAATACTCTGGGATATGTCCCACTGTATTATTTACATGACACTTATTGGGACATAACATCTTTCGCTAGTATCTGTTTCAGAACAATATATTTTATGGAATATAACTAAACATTTAAAACACAATGGCTCTTTTCACATTGAACAAATATAAGATGTGCGTTTTTCTTTGTTCATGGAACTACATAAAACACATTGTCTTCGTTGATATTTTCTCACTAGCATATGATCTCCTACATTCAACATTTTTTACAACAATTGTCATTGAGAGCTTAAAAAAACCAGATATTTCAACTTCTCCCAAGGCTTCACTATAGTTGTCAACAATCCTAGATTCATGTTTTGGTGTTCTTAAGACTGTTGAGCTGTTTAAAGTGCTTGCCTACAAAACCAAGTACCCCACATTCGATACCTGGCAAAGGACGAACAATTTACATCATGGTTTTCGAGTTTTAATAATAACTCTCCCCTAAATAATCCATCCAAGAAGCCTCCTGAACATCCCTCCCTCGGGAAAAGAGGATATCGTCATGGAAAAGGCGAAGCAGCCAGCCATCCCTTGGGAAAAAGGTAAGAATCAAAGATTAGCATGGTTACCCACCACTATACCAAATACAAGGAGGGCGTTGTTTCTAGGCAACGACAGATGGCATCCCCATTATCCTAGACCAAGGTACAGAAGACCAATCATCTACTTAGCTGAAACAACAACCGATTAACGAAAGTGATACAAGGCAATAATTAAAATAGACTGGATCTTATGGCAACATCGTACATGTATCCCAGGACCTGCAACAGCAGACCAGTCATCTACTTAACTGGAACAAAAACCGTTTAACGACACTGATACAAATACCGACTTCTTTCTATAAACGGTTACCTAAGATTGGCAAGTTTCTTCTATGTTTAATGCAAGTTCCCACACAAGTATAAGGTAAAATTTTCAGTAGATTATACGAGGTAAGAACGTAATCGAAACCTTGGATTCATCAATGCTCTGATGCAAACTATCGCCGCAGGCTTTGATAAAATTGTACTCCAAACAATTGACAACTGCCTCCATGTAATAAAGTTTAAATGCTACTTCTGGTTGTCCAGGAAAGTTAAAATACAATTATGACATCATACTTTGATAACGATTTCGCGCAATGGCCTTTTTTTATAAATTCATTTTCAATGGATTCATTTTGGGACCAGTAATCAGAAATCTCAAGAAGTCTATTAAATCCCATTATAAGCGAAATACCTAACAAAACTTTAATTTCTAAAGCATCAGATGGTGGTACATTACAACCATATTTTTCTTTTAAAAAGTTCAATCGTTAATTTGTGTTACTGCGCACAATTTGTTGATATATTATAATTAATTGCATTAAAATTGCTTTAATTAATGATTTAATTCGAATATTTTCGTATAATAGCCAAAAAATAATAACAAATCTTTCAAGATGAATCAACAAAATCTGAAACGTAAAAAGATATAATTTATCATAATTAAACACCCATTAACAATAAAGCATTACATATTCTTAAACAAATGCAGTCAATTATATTTCAATTTTTGAAATTGAGAACAAAACACCCTTCAAAATACTTAATATAATAAAATAACAAAAACTGTTTTCAAAAAGTTCAAACTCGTTAGCAAAAGTATGAATGTTTTGAAAAAGGTATCTGAGTATCTCCAATGGATATTGCTGTATTTGCTTTAAAAGCGCATTTGGTATTGGCATACTGAATTATCACAAACATTTATCAAATGTAACAAGATGGAATTTTTATATAAGTTCTGGGAGAAAATAGAGATTGCAGACCTTACTTCTATACACCTCAAATATGTAGTATGATAATGTACTACTTTAAGGATTCGGTGCATCGTGATCTTAGAATAAGTATATAAATCCGAAATTTTGTCACAGAACGGCACCATCACCAGGCTCGGACACTATGGTCTAATAAGCCGTACGTCTAAAATATAAACGGAATTTGGCATGAAACAAATGTAGGACTAGAATCGAAACATGGAATGTACGTAGTCTTTTGGAAACCTCAAGTCTTGCACAATTATGCAAGAATACGAAATGATACAGTTCTGTTTTCCGAAAAACCAGCAAATCAGTTGCCTTGATTAAGTGGCGTCGGTTTATTTCTATCAAATAGAAATAACCCGAAATATTACGGTTGTCCAATGTTATGCCCCTTCGGAAGTCTCCACAAAATAATATTTCTATGACCTTCTCGATAGCCTTTTCGCAACAGTGCACAAGGGACACATTTTCATTATGATGAGTGATTTTAACGCTCAGGTAGACCCCGAAAATATCAATGTAGAAAGCACAATGGAAAGATATGGACTAAGAGGGCTAAAGGAGAATGGACAAGTGTTCTGAACACCTGCAGGACTAATAATCTTGTTATTGGCTGAACGTTATTACCTCATCCAAGAGTACACAAAATCACTTGGGTATCCTCTGACAGTCGCATGGAAAACCAAATAGACCACATAACTATCACCAAAAAATGGAGCGGTTCTTTATTACATGTGCGCAATAAACAAGATATCGATATTGCTAGTGATCACCACTTACTGGTTGCCACTGTACGAATAAAAATATCAGCCATCAAGACGAACAACACTGTATCACCAAGAAGATTCAATGTGGCAAAGTTGAAAAACCCGGACTCAACTAGCAGTGAAACCCGAACATGGCCGGACGTCAGTGAAATCTTCACTAAGGCAGCAGAGATACATCTGGGGTTCAAAACTACTATTAGAAAATAATGGATTAGCGATGTTACGTGGAACTTAATCCAGCAGAGGAAGGTCGCAAGCATTGTTAACGCAAGCAAAGCCAGACAACAGGAACTATGCAAACGCCTTAATTCTGAAGTAAAACGCAGTGCCCGTAGAGATAAACGCAAATTGGTCAACAACATAGCAAAATAACTTCAAGCAGCGGCTGAAACCCATCGTGTAAGGGACTTGTATATGTCTGTCACAAAGCGATGTAGGAGAACTTATAACATCAAAATCTAAACAAGTTTAACTATAGAAAAGTTTTTACCCCGGTATGCTATCAACATATACTAGTCAATGTCAACTTATTTGTGGATGTTCTTCACATACACCAAATGGTAACGTCTCTACTGATTGTCTAGAAATAAGTGAAATTAGCGAAGTGATAAGATCTCTCAAACCAAACTAATCTCCTGGCAATCCTACTAACCAGTACACGACCGCTGGAACTCATTATTAGAGCATTTTGGGCTCATGAATCTTCCCACAAAATGTGATTTGACCAATAGGAAGAATTGAAGAGGCATAGCCTTATTAAGCATGCTAAATTGCACATATTATAAACAAAAGACTCTCGACAACAATCCTCCCATCACTCAACAATTAGTAAGCTGGCTTTCGCTCCGGAAAACCTTGTGTTGAACAAGTAAATAGTCTCGTACTCATAGATTTTAAGAAGGCCTTTGACACACTCAATCATAATTATATATGGAACTCGCTGGTATGCAGGACTGTCCCCGACAAATTAACACAGCTAATAAAAGCATTGTACTAAGGAGTGAGAGCGTAAAATTCTTAACACACGTTTTTCATTAAAACTTTTAACCCAAGTATTATTTTTTTTATCAAGTTACCTTTGTAAAACATGTCAGTTATTATGTTTAATGTCAATTATATTTATTTGTTGTTAATCTGATTAAAATGAGTGACCAAAAAAAGTGTGCACTAAAATTATTAAATATTTTCAACAAAACCCAACTTGGTCCTATAAAAAGTTGGCCAAGCATTCAAAGATCTGCCGTCAAACTGTTTCCAATGTTATGAAACAGTACCAGAAGAACTTGTTCGATGATAGAAAACCTGGTTCAGGTAGAAGGAATGGTTCACATGATGTTTCTAAAGCCAAACAATTAGAAAGCATTCTCAAAAGAGCTCCCAACATATCCGGTAGGAAAGTAGCCCGGTAAGCACAGTGCTCTGACTATTTGGTACGAAAAGTTAAAGTTAATGCAGGTTTAAAAACATACAAGGCTCAAAAAGTTCCTGACAGGAACGCTGCTAAAAATTTAGAGGGAAAAAACAGAGCACGGAAATTGAAGTCAAGTTTTATAAAAATATTCCTGCTGCATAATGGATGACGAAACGTATGCAACTTGCTGGTCAGAAATTTTATGTTGCTGAATGTTTAGGACCCAAAAGCAGACAACATTTCCTAAAAAGTTCTTGGTATGGCAAGTAATATGCAGTTGCGGCAAAAGAAGCCAATCATCTTTTACAAAGGGTTCTATAAATACCGAAATTTACATCAAGGACTGTCTACAAAAAAAAAGCTGCTTCCACTCATAAGACTTCTTAATGTGTCCACTTACTTTTGACCTGATTTGGCATCCTGGAAGCAATGTATTGAGTGGTACAAGAACAATAATGTGGTATTTGTACCAAGAGAGGCAAATCCTCCAAACTGCCCGGAGCTAAGGCCAGTGGAGAGATATTGTGATCTTGTTAAAAGAGAATTGAAGAGCACAAAAAAGGTGTCCAAAAGTGTGGTAGATTTTAAACTGATATGGAGCAAACAGAAAGCACTATAAAAACGGTAATGGAAGGGTTTCCGAAAAAGGTTAAAATTTTCATCACTAGTGATTAAAACTATAAAAATATATATATATTTTTTTTTTTTTTTTTTGTAATTTGTAATAATAATTTCAATAAAAAAAATCAAAACTGTAAGTTTGTTAAGAATTTTTCGATCTCGCTTCTTAGTTTTCGGTTTTTCATCTTAAGAATAACACCCCTTTCCGAAAATCACCTTAACGGACATAAATATTTTAAATATATTGGCAAGACATTAACACCGAATAATTTTCCTAGCAACTAAAATTATTCTTCCATATTTTAGGAGTATCGGTTACTTCGACTAATTTTGTGATGATTGGTTCACAATTTTCCATATCGGCTTTGACCTCTGAATATTACTGAATTTGTTCTCATGAAGTACTTTGCTAGTTCTGCAGATATTAATGAGCTATAATTCTAAATGTATGTGCTTGTTATGTTATTGTAACAAAGGCTAATTAAAAAAATGATAAGGCTAATTAGGAATACAGCAAAGTATCTTAAACTGTTGCTCGTTTTGGAATTCCTGTTTTTATATTTAAAAACACTTGACGTAAATTCAAAATTTCGATACAACATTGTTTACATTCGGAAGCACATAGAAATCCTTATTGGTAAACTTAAGTCGTTTTCCATTTCAGAACTGCACTTTTTAAGACACTTTTAAAAAAAAAAAAATAAACTTTATAAGTTCCTTAAGAAATTTTTTTCCGAAGAGGCAAAATTTATCAGTGATTTTCCCGTCAACAAAAAAAAACACGAATATTTCACAATTTCTCAATTTTCAATATATTTTGATGAATTTTGGCACATACGTTACGAAAGGTATATAAAACAATATTTTATATATAAACTGTTAACAAAAAATATTTTCTTATAAATAAGAGGGTTAGTATTCACAACATTTATTAAATAAGTATTTCTAAACATATTAAAGTCATATTATTATCATAATATTCAGCCTTTTTATAAATTCAATATTATATAAGTACATATTTGTTTTTACAAAAAGACCATTTATTTATTTTTATACGCCTTTCAATCTGCCAGTCTAACATTAAAATTTAATTAAATTTTGAATTTATTTTGATCGCATAAACAACAGACAAATTCAGTATTAATTATAGGTGATGAAATTTTATTATCCAGCATTAAGTAACACAACTTTAAGAGTAAAAAATTGTCTACTTCCTCTTGGCACAAAGAAAACTAAAGCTAACGAATTTATTTTAAAGTAAAGCTGAAGTGTTTAAAAAGTTAGTTGAGACGAATTATAGTCAATAACATTTTCCACATGCAATAAATTGCATTGTGTAGAAAACAACAAAATACTTATTTATATTTAAACAATACCTTGAATAACAATAAAGAAATACGTAAGTAATGACACTAACAAATTGATATTATTGATTTGTTAAGGTTATTTTCCGGTTAAGAGTTCAAGTATGGACCAGAAGTGTTATAACAATGACTGAGTGCATCATTCCATTATGGATTCTCTCAATCGCACACGCACTCTCTGCAAGTGAAACATGTTTATGTAAACATTAGGTTGGCCCCAAATATATTTGGTAAATGTTGTTCGCTGTGGCTTTCTTAAAATGTTTCTTATGATTTGATATAGATTTATTTTCAACCAAATATACAAAATTTACAAAAACCAAATTGCAAATCAAGTGAGAATAACACTCTTATATATCCACCACAAATATATATAAAAACGTAATCACGAAGTCAATATATCCCCCATCTTTTTGGTGGTTGTTATAAAAATTAGCATTGGAACTTTTGATTGCTTCGTACATAAACTTCACTATATTAACTAAAATGGGAACATCGAATTTATGGCTCCTTACAACTGATCCCCTCCTAATGCACATAATATATAATTTCATACATGGGTTTAAGTGTGTACATTTATTTTTCAAAAAGTGTGCAGAGAGCAAGACAACAAAATCAGTGAAAGTTAATTGAACAACACGCACTTGAAACTCTGTGTACAACAGCAAACAGCAACCCAATATCAACAAGTCCATGTGAGTCGAACAGAGTTAACTGTCAATCAGTTGCACAGTCTTTCGTTGGTTTATTATTTTGCAATACAGGGAGTAGATCCACTTTACAGCTTCAAAAGTACAGCATACAATACTTTTGGGTGGAGTTGTAGAAAATAAATCAAAACAAAGTAAAATATTTTGTAAATGTACAGACATCTAAATAAGATAAAAACAAAAATAAATTAACACATTAAATCTTTTCACTGTCATATGTGGTTATTACAACAACAATAATACTGATAAAAAAGCAAAAAAGTCAAAATTTATAACAACAACAAAAATCATATTAAATCTTT
The DNA here is from genome assembly GCA_942486065.2 of Calliphora vomitoria. Taxonomy (NCBI): domain Eukaryota; kingdom Metazoa; phylum Arthropoda; class Insecta; order Diptera; family Calliphoridae; genus Calliphora; species Calliphora vomitoria. Next base: position 74,083,851 of record OW818032.2, read on the forward strand.
ATAAATTTGTTATAGACACAGTGGTATTAAATGCTTACTTTTGGGGGGAAAATCATCTTTAATATAGGCTCATATTCATTTTGCTTGGGTCTGGTATTTAATGAGAAACAAAATTATTTATTTTCCTAATAATGACATAAATACCGTGTTTTTATCGTCCATATCTAAATAAAATCGTACAGCAAGGCGTTGTTTCTAGGCAACGACAAATGGTAGCACCATTATCCTAGGACCTACTACAGGGTTCTCCAATAAGAGGTGTTGTTTTGGTATTCAAAGAAAAATTGAATTTTTTGAGATAAATGATCGGATGTTAATTTCATAATAAAGAGGAAGGTATGCCGCTAATAATGAAAAACAACATCAGCCAAATGGACACCACGACCACGCTTACAGGACCATATCTTTTTCATGAAATTTTCCATAACCAAATCGCAAATTGGTTGCCCTATATCCTCGATAGCCTCACGAATTCTATCTTTGATGTCTTGAATTGACGCTGGACTGTTGGCGTAGACCTTATCTTTCACGTGGCCCAAAGGAAGAAGTCGCAACTTCTTAAATTACAAGATCTCGGTGGCCAATTGTGATCACCTCTTCGAGAGATAATAACAAGGACCCAATCAGCAAAGACACGACGTTGTTGATGATCGCCCGGCTTGAGTTCTTGTGTTAACTGAACTTTATAAGCCTTAACACCCAAGTCTTTATGCAAAATACGGTGTAATGACGTTTGTGGAATGCCCAATTCCAAAGAACGACGAGGAATGGACAATCCTGAGTTATCTTTAACACTTTGGGCTACATCAGCAATATTCTCAGTTGTTATTGAGCGAAGTGCAAGGGTTTAATTCTTCACGTCACAAAATTTTTCCATCAATTTCTGTATTGCGGTCCGACAAGTTGCTTCACGACGACCCAAAAATGCTTTAGTTTTGCGAACTGTGACTGCAAGATTTTCACCATTTTTGTATTAAATTCTAATAATTTCAATACGATGTTGAAGCGTGTATCTTTTCATTTTTAGTAATGGCGTAGTTTCTACTTGTCAAATGTCAAAGAATAAAAGCTTCAAAAGTGACAGCTAAAGACATACCGGGTGATTGGTCTATTGGAAAACCCTTTTACAATAGACCAATCATCTATTTAGCTGGAACAACAATCGATTAACGAAACTGGCACAAGGCAAGATAACAACAGACTGAATCTTATGGCAACATCCTTTGGCACCCGAAAAGCAACGCGCATACCGCAATGGAATGGAAGAATGGCATCATTGTTAAGTTAGCGAAAAGTGGTGACTTGAGAGATTGCAACAACTGGAGAGAAATTACTCTGCTTAACATCATATACATGATATCAGCAGTCATAATATAGGGAAGGCTTTAAATAAAAATGGAGGACATTATATGTGATGAACAGGCAGGTTTCCGGCCAAACAGGAGCTGTGTATACCGGGCCAACACTCTATGCATTATAATAGAACAATATCTAGAATATCGTACTCCCCTGTACCTACTGTTCGTAGATTTCAAGAAATCCTTCGATACCATAAGACGAACTGCCATATAGAAAGTATTGAGAAGGAAAGGAGTACCCCAAAAAATAACACGAATCATCAGAGCTTCGTACGAGGATACAGAATTATCAGTTCTTCACAACGGGAATATAAGTCAACCATACAGTCGCTGAGGTAAAGACAAGGATGTCCTCAATCACCTCTGCTATTCACTATAGCTCTGGATAACATCATGAGCGAAGTCTGTTCAGAGAGCAGAGGAATAACATGGTGCCTCTAATGTCAACTCGAAAAAGATTTTAAAAGATTTTAAAAGATTAGCACGCAATGTTGGGCTTGAGATAAATATCAAGAAAACCAAAGCTATGAGAATCAACAACGTTAGCACCGATAACATCATGCAACAAGGCCAACCAGTTGAATACATAGAAAGGCTGTACAGTACCAACGAATCGAGGCGCTGAAACAAACGTAAATAACAGGCTCAATAATGCGAGAGCAGCATTAGGAAAACTACAACCAGTATGGAGAAACTCACATATATCCAGGCGAACCCAACTTAGAATATTCAACGAAAAGTCTGTAAAGTCTACTCTATTGTACGGAAGTGAAACTTGGCACCATCACGCAAAAACTAGAGGTACTCATTGACAAGTGCCTCAGAATCATATGCAGAATATTCTAGCTTAACAACATCAGCAACACGGATCTCTGGAATCTTACCAAAGAGGAACCCATACCAACACAAATATAACTTAGGAAATGGAGGTGGATCGGTCATACTATCATAAAGAATCCTGACTGTATAACAAGGATTTCGCTAGAGTGGAACACTCAAGATATAAGAATGCGTGGTCGACCAAAGAATACATGGATACGCTCGATACTCCAAGATCTATGACAGTGCAATATTATGTGGGAAGAAGCGAAAACAAATGCAAAATATCGTGTAAGAAAGAGTTGCTGTGTGTGGAAGCCATATTCTTTTACGAGGGGTAATGGAGAAAAAAAATTTCATTTTAGCAAAAGATCAAAGTGTGCAGAATTTCATTTAATAATTTTTATATATTTATATATAGCAAAACTTTTTTGAAAAATATAAACTGTTTTGAAGGTTGTCTCACATTAATTATGGTCCATACTTGAGTTATTTTGCCCATTTTTAACCCATTAACGCCGAATGGGTAGACAAATACCCAAAAATAGAGCAATTTTAGAAAAATTCTAGGAGAGCGATATTAAAAAATAAGTGGCTCTAGAGAATGGGGAGAGTGGAAGTCCCCAATGCCCTCTTTGTGTCTAGTAGTCTTGGATGTCCTCCATATGAATTTCATTTTGCAAGAAATTTTTTTTTTTTTTAGAAAATCATAAGAATAAGTGATTATATAAAATATTTAGTTGGTGAAAGGTTGACACAACCTAACTAAAATTTTTTCGACCATGAAATAATGATCTTTTATACTGATGGTGAATACCACAATTATCTTATGTAAAAAAAAATGGTAGTTATGTATGTGTAGGGGTTTTTAGACCCCACATTTCGAGGTGGCAGTCCGGAACAAGCAATCTCACCTACTTTCGGGTTACCACTAGCCACAGAATTTGTTAGGTGATTAGTTAGTTAACGTAGACTTGTCCAAGGAGGAAGTGTATTGACTATTTGGAGATAGTAACTACAGTTTGTCGATTACAAATTGACAATTTACTCTGCATTCGATTTATTATGACAGGATAAATAACTACTTTCTGAAGTATAATACAAAAAAAAAAAGTTTCAAATGTACCCATTTCTAGATTATGAAATGTTTAAGTAACGACTGTCTCCACTCTGCATTACAACGAGTACATTCGGGACCAATGACCCTACATATAATTTATTGTATTTTACGGGTGTATTGAGTCCATGTCGAACTGCTGGGGAGTGTTAAAACTTTTCTGTCGTTAGGACACTCCTCTGGAATTGGAACTTATATTCAGATGGAGAAAACACTCTTATGTACCTCATGTATTCCACAAAAGCGTATACGAATTCGATATGTTGACTTCAATGGAGATTTTTTTGGATGCTACCAAGCTGGATATGCTAATAAGTAATAATACAATAGCGTGGTAGGTGGAGCAGCACGGAAGATATTTTACTATTGAATTCAATGGAATGAAAGCTTATTTTTTAGGAATGAATTACCAACCAGGCTCTGCTAAAAACATAAACGTGACATGTCCTGAAATGGTCACAAATCAGCGGAAAGTATGTTATGCAAATCAAAAATGAAATATTATTTACGCTTATTCCTTGATATACTGTACATAGTACTTGTCGACTCGTATATAGTCTACCAGAAATCACATGAAGCTAAAACCCATTGACATGTTTCGAATAAAGCCAAATTGTAGCAAGAAGTACAGTAAATAATTTTACTTCTAGGCTAAGAGCAAGGCCTACTGTAAATGAAATGGCCAACAGAAAAATTGGAATGAAACGCAATTTGCCAGCACACAACATGGAAAAGGCCGGTAAATGAAGAGATGTGTAAATTGTTCAAAAAAGCGTAAATCTTTGCCATTTATTCAAAACCATTAGTATTATTTGTATTACCTTTATGGTCCATAGGAAAAAATATTTCCCATAAAATTCCAAAAAATCTGTTTGTGGTTTTGAAATTTTTTTTTAAATTTTCTTTACTTTAATCTTAAATCATCTAAAAAACCCCACTGGATACTAATATTTGCTCATATTTGCACCAATATTTTCATTATTGTGAACGGTCAAGATACAACTTTAGATTTTAACCCTTAAATGCATATTGTTGCCAATTGTCTACATTCCAGTTCCACTTAATTTCATATGAATATAAGCTTGATACTAATTCTGATTCTCCTTCAGCAAAATCAAATGGAGTACGATAAGTTTCAGCTAACGAAATTCTAAATCAAACTAAAGCTATAGGAAATAAAATGAATAAAAATCAATTAAATATTTGATACTTTATAGAAAAATAAAAGTAAAAATCATGCATTTAAGGGTTAAAAATACACTCAATTTCAGACATACCAGTATTTTTATTCGTTAAGATGTTGAAGAATTTTCGATAAATTTTAGAACTTTGTCAATTTTTACCGACATATTATTGAATTTCTTTTTCTCCATCAAAAAACGTCACAAGATTTTTTATCAATTGAAGGTAAATGGTTAACAAACCACAACTAATTAGATATGTGGTTTCAACTTTTCACCATCTATATGAAAGCTAAGCAGGCGCCATTTGGGTGGGTGTTATTTGAATTTAAAATTTGTGCTACATTTTTCTTTTTTTTTTCCTTTTTTATATGGGGGTGTTGGGGGGGGGGCGATATTCCTATTTCCCCCTCTGGATCCGCGCCTGTAGCCAATTATTGATAAATTTACAATATAATCATAAAAAAAAAAAAAAAAAATGCGTTAAGAGCTTCCTTTTTCTAAGTAGCTAATTAAAAAAAAAACATACATTCTACAACTCATATAAGTGTGCCGAAGTGGGTAGAAAAATACCCTGCCCTAGCCTGCAGGCTCAGGTATGGCAGATAAAAAAAAACTAAAAATATTCACGGCATTGTAAATGCCTCAAATACTGTCTGTATAAAATTTCATCAAAATCGTACAACGGATTCGGGGGTCATCAATTAATGGGTTAGTACCAAAAATTTCTGGCCAACAGGGAATATTTGAGAAAAATTTCATTCCCCTACATGCTTCCCTCTAGACCAAATCATGCCTATAGCATACGGAGAGATTTGCTAGATCGTCTTAGTTTTTATTGTATAAGGAACCAGAATATGTATAGTTTTGTGAATTTTTGTGGTGGGTATAAAAATTTATCTATAAAAGTGAATAACTTTGTTTAAATTTCACATTATTTATTACCATTTAATTTTTTTATCAGTCCCACTGTGTACTGTACTATAAGTAAAGCAACATAATAAATGATAAATGATTTTTTTGTGCGCATGCGTGCAGTTACAGACAGTTCATACAGTAGCAGACTTGTACGCAACAGATTCATAAGAATTTCACACATCATATCGCACCTTTATTTTGCTTCATTATTTCATTTCTCTGGAATGTTGAGTAGAGTCTTTATAAACTCAAGCATATTTTTAAGTAATGGTCTATTATTATAACAAAACAATTTAACGATTTTTTTTTTTAATTTTTTTGGTTTTATTACAATTATTTAAAACGATACAATAATTTCTTACATTGTGCTGGAAGTTGGCTCGCACATGATGATGTTTAAATGTTGCGAGTGTTGCTTTTCATAAATTTAATTACGTTTTCATTTTATTTTTGTAAATAAAGTAACAAACACCTTAACCTTTTTTTTCTCTTCTATTTATTATTGTTTTTTGTTGTTTATTGTTGCTATTTCTATAGTTATATGATTTTTTGTTTGTTATTTTTTTTTTTTTGCTAAATTTTATTATTAACTCATCTTGAGAGGTGAAAGTTGCAAACAATATACACAGAAAAACAGACAGACAGACATTGGTCAATAGTTATCATTTGCATTGAGTTGAGTATAATTTTATTTATATAAAAAAGATAAACAACTTCCATACTTTTTAATATCAACTTCCGTATGAATTTTGCTTTTTATTTAATAATAATAATTTTTTAAATTATTTCTTTTATTTGTGTTAAATTTAATATTTACTGACTAAGACAGCTCAAATATTTCTCACATTTCATAAGTTGCAAATCAGTGATTAATGCCAATATTTGAATATTGATTGCATTTGAAAGTGTTAAAAATTATGTTTGGTAATAAGTAATTTCATGAGAGTGTGAAAGATAAGTTTGACATGGAAAAAGTTTAAATTATTAAAATATGAACTCAATAATGTCTATCCTGATTTATATACACACAAAGTACAATATTAAAAGCTGGAATTATTTTTCATGAAACAAGGGTTTAAGGTTGAATAATTTTCAGCTCCTATGACTTTACATTTCACAATAATTTTCAATTTATTACGAAAATCCCATTACAACTTTTAAGAAAATAGTTCTTCATATTTATATACAATAATTAATACTTACTTTCATATGTAGGTCATATCCCCTGACCTTCTCTCTACCCTCATCATGTCTTTTCCTTTTTGGCTAAGAATAAATGAAACAATTAATTTTGGGATTTCTTGCTAAAATTTAATTGAATTAAATTTGATGCATATATTTATTTAAATTTCATTTAATCTTATCCTATTAAATATTTTACCTGCTTAAATAAAACAAATATTCTTTCAAATAACAAAATTAACTGTAATTAAATATGTGTAGAAAATATGTATGTATGTATATAAATATGTATAAAATAAATAAAATTAAGAACATCCCAGCAGTTCTAGGAGACAGTCCCGAACTAGTGATTTTACCTTTCATTTAGGGTGGGAACTAGTTACTTCAATAGCTAGGTGTCCAGTTATTTTAACGCATGCATGTCCTAAGCAGGGGATCAATTGGCCCTTTTTGACTACAATATAGCGCCAGTTGCCTTACTAGCTACCTAATTGGTAACTTGAACAGCTACATAGCTAGATATTTCAACATACACGAGTGCTAAATGACCTCAAATAGTCAGCTAAAAAGACATATAATATATAAATTTGAGTCAGCCAAGTGATAAGTAAGACATTTGTGACGATTACTGTCTATAAGCGAACTGCTGGGATATAATAGTTTTTTGTTTTTTTCGGGGGAGTTTAATAAGGATTATTACAGCAACAATTTTTAATTAATGAATGTTCATAACATGTTTTTGCATACAACAATGTACAGTCGTAGTAGGCACATTGTTGAGGCTTTTGATAAACCGTAGAACCTGGAATTAAAACAAAAATAAAACATTCAAATTTGATTTATAATTTAAATACAATAAGGTGAGATTAATTGCTCTGAGATAATTATAAACAAATAAGTATTTAATTTGTCAAAAGTTTCATGAATCAACCACAATATCTAGCTAGGTTTCTATAGTTGAAACAAAGAGACAACTTTTCGCTCACTCGCCTTTTTAAATGTTCGAATACTAGTTCGAATGTATTATAATATGGACAAATTCTGATCTACAACTTAATATTTGAGTACAACACTTTTAAATATATATTTGGTATAACATATTAAAAAAGTAACAACGTCCATATTTTTATTAAATTTTTAATATAAGTCAGCTGTTTTATGACTTGTCAAAGATAAACCACTTAACTGTTTAAGATGCTGATGTTTATGAAAATAGCTTATGATCATAAACTTGTTTGCAAATTACAAATGCACTATTACAGGCAGTTTGTCGATACATTGAGAAAACGGGCCTAAGTGTTCTAGAAACAAAATCAGTTGATAATATAGGAAATGCTATACAAATTTAAAATTCAAACTTGACTGGGTTCAATAGGATAAAACAAAACTTCTTTTAATGGTACTCCTTTTTTTTATTTTATCTTAAATTAGTTAGCTTATATGTTTAAAGTTGGCTGATATGCTTTTGAGTAAAGAAAGAAATTCATTAAGCCATCTATATGACATTAAGGTAACAAAAACTATTTTTCGTTCTTCGAATGGTTTTTTTTGAAATTTCAATAATAATGAACCTATAGCTGAAAATTAAACACATATGATCCTGACTGATTTAGAATCTAAAAAAGGGCATTACAGGTACTTTTTTCCAACTAATAATACTTTAATAAACCTACAAATTAAAAATTAGGTACACATGATTCTGAATGAGATAGAATTCATAAAAGGTGACATTAGTAGTACCTTTCTTTAGCATTTTTTTTATAATACTGGACCATGATGCTGAGTAGAAATACAAAATGTTGGTATTTATGGTACTTCTTTATTCTAATAATACGTTTCAAATGAGCTATAATCCACATTACAATGAATCAATAAACATGAAACTAGGAACATGTTATCATGAATTAGTATTAATTCACAAAAGGAGACTTAATAGCACTATTTCTTTCTTCCAATTAGGATGATCACCTAGTACGTCATACTTTTATCGGATATTTGAAAATAACTAAAGCTACGTGTACAGTGTACACTGTAAACGGTTGTCACATTTTACAACGTTGTCAGAAAAATGATCAGAAAATGGTTAACACAACCATGTGAATTTATGTTGAAACATATTGTTGTTAACCATTTATTTAACATTTTTCTGACAACGTTGTTAGATCTGACAACCATGTATCAGAGGCCTAAGTCTTTGTTTTTTGTATTATTATATATTTTTTAAATGAAATAAACAGTCATTTGAAGTTTAATTGTCAATCAATATTTTTAACTGAGTTTGTGTCATTCCTTATTAAAAAGTTTCCTTGACTAGCCAGCGAAAGATAGCCTGCTACATCAGCAATTCTTGTAATACAATTTAAAAAATGTAAAAAAATTTTGAGATATTTTTACCGATCTTTTTTAGAAATATTGGATGAATCATTGGATGGAAAAATTTTGTCTCTCATTTCCAAAGTTTTAATTTTTCTACTGAAAATAGATTAAAGTAAAAACCGAATAATAATTGTCTGTTTCGGTTTTAGACCTTGAAAAACCGCGGTTTCGGTTAAAACCGAACTGGAAACTCTAGTATAACTATATTTACATAGTACATAAGAATAATAGTATCGTAGAACCTGGAATTAAAAAAATCAGTAACAATAAGTGGCACGTAAAAATAAACCCCAAGACGATATATTATTTGGATCGGCTCATATTTGGTCATAGTCCCCATATTAAGTCCACATCCGATAATCACTAAATATACAAAAATCTCTTACAAGTCGTTAGTTAAAGCTCGGCATTAATATTGGCCTGATTTCACCAGCTCATAATAGATAGGACACTTTTAATCCTTTTTTTGGCTGGCCTAGACGATCTTTGACTTCCGTGTCAAAATCACCAGTTTTAAACCACACGAGCCATCTCTCGCACGTTTAAACTGATAGAACACATTCACCATAAGCTTTGTTGTGCTTCAGCGCTACTTTTTTTTTTTCCAAATTAAAGAATAGGTCATACCTCTCATATTAGGCACAGATTGGTAAAATTCATTAACGTGCATAATTACCGATATTGATAAATAATTTTACACATATTTGTTTCAAGTATGCATCAGTCATACTATCGGATTTTGTGACTATCGAGAATTCATGATGTGTACCCAAAAATAAGCTATTACAAGCCACTGCATCACTGGAACGTTCACTATGATTTAATGAATACTACGGATCTTTTCATAATGAGGAAGAAGATGAGATGGTATCTCAACTGTCAATGTTCGGCTTTAACCTCTATGAGGCAATATGCTATTGGTGCTCTCTATCTCTCATGCATGAAAGAGCTGTCGAGGATAAATCTGGTTGCTTTTATATGGAAGCAACGGATGCAGATTTGAGAACTTAGGTATCACAAATCAGTTTTACTGATAATTTACTGATATTCAAAATAATTCATACATACAAATCTTGCTGTTTCAGGATATGTTTATTTCGAGGAATTTAAATCTATGTGACCATGGGTGGTGGTATGTTCACATTTTTCTCATTTAATCAAGTATTTTCCAAATTATTGTTATGACAAACATCAAGATCAATGTAATAAAAAGCGCTCCACTAACTTGTTGCAATTATGTATGAAGTTAAAATTTAATAGCTGATCAAACTATGAATATTAAAAAGGTAAATATTGATATCCCCGGAGTCATACGACCCACTTGATTTTTGAAAGACCTATCATTAAATAAGGGATTGGAATATCTACGGTCTTACCAAAGCATGGGGTAATATGTGAATCACACTTTTGTCATATATAAAAGACTCTGTGCGAAAGCAGTATATACACTTGTTAAGAGGCCATTCTTTTCTACATAAATCTCTCAAAGTTGCTAGTTAAATACTGAAATCTTCAACCAGGTATAATTTTTTGGATATCATCAAGATTTTCTAAATAGTGCGGTAACTTCCATTCCGATAGTCAGCCAGTTAACCAGAGAACGGATATAAATAATGCTTTCAGAGGAAAACACGAACCACTTTAACTGCCCTTTCTCAACGAAATGGCTGAAGGAGAACCAGAAAGTTATGCTAAGTACATAAACAAATTTTTCAGGTATTCAATCAGGTATTAATTTTTGCATATCTTTAAGATTTTCCGAATATTGCAGTAAATTCTATTCCGATAGTCAGCGAGTTAACCAGAGAGTGGATATAAATAATGCTATCAGAGAAAAACACATACCACTATAACTCCCACTCTCTCCACGAAATGTCTGAGGAGTTGTACATTAGCATCGTTTAGTTATAAGTACACATACCAAAGTCCATACTACTCTTAAAATTTAGGCATCAGTATAGTATTGCAGAATATAGGATGGGGGATAATCGGAAACAAATGATATATAAACAAATTCTTCAGGTATTCAATCAGGTATTAATTATTGCTTATCATCAAGACTTTCCGATTACTATAGTAACTTCTATTCCGACAGCCAACGAGTTAACCAGGGTGCGGAAGTAAATAACACTTCCTGGAAACAAACACAGACTTCAAAACTACAACATTAGCATCATTTAGGTACTGGAACACATACCAAGGTCCCTAATACTCTTTAAATTCAGACATTAGTAAAGTACTGTGAAATATAAGCTGATTAGAAGGGGAACCAGACACTTGTGATATATATACAGTATATTTAGGCCGGACTTCTTTCTGTATATCGATAGCCATATATATCTTAAATAACTGTAAAAACGAAGTATCTTTGAGCGGTGAAACAAAATGATTTCAATAGCAGCTAAGAATAAAAGAATGAATAGAAAAACATTGAACACTAAAATAATATCGAATTGGTTTCACGGTATGTACGTTATTTATATCTCGTTGGCGTCACAATGTACTCATAGATCTAAGTATTTTAGAAATAAGTTAAAGTCATATCAGCATATACTAAAGGTAAATATTGATGTTCTCATTTCTATTACTTTAGGAAGAGACAGTTTTTCTATATAGATTGGGTGTATAATTTACAATAGATGGCGTATCTTTTTGTTTTAAATAACTTATATATCATTATCTGTCATCTATTCCCACTTAGTTATTGAACATTATAGTGTAAACAATAAAGTTTTTTTTTTGCTTCGAAAATGTCGAATTTTGTGCCAACAAAGCGTCATATGCCGAAAGTTTTGCTTTACTTCTTTAATTTGAAAAAAGGTGCCACTGAAGCACACCGATTGCTCACCAAGGCCTACGATAAATGTTTTCCATCGGTTTCAACGTGCGAGAGATTCGTTCGGTTCAGAACAGCCCAACAAAGTTTGAAGATCATGAATTTGAGGCATTACTCCATGAAGATTGTTATCAAACTAAACAAGATCTTGCAAAATCATTGGGAGCTACTCAAGTGGCAATTTTTAAACATTTGCGAGCACCAGTATTCATCAAAGGGCAGGGAAATGGGTACCATACGAATTGAAGCTGAGAGACTTTGAAAGTCAATTTTTCATGTCCGAAATGATGCTTAAACGTTAAAATAAAATAATTTTTCAACCGAATTATTACTTGCGATGAAAAATCTATCCATTACGATAATCCGAAGCGTAAGATATCGTACGTGAAGCCCGGTCATGCAGTCGAATCGCCAGCAAAGCCCAATATCCGTGGCTCTAAGTTTATGTTTTGTATTTTGTGGGATCAATAGGGTTCTATCTATAATGAGCTGAAGACATATGGCCATATCATCACAGGGAACCTGTACGGAATACAACTGATTCGTTTGAAGCGAGCATTGGCCGAAAAATCCACAGAATATGCGGCCAGACACGAAACTGTAGCTGTTAAAAACTATTTAGAATCAAGTGGTTTTGAAGTTTAGAATCGCCCGCTTTATAGTACAGACCTTGCCCCGTCCGACTACTATTTGTTTCGATCGAAGCAGAACGCTTTCTCTGGGATACGCTTCACTTTTGAACAGAGTATCCCATATTAGCTTGATTCGTTCTTGGCCTCGAAAGATGAGCAGTTATTTTGGATCGGAATTCATATGTTGCCAGAAAGATGGGAAAATGTTATGGCTTACAATGGCCAATACTTTGAATAAATTTATATTGTACAAATGTTTTAAAATAAAAGCTAAACATTTTTAAAAATCCCGCCTTTTTAAGTCATAAACCCAATAATATAGAACTATGCAGCATATTGCTCACTAGTAAAATGCAAATTCTATATAGAATCCCGATTATGTGCAGAATTGTTTACTGCCAATAATTGCTACCCTAATATTTCGCTATATGTGTTAACATTAATAGTGCATAAGTAAAATAATTTAAAACAAATTGCAATTATAAAAAAAATCTGATTAAATACTTTTCTCATTTGTTTTTAGCACAAATACCAATAAGGCTTTACAAAATCAGTTTACAACTCCTGTTGCAGTGGTAAATGGTTGTCAAATGACAACACAATAAATGAACGAAATCAACGAAGTAAATGTCAGACAAATATAATAAAATTAATGAATAAAGTAGAATTGATTTATAATGCAAACAATTATGAATACATATTAAAAATGGAAAGAAAAAAACAATTAAATTACCTGGAAAATCACAGCAACATGAATCGTGTATTAATTTATGAGAACAATAACTATAAACCGATGAATCACACAATGGACAGCCGGGCACAGAAGATGGCACTGAGGGTAATGGTACTGGAGCTGGCATCATAAAACCATTGTAGGGATATTGACGTGTTTCTGGTTGTGTTTGTTTGACAGCTGAACTAGCATTCATTGTTTTTAGAGGAGTTTCTGAAGAAGGAGCGAAATGTAACAAAAACAGATAATTTATTTATTTGGGTTTAATTAATGATTTTAAGTAAGTAGTAAATAATAAATAAATTTAGTTTTTTAATACTTTAATGTTTTACCTATAGTATTCAAATCATTAATTTCACTTTCCGCTAAGGTGCTGGCCAATGCCAAGGCATTTAACACCAACAATGCTGTTACCAGCGTTAGCAGCATCTTTGCTGTTGTCGTCATGTTATTTAGTGTAGACCATCTTCTATGCTGCTGTCTTATTGTCACGTTGTTAAACATCTTGTGGTTTGTAGTACGAGTAGTTTGGCTTGTGTATCTTGTTATCTGGTTATTACACAACTAAAACTTTGTTAATTTTTTAATAGATCTTAACAACTTTTATTTTTATATCAAGACAACTAACCAGACAGACAACCAAACAAAACAGTAGACACACATTTACAGCATGTGGAAGTGCATTTCTTTCTTTTTTTAAATATTTTCTTTTATTTCTGTCAACTCATTATTTATTTTTTTTTATATGTATCTTTTTCTACTGTTTCCAATTTCTACCTGTTTTTATGTGGTTGTTTGTTTTGTTTCTATGATCATAGAGACCTGTTCAATAGGTTTTGTGTACTTATCCCACTAACAATTTGTATTTTGTTTTTGTATATCTGTGCCCTACAGTATTGTAGAAACTATTATGTAAAGGTTTGTATATTCAAATCTATGGAATTCGTTTAAGGGAACTGCTTAAAGTGATAAAAAATGTCAATGGGAAATTTAAGTTCATTTGGTTTTCAGTAGTCTTAAACGATTTGAACTCATAATTTTTATAAACTAATGGAAGAAACATGAACAATTTTCAAAAAAAATTCTGATAAAAATAGCTTGCAATTTTATACTTCCATATAACGCATTTAGTCAGCTCTTAGACCTCAACATCGATGTAAAATCTATTGTCGTTTAGTTTCAAAGTCTCATGTGAAAATGAAAGTAATTTCTTTCCCCTTTTCTTGTATCTTTCTTGATTTCTGTTGACTTGGCTTAGGGCTGTGTTATGGGTTTTGTTAATGTTGTTGTAGTTTTTGTTGCTGTTATATGTTCATGTAATCGTTTGAGATACACAATGTCATTGTAGTTGCTGTTTGTATGTGTTATTTTTGTCTCTTAACTAAACATTAACATTTATGTTAATTTATATATTTGTTACAGTTGTCAAGTGTTAATAGTTGTCATCTATTTTGTATTTTTTACAATCATTTAATTTTTTAAATAAAACGTAAAAGGTTTTTTTGTTTATTTGTGGGCGTTTAATTGTTGCTTTCCCATGACCATTAAATTTTGTATTATAGAAAAAAAAGAGTTAATAGTTAAATAATGTAAATTATCGCTACCGGGATTTAGGAAGTAAATACAGTGCCTGGTCAAAACACATTGGACAAAAAATGCTATGTATCTCTATAGAAAGGACAAATTTTATTGCTTTTAAAACAAACAAAAAAATGATATGAAAAGTTCCAAGCGCAAATCTTATATACCCTTCACCTTTGTTGTGTATGCATTAATTGCCCACTTTCAAGGTATAGGATCCTAAATGTATCAAGAAAACTTTTAAAAATCTTACAATTAATTGTTGACGAACAGATTATATTGTAGAAGTTAAAAACGAAATGACAATCTTATATATACCCTTCTCACGAAGGTGAAGGGTATAAAAACAACAACGCCAAACAAAACGAAAAAAACAAAATACGCAATGCAATGGAATGAAGCCAACACACATCCAAACATATGTTTTGTTTCTTTTTTGTCAAACACCCAAAAACAAAAACAAAATACGCAAAGCAAAGAAGCCAACACACATGCAAACATATGTTTTGTTGCTTTTTTATCAAAGCATGCAAAAGCAGACAGACAGACAGACAGACAGACATGGCTTAATCGACTCCGGGTCGGAAAATTATATTGTGGAAATTACAAACGGAATGAAAAACTTATATATAATCTTCTCACGAAGGTGAAGGGTATAACAAACAAGTAAGAGTTTTATATTCGGCTGTGCCGAAATTTGTATACCCACCATCAATATGTGACAATAAAATATTTTTCTGATATAGGGGTTATATCAATTATAGAATGTTTCCCACAACAGTTGGTAGAAAAATTTGGTTTATATAATACTTGTTTACGTCCAATTACACAGGAGAACAAAATTGACATATTGGATTGGTGACATGTATGGGACATTTCATATCTATATTTTTTTTTGGGCAGCTATTGTTTTTAAAATATCACGGTTTTTTTTTGGATATTCTGTTTTTTTGTCTTTTTGTTTGATTATTGCACAAATGGAGACTAAAATTAAAAACACATTTTTGTACTGGTATTCCACACAAAATTATCTTTTCTTTAATACCAATTTTTTTTATCTAATTTATCTATTCTAATTTATCATGATATATTGGTAATATAGCAATTAACTTTTTTCAATTGCATCCTTATAAGTCACGTTGTACCATAAAAACATAACAATAAATTAATTTATATAAAAATATTGAAAATTCGCTGAAAATATATTAAACTATTTGATAAGTAACTCGACGTTTAACAATATTTTTCATGTGTTTTTCGTATTAAACAAATTATACAAATGTTCGTAACTTGAATGTTCATAGCGTGATCATAAAATATCTCCGATTTTTTTGAAATGATAAGAAAAAAATATTTGTTCTTAAACAATCAATATTTCTGTTAGGTACAGACAGCGAACGCCTCAAAAATTAAAATTTGCTTCAATTTGCTGTTTTTTTTTTATAAATATAATTCATCTTATATTACTTCATTATGGCAAGTAAGATGAGATGCTGTAATAAACATCCTAATATGTTTTATTACATTTGTGGCGAATATATGTTAAAAGCTGAGCGAAAATCAAATATGCGTTGTCCAAGACTGCTTTAATGAAGAAAATCATTTAAAGGACAATTCCTTGATATATAATGTATAAAATAAACAAAATCTGATACAAAAAAATAGTAGTGTTTTTGATACAAATTTTAATACATTTTCAACAAAAACGTTGTATATCATGTAAATACAAAATTCGCGATATTTTTAAAACGTCAAATGAAGTATTTCTAATGCTGAAGTTAGATTTAAATATGTATTGAGAAATAAGACTAATGTCTATCTAAAAATTTATTTATAAAAAAATATTTTTTGGGATGTAAGAGTACGGAGTATTATCTAAATATTTCATTAAATTTTTAATTAATTTTTCATTTTATTTAAAAACTATGTTCGCTGTAATGCATTGAGTGTTCAGTGCTAAATTTTTTTTAAGAATTTTCATAATGCACAATTTTATTGCGGATAAAGCTAAAAGAGTACTCGAGGACATTTTCAGCCAGCTAGCTCCTTTTGTTTGCGCCCTAACTTGTTTTCTATAGACAGACAGCCGGAAGGACATACATAGCTAGATTCAGTTATTCCATATGTAACACATAAAAATATATGTCACAGATTCTAAGAGGATCTAGCTACATATCTCCGTAAGTTTGTCTGTTGAAAACGCGATAGGGCCCATACGGTATATGATTTCAATCTAACAATTTCGGACCATAATGATTCAAATCCCCAGAGAAGGCCAAAGCTACATATTGATGGCACAGCCGAATATAACACTCTTACTTGTTGTTTATTTGTTTGTGATTACCCAGAAGAGCAGTATTCAGAATTAGATTTTATAGAAATAAAATGAAAAAAGAACTGTTATTCAGAAAATTTATAAATTTTTTTTCTTTTTCATTTAAATAAATTTGTTGTATTTTTATTATTTTTTCTCAATAATTATCTACATTACATTGATAGCACGGAAACCAAAGTACATAAGTATATTTAGGTACCGTGAAATAACTCCCAATGAAATAAATCCCACCAAAAATAAAATAATTCCCAAACTTGAAAAATGAAATAACTACCAAAGGGTAAAATGAAATAACTCCCAATAATCGGCTGGGGTATATCAATATCTGGCTTCGCTCAGAAAAGATTTCTTTCATTGCAGAAAGGTTTCTTAATATTTCAATCTAAAAACTTGAGAAAAGAACACCACTGCACAGTGGGACAGAATCAAAATTTTTAGAAATAAATCAGTCATTTCTAAACGGCTGGTCCGATTTGGATAACATTTGACGTGGGCATTGCCAAGGAGTATTCGACATGTAAAATTTTTAAACACGTGCCATTTTTATACCCTCCACCACCACAAGTGGTGAAAGAGGGTATATATACGTTTGTCATTCCGTGTGTAACATTGAGAAATATTCATCTGAGACCCAACAAAGTATATATATTATTGATCGTTATGAAATTCTAAGTCGATTGAGCAATGTCCATCTGTCTGTCTGTCCGTCTGTCCGTCTGTCTGTCTGTCTGTCTGTCTGTCTGTCTGTGTAAAACACTCTCACGTCCAAAATACATAAGTGAAATTAATGAAATGTATACCAAAATGTTTATAATTTTTCTAAGCAGTTTGGTATTGAAAATCAGCCAAATCGAATTAGTAGAACCAGTTTTATGGATCAAAATGTAAGACAACCTCCAAAAATTTTGATAATTTTCACATGATTTTTGTGACTTTTGGTAAATTCATTGCAGAGAACTCCTTGAAATTTTGCACTCAGTATTTATATGATAAAAGGACAAATTCTGTTGAAAATGGAAAGATTCGGTCCATAATTTCTCGTAGCTCCCATACAAATTTCTTCCCGAAATATGGTGCTATGGTATATAAATGCCCATAGAATTGCAGTATCCATACAAAATTCAGCACAACTAAGTTTCGTGCAAACGGAAATCGCGAGACCAATTGTTTTTTGGATCGGCCACTATTTGACCATAGCCCCCATATAAAGTTTACTTCCGAAAATCATTTAAATACACTTAAATATCTTATATATATCGTTATTAGGTTTAAATTCAACTTGAATAATCCCCATGCACATGAAAATCGCTGTGGGGAATTTCATGAAGATCGGCCCATAATTGCTTATAGCTCCCATATAAGGACCACTTCTAAAAACCACAATAATTTTCATAAATATCTGAAAAATATCGTTATCGAATTAAAATTTTACAGAGATCGGTAGTATTAATTCACAAATGATACTACTAGATTGTGTGAATATCGGTTCATATTTGACCATATAAGGTCCATTTCCGAAAATTACTTAAATGCTAATAAATCTCTTATAAAAGCTTCTATCTAGTTTAAATTTCAAACAAATATTTCCATTATATACGAAAATCGATGTGTTGAATTTTATGAAGATCAGCCGATAATTGGTCATAGCTCCCATATAAGGACCACTTCCGAAAAACACATCAACCTCTATAAATATTATAAATATATGGATATCGAAATAAAATTGTATACAGATCAATATATTGTATCCAAAAATCATACTACTGGGTTTTGTGAATATCGGTCCATATTTGACCATAGCACACATATTAGCACCATTTCCGATAATCACAACAATACCCATAAA
This sequence comes from Calliphora vomitoria, assembly GCA_942486065.2. Lineage (NCBI taxonomy): Eukaryota > Metazoa > Arthropoda > Insecta > Diptera > Calliphoridae > Calliphora > Calliphora vomitoria. Next base: position 74,102,765 of record OW818032.2, read on the forward strand.
ACTCTTGTAAATAATGTTATGGAGAAAAATATCAAGCAAAATAGGCCTCAAATACATAGAAATCACGTTAAAATATTTAATTATATCTTCCAAATAAGTCGCACATCCGAAAAAAACATTAACGCATATATACACTCATATCGGTAAAAAATGTAACAGATATGTGTTCTTAATTATACATAGAAGGCTCACATCCGGAAAGTTCATTAGAACAGAACAAAAATATACTTTTGAAGTTTGACTAAATATATTTGTTTACCCTTTTTTATACTCTTTTACTTCAGTTGTAGTGAATAATAAAAATGTTGATCCAATCGGTAATGTTAACCAACTATTAAGTATATAAATTATTAAATAGTAAATTTTATTCCTATTATAAAATTATAGACTCTGTTGGAAATGGTAGGAATATGTAGTTATTTCAATTATAAATTTCTGAATTAGATAACATTTTTATACATTTGAAATAAAATATCTTCTGCGTAAACTAGTTTTCTTAACAATATATAAAATACTACTATATTTTAAATAAACTTTTATTTTGGTTTTATTGAAGAAAGTACATAATTTGTATATAGTCCAAAATGTGTATTATATATCAGGATTCATCTATAATCCATAAAGTGGCTTAAAAAGAAATTCGGTTATAGTCCTAATTCGCTTATAGTCCACAAAAATTGTGCAACTGTATTTGTAGACTATAAGCGAAAACTACTGTATTACATTAACATTCTACCAATCTTCATAATCGGGGCTAAGTCCCAATAACAAACACTGAATATGGATCTTAGAGTGTTTATACGAATGTAATTTCTATACTTTTCATCTAATTTAGGTGGAGGGTATTTAAGATTCGGCATAGCCGAATATAGCACTCTAACTTGTTTTATTTCAATACGATTTCAAAGATTTTTTATTTTTGGAAAATACACTCTCCTCTAGGTCTTGAAAAAGTGCAATTTTTTTTGACGGAGATTTAAAGTGGTATATTTTTGAAACTAATTGAGATATTGATGGGTCTTCGAAGAAATAACCAAAAGTGGAACCCAACAAAAATTAAATAACTCCCAATATTAAGATATTTTCTCTTGGATGAAATAACTCCAAATACAGTGAAAAAAATCCTAATTCTCAAAATAAAATTAAATAATGTTGGGTTTTATTTCATTGGGAGTTGTTCCATTGGAAGTTATTTCATTATGAAATAAGTCCCAAGTTGTTTGAAAAATTTATCAATTTGAGAGCAAGGTCATCTAACGTGGAGATTTAGTGAACTGACCACCGAGATTGTGCGATTTTACCCCGTTAGACTTTGCTTGTGGCCACAAATCACAGCGGCTCTGAAAGCCAAAAAAACCATGCCATCGATCAAATTTGGCTTGATTTATGCGACAGAGTCATGGAAAATTAGACATTTCGAATGCGTGTCCCTTAAATGATTGCAATTACCTTGTAAAAGGATTATAATGATCTTGCAATTTCGAGGTAGAGTATTTGTTCTTTTAAACGAATTTTCAAACTTTAGAGCCGATGCGACACGTGTTGGCATTATCTGAATTTACTGAATCGCAATCCTCTAATTTCATAGAATAAAAAACCCAATAATTCTAATAATATAATTCACATAAATTTTAAATTTCTGTAACCAAAGTGCCAGCACTCAAACTCATATTACTTAATACACACTTATATAACATCTGCTCATTTTACAAATTTTTTCTATTGCTATTAATTTTAAATAAAGAAAAAAATGTATCATACAATTAAGCATTAAATGCTTTTTAATTGACGTTAAAAAATGAGGTGATTATATTACAAATACTTTAAATAAATACTTGCATCATTAATTCCCACATTATTATTTAATAGAGACTTTAATTGAAATACCATATAATCAACATAATCATTCATTAGAAAGAAATGAGCACTTGAAACATTTTGTTAAACCTTTTTGTAACACAAACAACAACCATCACTTAAATAAAATCATGGAAATAATAGAAATGTGGCTTAAATCGTGCTATTTAAATAAAAGAAATTAGTACAAGTATATTGTGATAGAAATCAAATTATACGTAATTTTCGCTTACTTTTGAGTAGTTGCGATTATTGACGGATTGTGGTCTTTTAGGCAAAAATCACGATTTATCACTTATTTGGATATTGCGTGAAGGCGTAAGTAAGTATGTATGTTACTGTGGTCATATAAAAAAAACTTGTTCCCCTTGTCAAATCAATCATCAATTAGCAGCAATTCGTAGTGGAGTACTCTACACAATAATGAGTAGGACTTTTAAGAATCCTGTGCTTTTTGTAACGTTCAAGATTAATTACTTAAAATGTTCATCAATCTCAGATATAAGTAAGTAATATAGTAAATATTACACTAATTTCAACATTGATGCCCTCAATTAAAAACAATCAGTCAGTTTTTAACCTAAACTGTTTAAAAATAACACCGAATTTTCAAGAAAAGGAAGCAATATGAGCTTGTCTCATATTCTGGTTCATAACTTTTTTTATACTGAATCTTTTTTCTTGATTTTCAATACCAAATAGCTTAGTGTAATGATAAATCATTAAAATGAATTTCATTAATTTCGGTATTGTATTTTAGATGTAAGCATGTTTTACACACACAAATATATGCCACTCTAGTAGTATTTACTATTTAAATTTTACTGACTTCAATTTTCTAACACAATCACACTTTTTGGTACATACACTTAGTGTAGGATGCACGTAAATTATTATGACTCATGACCCACGATAATTTTTTTTAACAACTCTTGTCATAAATAACTACACATCATGAGTAAAGTACTCAAACACTATTAAAATCTTCTCACTTTGCTGGCTTTCTCCAAAACTTATAAAAATTAAACCAAAAAAAACTGAAAAAACTTATTTAGCAAATAGTAATAGAAAAACAGCAAATAAAAAACAAACTAACAAAAAAAATCAAATATCTTAACGAACACTTCTTGTGTGTATTTTGACCATAAATGAAATGCAAAAATAAAAAATAAAAATAAATTGTAAACACTGCTGGCTCAAGTATCGAAAAGACCATTTGTGTTGTTTTATGGAAATGAAATTGAAAGTCTTTATTTTCTTAAGTAATCTACTTGTTTCTATTTGATTTGCTCATGACTTTGTTTTTTTCCTGCTGTTGCTGTTCGGCCTTTAGGTTTTAGAAGTGGGGTTTTCAATATTTAGCAACCGTTAAGAGAGTGTTTACAAGGAGTATTATGCAATTTTTATCTATTTGATTTATTTAAAGTGAAAAACACTTAAAGGTGTCTTAAGCTTATAAAAAATTTTTGTTAAACAACTTATTTTAAGACTTCCTAAAACAAATTGAAAATGTTTGGGTAAAACAATTGTTTTAGGTAACTATTTTATAGTATATTTATATTACTCCAGTATTTTTAACAATGTTATTATTTAGTTATTATATTGCCTAATGAAACGCAGTACACGCAATGACAAACGTTCTTGGGTAAGCAATTTACCGACAGAGGCTCAAGTGGCAGCCGATACAAATCGCATCTGAGATCTCTACAAGCTCATTAAAAAGATCATAAACAAACCTAGCTTATCTAAAAGACCAATATACTTATAACATCCAAAGATGAACAGCGTGATCTATGGGCTGATTATTATTTTTCAATGCTCTCCCCGAGGCCAAACAATGAACCAATATTTAATTGTACTACCCATGATAACGTAGTAAATATATCCACCACTACTCCTTTGTTATCTGATATTGTATGCGCAATCAAGACTCTCAAAACAACAAACCCCTTGGAAAGGACAACATATATCCAACATATAGATCCTTACACAAGAACACAAAACCTTTTGCCTTTACAAGAAGATATCTGGATTAACGAAAACGTTCCCGAAGAGCTTAAAGAGGGCATAATAGTAACACTACCAAAAAAAAGGAGATTTAACTAGTCATAACAACTGGGGAGGTATCACGCTATTCTACATGGTGAACAAAATAACCCACATAATAACAAAAAGGCTCTCTGACCGTATAACACCACAACTCAGAATGCAACAAGCTGGCTTTCGTCCGAATAAATCATGCATTGACCACGCAAATACATATTCATTGACTTTGAGAAAACATTCGATACTCTCAATTACAATGTGATTTGGAAAGCCCTTGAATGTAAATTAGTCCCACAAAAAATTATTCAGTTCATTAAGAGTATGAATAGCTGTCGCATTCAGCACGAAAGAAAGCTAAGCAGAAAAATTACTCTTGGTACAGGGGTATGGCAAGGTTGTGTGATGTCACCACTGTCGGGTCCTTTGAAACAGGCTATGCCGGATAATTGAGGGATCGTATAGGGACTTCGGAACCGGTTAGATGATCTGGAAAATGCTGATGCTATCTGCTTTTTCTCTTTCATCGGTACTCTGATATGAACTTCAAATTGCAAAGCTTGTCTCAAGATAAACATTGGAAAAACTAAAGTGATGCGAATTAACAGAGACGTCGCAAATATATTTGCAATTAATAATGACACTTTGGAGAAGGTTTATTTATTCTGCTACCTTGGAGCTATTATCACAACATCTGGTGGCTCAAGTGCATATATTGCCAATCGAAGAAAAAAGGTGACGCAAGCCTATGGCCAACTCAATAAGATATGGAATTCTCCAATTCTCTCTCGCCATGTCAAAATAAACCTATTTAACTGAAATGTATTATTATTATTATTACTTTATGGTTCCGAAACGTGGAATGCTGCTCCTCGTGATATGAATGCCCTGCAAGTTTTTACAAGCAAATGCCTTGGAAGATTCCTTCAAGTTTTTTGGCCATAGACTATGTAAAACAGCAGATTATAACACCTAACGAATCAGTTACCTAAAACCCTTGAAATACAAAGGTGAAAATGGAACTGGATAGGTCACACCATACGAAAGCCAAGCACAGATATTGCTGAAGAGGACGTCCAGAACATACGTGGCGTTTACAAATTGAGATTGATGCTGCGAACATGCATACTAGATCCAGATGGAGAAAGACTTTATTAAGGACCTATGTTCATTGTAGGAATGATGGGAATATATGTCTTAGATTGTTTTAAATTTAAATCGGTTAATTTGCATAAAGAAAAAATATTACGCTGGGTATAGACGATACACGATGGCGCTAAGGTGAGAGTAAAAGGGTCCTATATATTATGAGCTGGTGAAGTATGACCAGACCATCACAGGAGGACCTGCATACAACTAATTAGTTTGAAGCGAGCATTGTCCGAAAAACACCCAGAAATTGCGGTAAAACATGAAACTGTAATATTCCATCACGACAATACACGGCCACATGCTGCAAACTATTTAGAATGTATTGCTTGGAAAGTTTTGCCTCACAGGCTTTATAGTCCAGACCGTGCCCCGTCCGACTACTGTTTGTTTCGAACGATGCAGAACGCTATTTCTGGGATACGCTTCACTTCGAAACAGAGTATACAATATTGGCCTGATTCGTTCTTGGCCTCAAAAGTTGAGCAGTTTTTTTTTGGCTCGGAATCCATTTGTTGCCAGAAAGATGGGAAAATGTCATAGCAAACTATGGCCAATACCTTAAATAAATTTATATGTTACAAATGTTTCAAAATAAAAGCTAAAAATTTAAAAAAAAATCACGCACTTTTAAGTCATGCACCCAATACAAATCTTAGGTTCAGAACCATTTTTGTCTGTTCATGTTTATCAATTTATTTTTATGAAAAATTTTGCAGAAGAAGTGCAAAAATCAAGGTTTCTAAGTAGATGATTATTTTTCGTTGTATCTTGCATATAAATTTGCTACGCACTTAGATTTGCTGTAGCTGCTAGTCCCTCGTTTTCTGCTCTTCTACGACTCTACGCATCTGAATATTAGTGCCCACGAAATATCAATTTCATAAAATAATATAAACGCATTCCATGCGGATATGTCAATCATATTTTAAAATACATATGGCATTCCATTCATACATTTGGCCATCGATTTATTTTTTGTTTTGTACTATAGTAGACAATATCTACACCTCCTAGGAGAGAAATAATGGATTGATTTATAGCAGGTAACTACTGCTGGTTTTTTTTAATCATTGTAATTAATTTCTGCTGTTTGTTATATAGTACTCATCAAAACAGTACCTTTATGTTTATGACTGATATATAAAAACAATGTAGTAGTTAATTGAAACCAAATGTTGATGTGTATAAGGGAACTTTTTTGAAAATAATTAAGCAGGAATAAATATTCTATTTTTTCGAATTAAAACCAATGTATGTCAGCTTCCTTTCCACAAGCTTTTTTCCTAATTCAAAAGATGAAGAAAAAGTTAACAGCTATGATATTTTTACTTTTCAAGCCTTCTGTGAGATTCAAATCGAACCGCTCCCACTGATGCTTTTCAGGCTGATCTTTTTTGAATTTCCAATGTATGGTTAGACTTTCCACACATCGTGATTTGGAATCGACTGGCAGCCAAAATTTTAGGTCATACTTCATGTATTGCCTGAAAGAACCATGTATTGCCTGAAAGAACCACGACCTCGAAAATACACCAACTGTTCATCAATAGCCACATTTTCGTGGTAGTTGTAAAACGTTGGAAGCTTAACTTCCCAGCGATCCCACAAATCGTATCATTACTAGAATATAATATTTTATGGCATCTGGAAAGATCAAGTCATGTTGGCTCCGGTTGTGTGGATACGATGTTCTCAACTAAATTTCTTATGACACGGTGTAAAGGAGAAAAATTCGAAAAATACATTCACTGCTAAGATTCGTAAGTTTTTTTAACCTAACGGCAGGATTAATTATTTAAACTGTCTTACAAAATAACTGGCATATATGAATCAGCTGTTGAAGAAATAAATGGCGTATTATGATACTAATTATCGTACTTAACGAAGCTTCGCCCTCAGAAAATTTTTTGATTTTCATAATTCGTTAGTACGTCAACATGATACACGTTACTAATTTCTAGCATTATATTACTTTATAACATAACAAACATAATATAAGTTTTAATTGTTTGTTACTCTTTTATGTAATATTATAAAACTGATTTAAATGACAGCTGTCATACAGATAGGTAGTTCTGCAGAAGAAAATATATGCTATATTACATCCTAATTTGCCGCCCCTATATTATAAAAAAAGCTTTTTTGTTAAATTTTTGATTACAATATTTAAATTGGTTGACATAAAATTTGGTTGGAATTCAGTATCCGTATCAATATCCCGCATGCTCTGACCATCTATGGAAAAGTAGAGGATAAATACTCTATTGGACTTTGGAATAGACTCGACCAAGGCTTTATATTTGTTATGAGTATGCGTGACTCACATTATAGCGGAAGCGGTACAACACCTCCTTTGTGACTACACTGCTCAACAGGGAAGTTCGCATGAACTTCAGACGTGTAAGTAAGTATTGGCTGTGTGATTTCATTAGGCAATTGCGCCGGAATTAATGCTGAAGTTGTCCTAGATCGTGTGTATACCATACGCGTAACAAACTTGGAGGGCTACGAATGCTCTAATACACGTAATATTTAAGAATCGTTAATTGTTGATAATGTGAAACATTTCCTAAACATGTCAAGTATTAGTTATGGTGTGAAGAAAATGAGGCAGTTTTATATTTTTTCCCAACAAACTGTGTAAGATGTTTCCATTTTTAACAAGGAATGATTTTTCTGATTTTATTTTTCATAATTTCTATGATACATTTGATTATTACGTTTATAACAGGGTTCTAATCATTTATTAGATGTGTTTTTTTTTTTTTCTTTCGAAATGTCTATAAAAAATCTTTTATAACATTGAAACTCCTAACAATATAGAATCTGCAACGCAGACGAGATGTTAAGGAATTAGGATAGAGCGGCAGTTGTTGATGTTCCATTGACTAAAAGTTGGGACAAATCTTGTAAGAGATTTGAGTTTGACAAAGAGCAGTTCATTTTCAGTCCACAGGTGAATTGCGATAGAGCTAGAGCTAGACAGCACCCATTTATGAATCCAAGGTGGACGAAATGGAGGTATAGATAATTTAATTCACATTGCGATCACTCATCCAATAATGTGAAGAAAATTTCACTCAAGTTGTTTTAAAATATTCTTTTCGCTAACTTTTTTAACAGGAGCGAAAATCCGAAATGGTGGACCAGGGATCTCATGAATCAAAGTTTAATGCTAAGGATGCTATTTATGCGACAACTACAAAGTGTACTACAGTAGGTATAAAAGTGATGTCAAATGGAAAGATTAAAGGAAATTATGGAAACATGTCCGAGATCCATATCGAAATATCGCCAACGTTCATATAAATAGGACAGTAGGGGAAATAGTCACCAGGAGAAAGTGACAGTGTACACATTCGAATACCTAATAAATATAAAAGACTTATTTCATAAAGGAGTGAAGGGAGGAGAAGGTGATCTTTACAACTAAGGCTGGTAAGACGATTCACTAAAAACCGAAATATTTTACACCTATGATCCTGTCTTCTTTTCTATTCTAAACACTTGTGCTTTATAAGCGACGTTCTACATGACTACCATAAGGGTAGATCAGTAGATAGTTCGCTTCACTAGGTGGTTGGTTATATTAAGGGATCTTCTTTAATGTTCAAATCAAGGTGATTATAGATTCGTTAGAGATACTTAGTATCCAGAACTTTCTTGCTTATTAAATAGTATTCATGACTGAAAGCAGTATTTTCAATTCAATATTAGAGGAGGAGAGTCCTAAGGGTTAATGACTGGAGGAAAACAGGAGGGGTTTTTATCACCCCTACTATATCTATCGCAGGCATCTATGTATATCAATCTATAACAACACATTGAGGCTTATTTGGTTTATTCCACAACTCAATGAATCGTTTTTAGTATACGCAATGAGAGAGAGACACTCTGAGATTTAATAACAAAGCCAAACTTGTCTTTCCTAACAGGCAAGACTAGTTTGGATTCATAACTCTGAATGTAACATGGAAATACCCACATAAGCTGTATTTGTAGAGGAGAGCCATACTCGGATATCACATAAATTTCATAACAAATTCAGCGTGTACCAAGGAACACACAATTGGCAGCTCTTCGTACTTTGACTTCGCACACGAAACAGTCCTACCGGTGAGCTGCATCTACACGGACCTCGAATAAGTGCCAAGTCCAAGAGCCATCATGTTACGAACATCACCACTCCAATACATTTCCTATGCACTGAGCCAATTGCTATTAATTAATGGTTCTGTTAATGTTTGTCATTAGCATAAACATCAGCCATTTAACCAACGATGTTCTACCCGCTTTGGGAGTTAAAATCACAGCACGCAATCTACGTGAAGGAATCCCACCAATGATCCAGACAGGGGCCAACTGGATCCCCACATTACCAGACTAGACTCTGGTTAAAACAAACACTTTCCAGAATAGGATTCAGTGCAACCCGAGTCTGCGGTGCCGCCCATATCTCCCTCCGAAGCACAACACCATGTGGAAAGATCACCGGGATAAAAGATGTCCTAAAGGGGGGGTACTTTAAGAGTGAGAATGTAAGACTAAAATTGTACAATATTATACACCAACTCATGATATAAATTGTATCGCTCACTTGCTGCAACAACGTCATAATTCAAAAAAATTCGTTTCGAGAAAAAAGACTTTGAATGTTTTATGACATTTTACTGTTTCTTAAATAAATTTTCAACAAATCATGAGATTTCAGAAATAAAACCTGATTTACATAGTAGATGTTAATATCCTTCTAATCTGTATTTAACCCAAATTTGTTCTTGTCAAATATAAGAGAAAACATGAATTTTGATTTTGATGTTTACAAAAAAAAAAAAAAAAAAACAGTCTCACGCAAAAAATAATTGACTTTTTTGAAAACTAATAGAAGTAAATGAAAGACTATAGAATAGGCGCATATTTTGTATTACTCAGTTCAAAAAACACGGATTTTGAGTTATGACGTTGTTGCAGCAAATGAGCGACATCTTAAAAGCTAGTGTCTAAAGCTGTGAAATTTTGTTTAGTTTTAATCATAATGTTTTTAATACCAGAACGTAATAGCTACCTAGATATTTATATAAACATTAGAAAATAGAGCATGACTCAACATGTTTTTTTGAAAGCATACATTTCTTTTAAAAACACTGAATATTAATGTACGACTTAAAACTTTGCAAATATGAATTAATGTTTTTGCAACATGTTTGCTACATATATTTCAGTTTTTAACATATTATTTAATTTAGTAAGTAATAAATCTATTAAAAATAACTTCATAATGTTTATCTAATCAGTTACCTAAGCAGTTTTAAATTATGTATTTAAAAATGTATACAATGTATGTAAGTATTTTTCTTGTACTTCATATATTTTTTCATTAAATTATTATACTTATTCATATTACTTTTTATTTCATAATATTAAATTAAGTTCATAATAATGAATGTGACCTGCTGCTGTATTAAGTCTCTACGTTTTTATTGTTGCCAATTAAAGGCTAAAAGTAGAATAATAAAAAAAACTTTAAACTTTTAAATCAAATCAAAACTTTAACACATACAACTCTATACAACAAAGATGTACTAAATTTCAATTTTGTACAATTGGTCAATTCACAAGGTATACTATCCTATTGTCATAATGTCCTAATATTTCACATTGTTTTGAAAATGTTGTTATTACCTTTAACGTAACCAACCAGCAGAGGCCTGCGGCGAATTCCGAGGTGTTGGTTTAGCCGAGCCGCCGAGTCGTAAAATATTAGGACATTATGACAATATGATATGATAGGAGACCTTGTGAAATGACCAAATATATACAAGTGGAATGGAGGAAATTTTGTCGGCTTTGTGGTTTACTAGAGGACACTACAATATCTTTAAGGGCTTATTAACAGGTTAAGCTATTGTTATCTGCCTTTAAAATTTCATATTGCTTCACAAATTTAAAATAAATTTTATGGCTTTCAAAAAGTGATCCATGAGACTAAATCATTCATAACAGTTATGAATGAAAATTAGTCAATAATTTCCTGTATTTACTACATATGTCTCAAAATCTGTAAGGAATTTAAAGTATTGACTTTTATTGTGCGAATAAATCTTTGTACTAAGAATTTATTACTAAAACTTTTATAATCAAATTTTAAAGCAAAATACAATAGAAGCAAATAGACAAATAAATGTGTTAAGGACAAGAAAACCTTATAAAAGATAAATATATTGATTTAAAAATTATTTTAATAAATTGTATGCAAATCTTATAATATACTACTTCTCCCCAAAAAAAAAAAAGATACAAAACAATTTTATGCTAATTTTCTTTTTTTTACATTTTTAATATAAACAAATAAATATTTATGGCAATTTCTATTGTAGTTTAATGCAAGAAATAAATATATACATAAATATTTGCATAAACAAACTAAATCCATCTATTTGTCTGCACTTATACATCTACCAAGACAATCTGAAAGAAGATAGCTTTATTACACATATCTTCTACCCCTCTGCTGGCTTGTTATGAAATTTTCATATTTGAATGCAAGAAATAAAAGTGAAAATCTTATGTAACACTTTTTCGATTATGAAATTTATATTCATCGTTTTTTTTGTTGTTTTTTTGTTTTCATTATAGATTTTTATAATTTCTTTTTCATTGATCAATAAAAAAAAAAGATACAGCAGACATACGCACACTCTTGAGTAAAACGTTGGCCAGAGACAACAATGAAAGTAGTTTGTGGCTGTTTTTGTTTTTTCTTAAAAAATTCAAAATCAAAACAAGAAATAAAAATCTGGTCTTTATGTTTCTTTCATTTTGTCATGTCTTTCTCTTCTATTTGGACAAGTTATCAAAAAGAATTTACAACAAAACCGCTTAAGAAAACATGTTTAAATAAATGTAAGTAAACTAAGGTAGGTGTTATATACAAGAAGTTACTCTATACTTCATATTTAGTAAAGAGCAAAGTTACTTAAAAGAATTATGGAAAAGTTCAAATATATAAATTGATGTATATTATTTAATACTACCAATATTCTTAAAGCTTAGCTTAGTTTTACATCTACTTAAGTTTTTTATACGCACCAAAAAAAAAAAAAAAAAGGGGGGTAAACTGAGTTTACCATTTAGTTTGAAACGTATCAAACTATTGGTCTTCGAACTAAAAAGTACACAGAAAATACAGATTCGTAGTAGTAACCAAATTTGTTCCCAATCGAATGATTCGGTTGCACACATAGAATTTGTCGGTTCTATCAACAGAAATTCTGTTGATAAAGAAGAATTTCGGTTGAAGCCACCAAGCTTTTGTTACTCCTTCTAAAATTTTTTAGCCACAACTGTAAAATTCGGTCACTAAGGTAGAATCATTCGATTGGCAACAAATTGGGTTGCTATCACTAATCTGTTTTCTCTGTGTATATGTTATATATATTCTGTTTCTTTTTATAAAATTCTAAGACGATCTAGCTATGTCCGTCCAACTGTTGAAAGTAAGATATGGCCTCGAGGAAAGATTTGTATATATATATAAGTTCCCGTCATTTCTACAAGGATCATGGTTCCACAATAAAATGTTTGAACGTCCCTCTCTTTTGTGCTAACGCCTTCACATTTTCCCAATTCTTGCCACTGATATTTATTTCGGCATCGATCTGTCTTCTGCATATATGAGCTGGGCGTCCCCTTCTTTTCTTCCCTTGCGGATACCAGTCTACGGCAATTGTAGTGATGTCGTTATTCTCCTTCTAAGTTTGTGGCCGATCCAACGCCAATTACCTTATATCCTTATTTCAATCGATAGGAATTGTTGGCGTATGATTAGATATGATTTTCGGCTAGAATACACCTAGGATCCTGCGAAGACAGAGGTACACGAATACATGCATTTTTCGTATATCACGAGTAGCAGCGTTCCAAGTTTCTCAGAAGGTAAGATTTTACATTGGCGTTTAAGATTTCAATTTTCCGACGCATAGCTAAAAAGGTTTATGCTTTAGGCGGCCAAATAATTGCTGTGCTTTCTACATACATTTATCTATATCCTCACCCGATCCCCCGTACCACAGTAAGGCAGAATTAAACATTTTTTTGGAAATATCTCTGGCATTTCTAAACGACTTTTGCGATCGGGATAGAATTTGACGTGGACGTAGACAAGGATTATTCGAGTTTAAGTTATTAAAATGGACCCTACAAATGCTCCAGGGGTGGCGCTATGGGGGCTTAAAGTAGGGTACTTTCGACATGTAAAATTTTTAAAAACGTGTAATTTTTTTGTTTCCCATCCGATTTCAAACACATTTATATTTTTGAAAAGCGCTTGGCTAGGTCTTAAAAATACATGCTTGTGCGTGCTATTTATCTCTTATAATTTTCAAGTTATGACATTTCAAAATTGAAGTTTAAAAATTTTGTCATACTTCTAGGTCTTTTCTTGGACCGAATGGACTCAAATTTTTTGTGTTGGTTACACAACTAAATTACCAATAATATACAAAAGATTTCAAAGCAATGTATATTATAGATCCAAAAATAAACGATTTTCAATTTAAAATTAAAAAAATAGTAGAGTTTAGCTGTTTTTTGGGCGAAAAGGTGACTTAACTCTTTTTTGATTAAAATAAAACTTTCTTTAATAACATATAAAAATTGTGTATTTTTGTCTAAGGCATAATTACATAGAACATTTTAGTATAAAAAACATGTCCTACTTTTGGAATATGTCTCCTCTACGCCCTTCGGAATTTGACCTATTTTTTATAAAAATTTCAAATTTGGGCCACATGTTCTAAAATTCCAAAGCTGGGATCAGAAAACGGGAAGCAGCCTTGCAAACATTGATGTGTTCCCTATCTATCTCCAAAGCAATTTAACAGCCATGAAGGAAATGTAAACTCTATGGGTAAATTTATAAAAAAATACAACTTTTGGGATTTTCGCTCCAATTGTTAGAAATTGCGGGATTCCTTTTGACCTTTTGACAAGTTTTTTTACACTTTGTTATTGAGAATGAGAAATTTAAAAAACATTGAAAATTTCATTGAGATTTGTCAATACATAAAGATTTTATTAGAATATATCAGGCAATTCTGATATCTTGGGAGCATTATATCTACGTATATAAACGTAAAAATGTTGTCTTCATGATATTTATTTTCAAACCTGTTGATTACGCTGCCAGCATTACGCATCGTAAGTTCGCCGTAGCTTCTTAGTAGCTCTGAGCCATTAGACGATCTGCAATTCCCACACTATCCCCCTGACTTTATCGAACACTCTTCCAAGGATCGTGTGCAGAACTATATTAAATAGAAGTGGTGACAGGGCACATCCCTATCTCAACTCTCACCGTTTCACTCAGTAATTTACCATGTTTTATCCTACAAGAGTTATTACTGTATATACTTTTTATAATGCATATGAGTTTGAGAGGTATTCTGACAATGAACTCCAAATCACATCGTGCTTTAGTTTATCGAAGGCCTTCTCGAAGTCTATGTAACATAGATGCAGTGATGAGCACCACTCTGCAGATTGTTACACAATAACACGTAGGCTGTTTATGTCGTCGATGGTGGACTTATGGGAGAAGAGACTCACATACTGTAATGATCCACCAATACTTCAAACTGTTTCTTTTCTGTCGTCGAAAGTTCACCGTTCGCACCTCTTAGAGGGCTTTTCGATGCCGTATAGCCATTCGTGAGTTTCATTAGACAACTATACATATCGCTGGTACGCTGGCTATCTGCTGTAATTTGTGCGTCCTTGCTGATGTCACTTTATGGATTATCGTGTGAGGGAATAGCGACCACCCTACTACCAGATTGTTTGCGCACAAAAAAAGTTATCGGTTCTCATGGTTTTAAGTTGGTATTTTCAGAGCCAATTTGTGAGTTTAAATCTCTCATTACAATCATTATGTCACATCGACTGCTCTCATTGATTGTCTTATCAAAGGGTATTATAGTCGAGGTGTCCGTCGCGGCATAACATTGGAGCGTAACATTACGTACCGATGTCGCTTTATGGATTCTCCTGTGAGGGAATAGCGACCAACCTACTACCAGATTGTTTGCCGCACACATGCTCAAAAAAGGTCTTGGTCTTTCATGTCCAACGTGGTTGCCCATAATTGACTTTAAGTTGGTATTGTCAGAGTCAATTTGTGCGTTGAAATCTCCCATTACAATCATTATGTCAGATCAGCTGCTCTCATTAATTGCCTTATCAATTATTACAGAATTATTTCTTGCTTTTAGGCAAGAAACCAGTCCAAAAAAGGTTGCCAAGTTATAAGGGTTTTTTTCGCATTCCTTGTCATAGAAAGCCCACACCGCTTGACCTGGGAAGAGTATCTGGTTTGCCTGATTATAACAGTGTGAGTTCATCGGATTTCGAGAATTGTCCCACACTAGGCCAACATTAAATTCTTTACAGAGTTGTGCTAGACGAGATGGTTCAAAAAGCGTCCTTATATTCCATGATCTAAATCGTGTCCTACTTTTCATGCTAAAGGTCGTCAACTTTATATTGGATTGTGTATTCATATTAGTCAAGGTTTCCTTAATCATTTATCTTTAGATAGCAGATGATTAGCCTACTGCATCCTATTCTGATGACGGGGTTGCTATCTAAGCCATCAGAGTGACTTAGTATGTATCACATTTATATAAGAACAGACGCTGCAATCGCCTCCCACAACACGCCAATACTTAACGGCACTCAAGAACATCAAATAAATATATATCAGTGCCCAATAATATTCATAGCCGAATATAACAATCTTACTCTTTGTTACAATTTGAATTAGTTTTTACTCGACCCACTGTAGGGCATAACATACTAACATAGGTTTATATGTTCACACTAAATTCATTCATCAAAAACTACCTGTTGTTAAAACTTTTTAAATTGTTTTCTTTTATTGTCTTTTATTGAACTCATTAGTTTGGTTTTTTTATTATTTATTAACAAAAAAATCAATTTTTTATTAATAATTTTAATGAAATGTTGTGTCTTTTGTTTTGTGTGTTAAATAATGCAGAATTGTGTGAAATATTTTCTATTGATTTTAGGTCATAGAAAAGTTTAAGCCTAAATTACCATGAAATATTTGTTTAATAAAAAGAAATTTGCATTTATTATACAATATTACGTCATGTGTGTTATATATAAATAAATTATAAATTTTTATTACGACTTAATGTTGAATATTAAAATATATTATTGGAATATATTAAAAATTAAATTCAACACCTCAAAGTCACGATTTACTCTTAAACAGAAATGGCAGATATTAGACAAATCTTCATGTTTATTAAAACATAAATTTCCGGATATGCTTTAAACTTTAGTATCTAAAGTAAAAGTTTATATTAAAGTTTGGGACATTTTAAAACAAGTGAGAAAGTATAGTCGGTCAAGCGCGATCATATGATAACCTACACCCAGAAGATGATTATAAGCTGTTTTCTTTTAAAATTTATATAGGAGCTATGACTAATTATGAACCAGTCGCTATAAAAGTTAGGTGGCATGTCTTCTGTATATATGAAACATATTTTTGTTGAATTTTTTTGGAATACCAACATTTTTAAGAATTCTATACTCATTAAAATTATTCTCCGAAGTGGGCCTTATATGGGAGCTATGGACCAATCCTTACAAAATAAGTTGACCTGACTTTTGCATATATTTAACTTAATTGTATTGAATTTTATTGTAATACCAATTGAATTAAGTAGAATCGATAGTTTGTAATCATCCCGTACAAATATACAGATCCGAAAACTTTGTTGATATATCATAATAAACAATTTGTTTTGAGCTCTTTGCATAGTGAGAGTTTTCTATAAAAAATCCTACAGTTATAGCTTCCACGTTTATCTACCATATATCTTTTCATTTCAATTACTTTAAAAGAGGGATAAAACTTAATTCAATTAAAAAACGAGGAGACAAAAGTTTAAAATTAAATTTCTTTTGTTGTTAAAATCATCAATGTACAAAATGCAAACAACTGTCCCTACAGCTTATGAGTTTCGTACAAAGTCCTGACACACAAATACTTACGCATATATGCATATGCATATATAAGTATTAGGATGGTCCTTATATTGAACTTATTAGATTTTCGATGATCACAATGTCCAAAATTGTTCTACTACATATTTTACTGTCTTGGGTAAATTTGACCCAAAATGTAATATGGTTAACAATGCCCTACATACACAAAGTTACTAGGGTCTCAATCAACAGATGCATAGAAAACCAAATCGACCAGAACAAGGTCCCAAGCGTATCTCTAGGCTTTATAGTCCTCAGTCGATAGGATGGTGAAAAAGAGTGACATGAAATTCAATAGAGCGTGCAATCGTAGTACAGGCACAAGCATCAGAGACCTGTTCAACTTTGTGAGTAAGATAATCAGGGCAAAGTTCGCAAAAACTAATCCTCTTGAGGATAAGGACGGGTTCTTAATAACTTCAAGGGATGAATAGATCCGTATATGGGAAGACTACTGTGGGGAACTGCTGTCAGAGACGCCAATGGGACAGGACAAAATTTGTAGCTGCACGCACCACCAAGAAAGGCAACATATCAGCTCTACTTGTCAGTGTATAGCAGAAATTGTGTCCGCTTTTAGGGCGCTGGTTAGTGCACATATTCTCCTCTTACTTAAACGCGAATTTTGGACAACTGAAATGCTGTCACATGAGTTAAAAGAAGGTACCGTTACTCTTCTCCTCCATAAGGGTAACTTATCACAGTGCAAGAACTGGAGAGAAATAACTCTGCTCAACATGGTCAACAAAATATTAGCCCACGTAATCAAAAATGGGCTATCAGAATCTCTAGCATCTAACTTAGGGTAAAGGCAACCAGGATTTAGAGCTAGTAGTTAATGTATTGACCACGTGAACACCTTGTGCATTATCTTTGACCAATCAGTGCAGGAAAGAAGTCCTCCACTTCAAGTGCTTCATTAATTTCGAAAAAGCCTTCGATATATTAAACCATAGAGCCATCTTGGGTGGACTGGAATGTAAAGGAGTGCCGATGAATGTGACGAATCTGGTCAAATATCTTTACAATAGAGCTGTAGGATAAAGCTAATAGGATCAAGCACGAGAACCCATTAAGCGCCACTATAAATATCTAGACTAGTGTCCGTTAAGGCTGTGTTCTCTGTTACGGTGCCCAAATTGCAAAAACCAAGATAATCAGCATTAATATCGACAATATCCAACCTATATGTTTAGACCGAAAACCGGTAGAAGTTGTCGAGTCTTTTTGCTACTTGGGAAGTATTATTTCCAGCAATGGTGGAGCAAGTGCTGATATAAGATCCCGCATCACTGAATAAAGTTTGGCGGTCTGCATTCATTTCTAAGCGTACTAAACTGAAAATATTTGATGCCAGTATAAAATCCGCTGTTCTGTATGATTGCGATATATGGCACGCTGCCACTGAGAAAATAAATGAACTCCAAGTGTTCATAAATTGGTGTCTGCGATAAATCTTACGCGTATTCGAGCCCAATACTTTATCCAACGCCACATTATGGGCAACACCAGATCAACTGCCAATAAAAACCGAAATTCGACGACTTAAATTTAATTGCATTGGGTACACGTATCACTCGAACAGAGCTTGACTGGAACCTACAGGGTAGCCGAAGAAATGGAAGTCCTTCTAATATTTGGAGAAGACTGGATGAAGCAGCAGGGCGTGAAACTAAAGACTTAGCATTAGACAAACCAAATTTTAGCTTGTTTGTTCCACCTAGGAACTATGGGAATTAAATAATAACAATGCCCTTCAAATTTTTAATTACAAAATCGAAAATTATCAACACCACAAAACAATAGAAGATTAATTTAAAAACTGGGCTACAAAATGTATTATAAAGAAAAAAAAATTAAAAAATGTTTTTCCAAAAAATAAATTTCTTTGAAATTTGCGGATTTGAAATTGGTCCGCTTTTTAGATAAAAAAAACAATCCTAGACCTTGGGAGAACCGAAAGTTTTAAAAAATCCAATATAAGGGCCACCCTAAAATACATGTGTGTGAGCTAGGGAAGTGCATATGTTGCCCTGTTTTACATATGAGAGTGTGGGTTTTTTGCGCAGCAATAGCATTTCACTTGGTATAAACTGTAAATTGACTTTAACATTTAAAAAGAGAGAGTGCTTGTTGCTATTAGCCATTGTGAACTTATGTATATTGCTTGGGTGCCTGCATTTAAATGTGAGTACGTACATCATCAAAATAAGCGAGTGCGAAGTTGTCCATTGAACCAAAAGTTTATTTGTTTGTAGATTGCGTTTTTTTTTCATCGTATAGTTTCTCATAAAACACTTTTAGTACATTGAGTATGAAGTATTGCAATGGGATTTCGTCATAATGAAATTTTGTCATACAAATATGTTCTCACCATATTTGGTTGTTATATGAGGAGTAGTTAAAACTTATTTGTACTGAGTTTTAATTTGACACTTATTGAAATAAAATTGTAACAGTATTAAGGGGTTATTTGGAGAAGAATCGAGGAAAACTAAAAATAGTTATTTTATATAAAAAAGGCGAATGAATAATAATTTTAATTGAGTTTCTTGTTCAAGCAATGTGGGACGTGTTTTATTTGTATAGAGCTACTTAAGCAGAGTCCTTAATATATAACGAAAACTGGCTTTTAAAAAATAAGTAGAAATAAATCTGTAACTTCTGAGTAGATGGTATAATTTTCCATTCAAAACTTAAACTTAACTACATCTCCTCTGTATCCATGGGAAATTTTATGGATGTAGCTCTTATTTGTCTTCACTTTTTCTATGATATTCAGTTTGATATTATTCTAGTCAGTTACTTGTGCCTATTATGATACCAGGACATTTAGCTTTATCGTTTATATGATTGATGGAATGTCAATTAAAAAAACTTCTGTAGAGTGCGGCTAGAGCTCTTAAATGGAAACCTTCCACACGTCTCTCCATTAATATAGTGTAGATTATGACAGCATGAATACTATGAGAACTTATACGATCTTCAGACTCATAATTTCCTATTGAGAATCAAAACATATCAGACCAGGAACAGGCCAATCATTTTGAATTAACAACGGTTAGAATATTCATGAACCTCCTAAGTTATATCTATACCGCAACAAAATTTCGTATGGTTGGAGATGAGGTGTTTTAGAGTTGATTTGCAGTTTTTCAGTTTCGTAAGCGGAATGGGGCCTGTGGGTGGCCCCTCAAAGTTGGTCACCTCGAGTCTCATACTTTTAAATCCCCAAAAATTCATTTATAATCTAAGTGAGAAAAAATTTTATAAAAGATTTTTTTTTTTTTTTGTGGAAAGAAAAATTCAGGGTATAAATTATTTTCCCAATTTTGACCAAATGTAGGTCTGACTTACTTTGCCCTTATATACACCGTTGCAAAGGTCTTTGAAATATCTATTATTAGATATCCATATTGTCTCTATTAATGACTTAATCCAGATATAGATCAAAAATCGATGTTGTCCTGGTTTTTTTCTTATATCTCAGCCATTTGTGGGCCGATATTAAATAGCAACCGAATCGGAATAATTCTCGACATACTGATATATAAATCATGTATCTAAGTTATTTAGGGTTGTTGATTTCAACATACAAACGGACATGGCTATATCATGCAAGATGAAATTCTAAAATTACATATCACCGGTACTCCATTTTTCTTAATATCGTCCGGTAAATTACTTCACAGTAACTTCTTATAAAAAATCTGTTTTTCGAACACATTTACCCCGTTTGAGGAATCTCGGTATATAAAAATAAAAAATTGCAAAAATTATAATGACATTGCTTTAGGAACATTTGGATTTATATTAGTTAAAATTTTACATTATTTCAAATAAATATTTTTCTTCATGGAAAATCACCATATTATAATATTTCATTTATTCTTTAGAAGCTCAACAACCCTAGTACATTTGAATGTATTTTTTTTTTTTGTATATATTGCATGAAAAACGTTTCTAAACCAGAAAATTAAAAAAGCTGAAGGTTCTCATGGGACCTGTGGTTTATTTCCATGGCTGCGTTGGTTTGACTAAAGTGGCAATAGGTGGTGTTCAACCCTCAAGTAAGATTTTCATGCAATAACCTTCAAGCGCCATATAAATTATTATCCATAAACGCCGACATGCACGATGTGTGATCGAACAGAGATTGTGACAAAAAATGTAAAAGTGAAAACAAGTTTATAATTTAGGGAAAGCAAATTTCGCAATTCCCAAAAAACCTAATAATTTCAGAACAATTGGCTTAAATTTTTTATAAAAAATAGGATAAATTCGGAAGGTCCTAATGAAGCTCCTATTAGCATATTCTAGGCGTTTTCCATTTGAAAGCTATTTTTGTTGAGATACTAGTACCTTTAAAAAAATAAAAAAGCTTTATGAGTTTCGTAAAAGACCTTTTTTAGGAATCAAAGAGTAATAGCAGTCTTTGGTACAAAAAAATATGGAAATTTTGAACTTTTTATACCCACCAACAAAAGAGATTTTAAAATATTGAAACATGGGTAGTAGAAATAGAAGGTATTCTGGGTCCTCATAAGATTCTAAGACGATCTAACTATATCTGTTCGTTTGTCCGTCTGTCAGTCTGTTGAAAACTCGATATATTCCAAACGAAGCAAGCAAGCTGACTGACATTTTCCACAAATACTCTGTGTTGAGAAGGTTGCGTAATGTTTTCACCTAGCCCCCATTTAAATGACCCTTCGAAATCTGTTCGTTTGTCCGTCTGTCAGTCTATTGAAAACTCGATATATTCCAAACGAAGCAAGCAAGCTGGCTGACATTTTCCACAAATACTCTGTGTTGAAAAGGTTGCTTAATGTTTTCACCTAGCCCCCATTTAAATGACCCTTCGGAATAGTGTTTTCACAGTCCCAATAAATATGTTGATTCTGCGGCAATCGAGATAATATCTTGCACAAATTAGTTCTAAGTACTCTGGAATTATACTGTAAAGTATGGCGAAATTTGAGCAACATTTGTTCCTAGATCTCATAGGTTAGGTAATCAGGCAGCCGTCCAAAACCTTCGTCTTGTAGGTTTTGGACGGCTGTTCACTTGGATCCATTGATCGTTCCCTTTGTGGTACCTGATGAGAAAATAGAAAAAGGAGTAAAGGAAGAGGGAGATCTATAGATTGAGTAAGAATGAAATTTGCAAGAGAAAGAAGAATTAAAGAATTCAACTAAAGCAGACCATGATGGGACAGTTGTTTGGTCACTCTGACGTGCGATTTGCATGTTCGGTCTTATCAACCACCTGTTTTCCCTAATAAAGGCCTCTATGCACCTTAGTTACTTTCCAGATAACCCAGAGAGATTACTAAAGGATCGCTCACCTAGAAGCCTGGCCCGTAAATCACCCAGTGCCTGACAATTACAAAAGAGGTGTAAAATAGTCTCTTCCTCCTCTTCATTCTGACAACTTTGAAAAGTTCGTAATATTCATTATTTATCCGTTGCTTACAAGTCGACAACGGAATTCTACAAAGGCTCCTATTCCCGCCAAGTTATCAGCAATACAATAGTCTTTGTTATACTTGCGTCCACGTACCCAAGTGAGTACAACTGTCGAATGTCTCGCCATCTCATTTAAGTATGTCCGGCATTCCTGGACTATATATGATGTTGCATAAATGCCTATCAAGGATTTGTTTGCTGCTTTACTGTCAGTATATATACAAATATCTCTACCAGATACCCTGTAATAGCTGATCAAGTTGGCCGCTCTCCTAATGGCTGATACCTCGGCATGGAGAATAGTGCATCCATTTGGGAGTCTAATGGACATTCTTATCCCAAATTCAGGAATGTAAACCGGCCACTCTCTCCCTTTTTGGACCCATCCGTATGGATGGATAGCCTCATCAAGGGAGAGACCATCAACAGATTCTATACTGGATGGGATTGAGAAACCGAAGTTCCTCAGGAAGAAGGGTTTTGATACCTCCTGATATGCAAGCATGTCCGTAGGGTCTATAATTTCATGCGTTGCTGGCGTTGAGCCTAAAGGCCGTATTCAGTGCCAACTTTCTGGCCATTATATCTACTAGTAGCCCTTTTATCAGGATTTTCATTCATCTGAATACCCTTTTAAAGAATAGACGGTTGGAGGCCCTATCCAATGCATTCCACAAGACGAGACCCATAGAATAGTATAGGTTTAGTAACCGTATCAACTACCCAGTTCACGTTCCAGGGTATAATGCCCCATCTCGTGCCTATGGCCTCTTTGCAGTCATACATAGCTGTCATGGCCTTAGATGCTCTTACCTTGCCCTTATTGAGTTTATGCCCAGGTACTTTGCCCAGGTACTTTGAAGGGTTATATCTTATGAACCAAAAATCTGATTGTAATAAGAGTAGCATATTTGAAATCGTTGGACAATTTCCTGTAAAATAGGTTTATTTAATAGTTTTTAGGGGCACATGAAACTGTGCGAAGTTTGACCACAACCAGTCCGTTACTTCCTGATCGACTACAGGTATGAGGATTCTGCTAATTAACAGATTAAGATAATCCATTGGATTATGAAACTTAAAGTCAAATGTCAAAAAGGAGACATTTACTAGCCTTATATCACACTTCGATCTAAAAGCACTTTTATCCTTTAGTTGTATGCTCATTTCTATTAATATTAAAATATGTATAAATATTTTTCTTCCAAGAAATAAACAAGTTCCATTTATTATCAACTTTGCTAAAATTAATTAATGACTTTTAATAAAAACCAACCACGGCGTTGGCAATGATTTATGCAATACTACACAACTCATACGAAAATGAATATTATTAAGTTATTTGATTGTATTTTTTCATTGACAGCCTAAAAATATGTAACGAAAATATTTTCAATTTATTTTTTATTAAAGAATGATCTTTTCTTTTTTTTTTGTTTGCAACCATAACAGTAGTGGCTTTTACAATAAATATGCATTCAATTTATATTTACAAAAAATAATAAAATACGAAAATGAAATATATCAAAAATATACAATTTTACATCCACTTAACCACCACTCTAGGATTTGGCTTTGCCGGGAAAGTGTATGTGTTACCATGTGCCTGTATTTGTATTGCGTTCTCGTATGTCTACACATTCACGTTTGAGGTCAGCTATACAGGCAGTCAGTCAATCAATAAATAAAATGTTTCTCTTATTTTCTTTTTTTTTTACTATTTTTATACATATATACACATATTTTTTTTATAGTTTAACAAATTATTTATTGTAAAAAATTGTACTCCTGTATAAGCAGGAAACCCCAGAAATGAAAAAATATTACAAACGGAAACTATTCGTTAAAATAAATAACAGGGAAAAATTGCAGAAAACAAAATGTAGTACATATAAATAAAAAAGCAGCACAAATTGTATTGAGCATAAATAAGCGATTGCAGCAAATAAATTGAAATTGGAAAAAAAGGACAAAATTCAAATGGAGGAAAAATAAAAATGGCAAAAGTAGAAAACAAAAAATAAAAAATACATTATTAAACGAAAATTTCAATTTTTGCCAACAACATGATTTTTGTCTGATTGTGGAGTTCTCATGTAAATCGTCGATTAAACAACTATTGTTACTGAAAATTACATTTGTCACCAGTTTTATTTTACACTCAATACGTGTTTTTTTTACTTTACTCTATATTAGAGTGGGAGAAGTGTGAAGCTACTCTCTAAATATAGAGATAGAAAATTAATTAAAATGATGTCGATGCGAATTTATTTAGAAACTAACAAAAACAATTAAATTGAAGAACATTGAGATTGTTTATGATTCTTTGGAGTTAATAAAATGCAAATAGATAACATTCAATTACAAATATAAAGTGATACATGGTTTTTCATCATTTTAACATTCTTTTGGCAGTTAGTTTTATCGACTAGCTACTGAAAGTTGTTGTTGCAATTTGAAAGGAGGCGAGTCTCGAGTATCTTTGCGACAGGAAATAACAGAGAGATCAGATTATACGATAATTCCTGGCTTGCGTTTTCACACACATCGGGTAAAATCGGGCTCACTGTTAGTTTAGTTTATTATACATCAGATTAAAAATTAACAGCTAAATAAAAATAATGTTCGAGATCATTTCTTTGTTCTGAATAAATTGATAGGGCTGGTTCGCCTCACGAACTTTCCTCAACCAAACCTTAAAGGGGTCTCTCTCTAAGGGTATTGAGCTCAAATTCTGAGTAAAGGAATAGTCTACTATTAGTCTTAAAACAGGAGCTTATAGTATCACAACTTACTTATAATTACCTAAAAGCCTCAGGATGCAGCAGCAGCTCCATTTAACACTACAGATCGATTATCCGATTTTACTCACCCAGATTAATCGTAAACTGAAAAGTTTTGGGTCTAGAATTTTGATTTTTCTCCAAGCTAATATCTGTGAAAGACAATGCAAAACAATGCTTCCAATTCAAATACACAATACCTTAACACCACAACTGAAGTTGCAGATGCCATCAAACCATACAAAGTGATTCTGAAATACCTTTTGAGTTTGAAGTACCTGAAAGTCGAGTTTTAAAATGTGTATTATTTCAGAACCTGGGATAGAGGGACAATCATAAGGGGCGATATCTCTCTTTACACATATCGCTAAGAATTTGAAACTCGTTTTCTTTCCCAGCTGACTCGTTAAAAATCACCAGTGCTTCCATAAGGTTAATTAATATCAAATTCACAGGATTTAAACTTGTCTTCATCATTATGGTAAATAAGTAATATACAATTTTTTAACACGTTACTTGTACCAATGCAAGGCTGTTTATAAGCTCGAGGAATACGGTAAAACTCAATCTAGACCTCGTACTAGATGATAGTGCTCTTCTCTTCTTCTCTTTCACCAAAACTGAATCTTGACATAACGTTATTTAGAGTATAACCATCAAAGGACTATGTCACGGAGTAAGGAGTTTTATACTACCTAGCAGTGCTATTGTTTTGACTCTTGATTTAAAATAGATGCCGCATTTGACTTATAACAAGTAAGAGAGCTATATTCGGCTTTACCAAATCTTATATATCGTTCTCCAAATTATACTTTATTAAAAATATTTTTCCCGATTTTGATCCATTGTAGGTCCAAATTACTATACACAAATATACACATCGTTTCAATGGTCTTTGAAATATCTATCATTATATATCCATATTATCTATATTAATGACTTAGTAATCCAGATATAGATCAAAAATACGCCAAAAATGGAGGTTGTACCAGTTTTTTTCTTATACCTCAGCCATTTGTGGGCCGATTTTCTCGATTTATAATAGCAACCGAATTGGAAGAATTTCCTAAATATTGAAGTATCAATCATGTTTGTAAGTTATTTAGGGGATTTGGAAAGTTGATTTGAACCGACAGACGGACATGGCTATAACGAATTCTCTATCTATAACAATCCAGAATATAAATGAGAAATGTAGAAATCACAAGCGAAATGACAAATATATACCCTTGCCACTCATGGTGAAGGGTATATAAAATGTAAACCTATTCTGCTGTAATAATGGTACGAAGAAAACGGTGCATTTTGACTGATTTAAATTTCTATTGGAGGATCATGTTCCCAACGTTTATTAAAAATCCTGTTTGCTTAATAAGGGTTTTTATTCAGCGCAATTATTCAAAATCTTGTGAAACCTAACTGATGGTCTATTATTGTTTGATATACGTCTTTACACGCAGGAAAGTTGTCCACCTTTAATTATTTATTTATGGCAGAGAATCAGTATTTCATTAAATTGGGAAAAATATCGTTAATAATGTACGCAGTAATAAAAAAAAATCACATATCTAGCCCAATTACTATTTTAAAATATTCGAATGCTAGAATAACAGAATATTGAGATTAATCAACTATAGGACAATGATATACAACTGAATTTATCATATATGAGATTCATCAACTATATAGGCTGTCTTAAAAGGCATTACGCTTTACCTTAATAACTCTTGTATATATTTCTGTAAGTCTAATATTCAATATAGTTGATCCATTCAGACTAAAACGTTTTAAATTAAAATTATTTGTTTAATTTCGTGTCATTTTACAAATCTTTTCCCGAATTCCGCAAAATGTTCTTGATAGCTAAAAAAATCAAATATCCCGCCTGGATCAAAAATATTTGTATTCACTCCCTATTAAATTAGCTCACCCTTCCGTTATGGCTTTATTCAATTGATTTAATATAATTCAAGACCATACAATACCACAATACATAAAATACTCCAGCATGCAAATAATTTTTATTTAAATCTTGCAACTTTTATCTTTCATGTATGTGCTTTATATCAAAAGACAATGAGTATAACAATAGTTTACATTGTAAACTTTACAATAATATTTACAAGCATTGACAATCAAATACTCGTAACTCTGAAAGCCAAAGGGGAAACAAAAAAGAAAAACTCATTTTAAGTACCAAATCAACCAACCATCTATCTATCTATCCATCCGTCCATCTGATTTTTTTTTTTCACCAATCAAATCATTACTTCTTCTTCAACAAATGACGTCTGGCATGTTGCCAGATATTTGAAACATTGTGTAACATAGTGGCAACACCACGTTAGCAGCGTTGGCTGACATGATCAAACATATTTTTTTTATTAAGTTTTGCAGTCTCATAAGAAATGCATGGTGTATGTGTGTGCTCATGTTGGATGTTGGCCATTCGAAGTATAAAGTTTCAAAGAAATTTAACTTTTAACAAGCGATTAATTGAATTTGTTGATACGCTGTAAAGTATGCAATACTACTTGGACAAAGAAAAATATAGTATATAAGAGAGCGAACATGGGAACACAACTGGATTTTCGGTTAAATTGTGGTGAGTTTATTCACTGTTTTCGGGGTAATGTATTGAAATGAAGAAATTGATAAAACTAACCCGTTTATGGCCTTTATGGATAAATTAAAATTACATAATTTTGTATAATTTGTATGTTGTTAAGTAATTAAAAAAACCTTCAAAACAAATTGTATATGGTAACAAAATATGCATTTTCTACCAATGCATCTTTTTAAAACATATTTTTTTTTGGGTTAATATACATATGTAGGTATTAAGAGTATAACACTTTAAAGATAAAATTGGTAAATACATTTATACTTATGTACATACGTACGTATGTGCTCATATATTTATTTTAAAACACCATTAACTTAACTATCAATTTATCTCGTTTTCTTAATGTCAATCCAAGACTTTAATTAAAAATATATTGAATTTACATGCATATGTCAATTGAGTATTTAAGAAAGAAATGACAAAAGAAAGTACATACGAAAGGAAATATACACTTACGAAAAAGAAACGTAAATTAAATAAACTTTATTTAAGATTAATTTTAAAACAGGAGACATCTTGGGATGTGGTTGTGTTGTGTTTATTTATAAGTTGATTGAAAATCAGCACTTTGAAAACTGTTCTTAAGATATCTGTTTTATTTTTTTTAATTTAAAGCATTAAAGAAAGAGTAAATGAATTGTTTAATTTAAGTAAGTAAATAAACTAAAGATGATAAAACGTGTGTGTCATTAGAATTTTTGAACTGTTGGAGTGTGAAATTGGGTTAAATTGCTAATATTGCCAACATATATTTCATTAAATTTTAAGATTTATAAACTTGAAGAATTACCTTAGGGGAAATTCAATAGTCCCATGTAAATATTGGATAGCATACGGGATCTCGACAACTCTGTAAGTTTTATATTTAGGATTATAATTAATACTTTCTATACTTCCTGTAAATTGGGAACTAGAAATCTCAAATGCATCATCAAAGGCAATAATGTACACTGAAATGCAGCAATGGTATTTAATGACAATCGAATGGTTCGATTTTATACATAGACTTTTTGATTATAGCAGCAATAGCTGACAACTAGATAGCTAACTGAGAGCCAAAAACCTCAGTCTCTTTTCAAAAATCAAATTCATGAGAATGCATTTTCATGTATTTTTTTATTGTCTCACCCATATGTGAGAAAAGAGAGAAGTTTTTTCCATTGATATTTCTCCCTCCTTCCGTTCTATGTATCTATATCACAACGTCTAAAATTTTTAAGTCTCAGCTGGGAAATTTTGGCATTAATTCTAAATTATTCAATTGGCTTTTAATTAGCTTGTCACAATGAAACTATTGGATCTGTGTGGTATCTTTTCAACAAGGCGAGAGTAATAACGTCTCAGTTGTTTTATTTTGAAAAGATATGAAGCAAGTTTCTACTGAAATTTAGAAAGTACCGCGAACTAGTCATTATTGTGGGCGGCATTAACGAAAAAATCTCGGAAATATACAGTATAAGCAATCGATGTCAGTCTTCATCTGGAAATCAGCGTACTTTGCAAAATAATGGTATAGTATTGTATATTAATTCATACTTCAATTGAAAATCTCGAGAAGAATAAGTTATCCGAAATGAGAACATATATGGATAGGATCACTCTTCAGAATGCCAAACCATTACCATAGTTTTAAAATTAAATTAATGTCGGAATGAACAAGTAAGAAACTAACAAAAGTATACTGTCAGCAAAACATGCCATGGTTAAACTCAAAACTGAAGCGAACACAGAAGATCCTGAACCCAAATAGGGAAGCACTTAGAAGATTAGTCAGTGTATTAACTGTATCTGTGCTAATATCTTGCATTTAACCGAACTATAGACGAAAACTTTCATAAGAACATCTTAGGCTTTCCAATTGAATATCGTTAAGAAATCGTGAAAAAACACCTTCGCACAACATACCGAAATAGACTGGTTGATGACCATATCAAAAATATTCCTCTCTATGTAGTGTTAAGCATGGCACAAGACGTATAAAAAGAAGATAATTGAAGGATACATTTCACAGAAAGTAATGTGTTATGGCATCTTTCATGGATACAAAGTGTGCCTTCTTCAATGTGAATATATCCTAAATATTAGCGAATACCGAACTAGACTATTGAAGATTATTTCCATGCCTTATATCTTCCTACGATTAGTGAAATCTAATTCCATCCCTTGCCTACTACAATCCTGAGGAAATGAATATGATCTGGAAAATATCCGGCAAATTCAAAATAGAAACCCTGATTAATTGGTATTACACTAAAACTTTTAAAAATTACCTAATACCATTCTATACTTATGGGAATGCCTTTGGAAGTATACAAAGAGCACTCATCATGCCTATTCTGATATAAAGTGCTTATGCATTGACTTAGTTAGTGGACATCAAATTAACAGCTCTGCCTGCTCTATGTAATTACTTGAATAGCCTGTATTGCTTTCTCTATTGTAATAAGTTCCACTCCTGAGGAGATGCGTAGTCAGGCACGGATGTGTATATATTATCTATAGGTACAGGTACTGGATGGACAACTAGATTGCAATCTCCTCCGATGGATCTAAGATGAAAACTGGTACCATTTATGGATAATATTCGGTTTTTAGTATTCAGGCTATCATATCAAACTTGATTTTGAGACATAGACTATTGACACATATGTTAAATGTACTTACTCAACATTATATATTTCTTGACCAGCTTGAGTATCACTATAATGTATTAAGCTAATAAAAATTGTTCAAAATTTCTTTCGAAATTCTGTCAAACTACATATAAAATATTTGGAGTGAAGTATATGCGAACTAATTTCGCAAAAGCAGTACTCTGTTCTTATTTTCTCACACGAAGTAACATAAGCAGCAATTCTTTCGCACGAAATTAAAACCAGCAGCAGATCATTTGTCGCATATACAATTTTTCGCATGAAAAAACATTAGTGTGGGTTTTGAGACATATTAACATACAAATAAATTAATTTGCTGACAAATGCGCTATGAACTGGTCTACCTTAGATGAGACTGACTGGTTAAACTCCTCATATTTTAAAGTTAAATGACCAATAATTCCTTCGATCTTGATAAGAATTCTATTAGACTTCACACCGAATGTGTTATCCACGTAAGAGCAATTGTAGAATCAGTTCAGAAGAAGAGATACAACAAGATATATCTCTTCTTCTGATATATCTTGGTGTTTGCTTCTGTGATGATATACACTATAATAGATATGTGGCGCTAATTAGGCTGCCAAAAAATTTCGAGGGGGAGTTTTGTTGTCAATCCTCTTAAACCATAATCGCCATGATAGCATTTATATCAATAAATATACGTACATATAAATGCATAAATATAATTATCTTTTAATATGGCTTACAACTTTTTGTAGAACTATTTCAAAGGATCTACCAATTATGTAGACGTATTATTCTGGTTTCATTATTAGTGTCACTGTCATTATATCGTTAATTCGCTCCAAGATTTTCAACAAGAGTGACGTTCAGTTTATTGTTAAACTATATGTCTTTGGATGTGCTTAAATCTCTTTTCCTGATTTTTGTATGAACTTGACTCTTGCTTTTTTAGTTATACATGTTGGTGCATTCCTTTCCTGAGAGTTTAGCTTTCTGTATCTCTTATCCTTTATTCTTATCTAAAGGTCATTTAAATAATTAAATAAATAAATAGAGTTTGACAATAACTCTAGATATGAATCAGCGGTTTTCAGTAATATGACAGTAGAAAACAAACTAAAGAAAAGTGGTTTGGAAAGAGGGTCAAATATCTGATTTATTCTCTCGCTCTGCAAACCAAAACCATAGAATAAAATATACACAGAAGCGTTGCTTAAAGACAAAAAAGTCTCTTTATCAAAAACATAAGTCTTGAAACAACAAGCTACTTGTAAAACAATGTAATTTTGGGAGAGAGTAATTATTTTTACTCTCAGCTGTGCCTCCAGTTCTACCCTATGACCACAACCTTTGAAAAATTGTTGCAGAATGACAAAATAATCATTGGGTTTGATATTACATGTTTGACTAATGTCATTAGTTGCATATCTGAAATAATCTGTGATATAAAGACATATTCAATAAATTTAAATCTAAAATATTTTACTCTCCCTTTCAACAATTGTTTTGGTAAACCAATAAAAACAATAGTTTTATATTCTCTAGTTATGGTTTTTATGTATTATTATTGTTTTTGGAAAATATTAAATGTTTTACCAGTTTAATTTAATTTAGACAAAAAATAACAATATTTTTATTCTAAAAACAATTCAATCATAATTTGTTTATTTTATTGTTTTATTTTTATGAAACAAAAATAAAAATATAATAATAAACCACATGCAGACACACTCACATGCACACATATACATACATAACCAATGGAGCCCTGAGGAAAGAATATGATTAAAAGAGCCCTTCCATAAGGCCTTATTTTTTGGACCCAACTGGAGTTATTTTGAACTAATTGATACAATGTACACAGATTGAGATTTTACAATGTTTGCCAAAACTATATATCGAGTTTAAAATTGTATGAAACCCGGGTTCTAAAGTAAGAGAAGTAAGAATATATAATGCATATTACAGAAAAGAAAGCTAGGTGTTGTGTAGTGCAGTATCAAATGTATACTGAATATTGTATTCTTATAGAAAAGGCCTTTTAAAAAGTCAGTGCAGTGAAGGCCATTCTTTTTATCCTACTGCTGATTAAAAATCAAATATTATGCATTGGTTTGTATTTGTGTGTAGGCGAGAAGTGGAGAGAGTAGCAATCAATAAATTTTGCAAATATTTTCAACTAAACATGAAAGTGTGTGTATTGTGTCTAAACACATGAGTGTGTTTGTCCTAATCCTATAATTTAAATTGAATTTTCTACTACTACATGCGTAGTGTGAGTGTATTTGTTGAATGTGAGCCTAAGCTATTGTGTGTTAATATTAGTTAGTTTAGTTGTTTCTGTGTACATTATGGTGGCCCTTATTTTGGAATTTTTAAACCCTTGATGGGGGTATATAGATTTAGTCATTATGTTTATAACACATCAAGATATTTGTCACAGACCCACATTAGTATGTATTAGGGTTATAAAGTTGAAACAAAAAGTCGACTTTTAGACCTTTCGACTTTTTTCGTTTTTTTAAAATCGACTTTGCGCACTTTCGACTTTTGGTAATTTATGCAAAGTTGACTTTTCAAACTTCGACTTTTTAGCTAAATCGACTTTTTACTTTCTTTTTGACTTTCCGATTATTTTCGACTTTTTTAAACTTTTTACCATTTTTTGTAAAAAAAACATGGTTCCTACATTTATTGATGCAACTTTTGTAATGTTTAGAAAAAATATTTTTAATAATAAATTGGAGTATATTGTGATAAGTACACACAACTTCCCCGCCAGTTTTGTTTTTCTAAAATTTAAAAATCCATATCCTTAATTCCAAGCATCATTTTTTAATTTTCTTTTTGATTATGAATCGTACCATTTATAACTATTTCTTGGAAACTAAAATTTTGTAAATTTTTTTTTTTTAATTTGATAAAGTCAAAATTTATATTTCCCAAAATTAGAAAAATAAGAAAAAGTAAAAATAAAATTGATAATTTTTTATATATTTTTTAAGAAATTACTTACAATATGAACTAATATAAACATCTAAAGAGATTTACTATTGATGTTTCAAAATAGTAAATAATTTTTTTTTGTTATATATTTCCTTAACATTTAGATTTTTAATAATAAATTGGAGTATATTGAGATAGTTATTCACAACTTCCCCGCCAGTTTTGTTTTCCCAAAATTCAAAAATCCATATCTTTAGTGCCAAGCATTATTTTTTAATTTTCTTTTTGGTTATGAATCGTACGATTTATTAATATTTTTTTAAATAAAAAACTAAATTTTTTTTTTTTGGAATTTGATAAAATCAAAATTTATATTTCCCTAAATTATAAAAGTAAGAAATAAAAATAAAACTAAATATAAAAATAAAACTGATCGATTTTAATATATTTTTTAAGAAATTCCCTACAATATGAACTTTTAGAATCATCTAAAACGATTTTCTATTCAAATTTTCAAAATAATAAATAATTTTTTTTTATATATTTTCTTAACTTTTAGATTTTTGATAATAAATTTGAGTATATTGAGATCAACTTCCCCCCCAGTTTTGTTTTCCCAAAATTTAAAAATCCATATCTTTAGTTCCAATCATTATTTTTTAATTTTCTTTTTGATTATGAATCGTACGATTTATTTCTATATTTTGAAGATATATACTTTTTTTTTTTTTTTTTTTTTTTTTTTTTTGAAAATTTGCTAAAATCAAAATTTGTATTTCCCAAAATTATAAAAGTAAGAAAAACTAAAAATAAAATTGACCGATTTTGACATATTTTTTTAAGAAATTGCTTACAATATGAACTAATAAAAACATCTAAAAAGATTTTCTATTAAAATGTTCAAAATAAAGGCATAAATCTAGATCAGCGAAACACCTTGCAATTTAATAATTTTTTTAGTGTTGATAGCTCTCATAATTATAAGCACAAAAACGTTAAAATTTTTGCCCGCTCTCTCTTACTTTAAGAGTTATAGGAATTTAAATTCAATATATATATAAGTAAATTTCTCATATATTTGGAAAATTATCTGATCATTATGGGTATCATTGAATAGTGCTTCTAAATACCTTTAATATGATATATAATATGGTATTGTTTATTAACATTGTGTACCAAAAATTCCTTTTTGAATTTTAATGACAGTACTTCAGAAAATTTTGATATACAGAAAAAGTGATTTTAGCGAAGCCGGTGTTCGATACACCCCAAATTTTAAAGTCTCTTCGCCCGGCCGAAGGCCGGCAATACAGAAAATATGAATATTAACAGAAAAAAAATTATAAAAATATAAACTGTTACTGGGATCTTGATTTGTTCCAAAATAAAAAATAATTTTTTTTTTTTTTAAATTTCCTTAACTTTTAGATTTTTAATAATAAATTGCAGAATATTGAGATAGTTACACAAAATTTCCCCGCCATTTTAATTTTCCTAAAATTTAAAAATCCATGTCTTAAATTCCAGTCATTATTTTTTAATTTTCTTTTTGATTATGAATCGTACGATTTATAATTATTTTTGGAATACTAAAATTTGTAGATTTTTTATTTTTTTTTTTAAATTGATAAAATCAATATTTATATTTCCCAAAATTAGAAAAATAAGAAAAACGAAAAATAAAATTGATCGATTTTGATAAATTTTTAAGAAATTACTTACAATATGAACTAATTTAAACATCTAAAAAGATTTTCTATTCAAATTTTCAAAATAAGAAATAAGATCTTTTTATAATATTTCCTTAACTTTTGGATTTTTAATAATACATTGGAGTATATTGAGATAGTTACTCACAACTTCCCCGCCAGTTTTTTTTTTTAAATTTAAAAATCAGTATCTTTATATTCAATCATTATTTTTTAATTTGCGTTTTGAGTATGAATCGTACGATGTATTGATATTTTTTGGAAATATAAGATTTGAAGTTTTTTTATTTTTGGAAATTGATAAAATCAAAATTTATATTTCCTAAAATTATAAAAGTAAGAAAAACTAACAATAAAATTTATCGATTTTGATATATTTTTTAAGAAATTGCCTACAATAATAACTTATTTATATATCTAGAAAGATTTTCTATTCAAATTTTCAAAATTATAAATAATTTTTTTTTTATATATTTCCTTAACTTTTAGATTTTTAATAATACATTGGAGTATATTGACATAGTTACTCACAACTTCTCCGCCAGTTTTGGTTTCCCAAAAATTAAAAATCCATATCTTTTTTTCCAATCATTATTTTTTAATTATCTTTTGGATTATGAATCGTTCGATTTATTACTATTTTTTGGAAATATAAAACTAATTTTTTTTTTGGAATATGATAAAACCAAAATTTATATTTCCCAAAATTAGAAAAGTAAAAAAAACTAAAATAAAATTTATCGATTTTGATATATTTTTTAAGAAATTTCTTACAATATGAACTTATATAAACACCTAAAAGATTTTCAAATTTTCAAAATAATAAATATTTTTTTATATATTTCCTTAACTTTTAGGTTTTTAATAATAAATTGTAGTATATTGAGATAGTTACTCACAACTTCCCCGACAGTTTTGTTTTCCTAAAACTTAAAAATCAATATCTTTAGTTTAAATCATTATTTTTTAATTTGCGTTTTGAGTATGGAAATTTTTTTTTTTTTGGAATTTCATAAAATCAAAATATATAAAAAAAATTGATCGAATTTGATATATTTTTTAAGAAACTGCCTACAATACGAACTAATATATACATTTTCAAAGATTTTTTACAAAGATTTTCTATTCAAATTTTCAAAATAGGAAATAAAATATTTTATAATATTTCCTTAACTTTTAGATTTTTAATAATAAATTGGAGTATATTGAGATAGTTACTCACAACTTCCCCGCCAGTTTTGTTTTCCCAAAATTTAAAAATCCATATCTTTTTTTCCAATCATTATTTTTTAATTTTCTTTTGGATTATGAATAGTACGATTTATTGCTATTTTTTTTTGAAACATAAAACGAGATTTTTTTTTTTTGGAATTTGATAAAATCAAAATTTATATTTCCCAAAAATATAACAGCAAGAAAAACTAAAAATAAAACTTATCGATTTTTTTTTAAGAAATTGCTTATAATATGAACTAATATATACATCTAAAAAGATTTTTTATTCAAATATTCAAAATAATAAATAATTTTTTATATATATTTCCATAACTTTTAGTTTTTTAATAATAGATTGGAGCATATTGAGGTAGTTAGTCACAACTTCCCCGCCAGTTTTGTTTTCCCAAAATTTAAAAATCCATATCTTTTTTTCCAATCATTATTTTTTAATTTTCTTTTGGATTATGAATCGTACGATTTGTTACTATTTTTTGGAGATATAATATTTGTATTTTTTTTTTTTTTTTTGGAATATGATAAAACCAAAATTTATATTTCCGAATTATAAATGCATGAAAAACTAATAATTTAATTCATCGATTTTTTAAAAAATTGATTATAATATGAACTAATATAAACATTTAAAAAGATTTTCTATTCAAATTTTAAAAAAATAATTAATTTTTTTTATAATATTTCCTTAACTTTTAGATTTTTAGTAATAAATTTTAGTATATTGAGATAGTTACTCACAACTTCCCCGCCAGATTTTTTCCCAAAATTTAAAAATCCATATCTTTTTTTCCAATCATTATTTTTTAATTTTCTTTTGGACTATGAATCGTACGATTTATTACTATTTTGTGGAAATATAAAACTTAATTTTTTTTTTTTTGGAATTTGAAAAAATTAAAATTTATATTTCCCAAAATTATAAAAGCAAGAAAAACTAAAAATAAAAGTTATCGATTTTTTTAAGAAATTGCCTAAAATATGAACTAATATAAACATTTAAAAAGATTTTCTATTCAATTTTTCAAAATAATAAATGTTTTTTTTTTTATATATATATTTCCTTAACTTTTAGATATTTAATAATAAATTGGAGTATATTGAGATAGTTACTCACAACTTCCCCACCAGTTTTGTTTTCCTAAAATTTAAAAATCCATATCTTTAGTTCCAAGCATTATTTTTTAATTTTATTTTTGATTATGAATCTTACAATTTATAACTAATTTTGGAAGACTACAATTTTTAGTGTTTTCTTTGAATTTTGATAAAATCAAAATTTATATTTCCCAAAATTATAAAAGTAAGAAAAACTAAAAATAAAATTGATCGATTTTGATATATTTGTTTAAGAAATTGCCTACAATATGAACTAATATTAATATTAGGGTTCTATAGCTGAAACAAAAACTCGACTGTTCGACCTTACGACTTTTTTCGTTTTTTAAAGAGTGGACTTTTCGAACTTCGACTTTTTAGTTTAAGCGAATTTTTTCGACTTTACGACTTTTTTCGACTTTTTACCATTTTTTGTAATAAATACATGGTTTCTACATTTATTGATGCGTCTTTTGTAATGTTTAGCAATAACAATAAAATGTATTGAGACGATAATATATTAAATAATATTGTCACTTTTGTTTCTATTATATATTTTTGCAAACAATAGAAAAAATGTATGTACACCTACCCCCTTGATTTACACGATATATGCGTTCCTGAAAAAATTGTGTAAATCGAAATGAAAAATGTTTGTATGAGAAATCGTGTAAATCTAAAAATACCCAAATTCGAATAAATTTAAATATTTGTTTAGAAAATTCAGTATTTTAATGCAAAGAAAAAACATTCATGTTCATAAAAATTTCAATTGAAAGCAAAATTTCCATAAAAAATTTGATTTTAATACGTTGTTTAAATTTAGAAATTATATTAGCTTTTATTAGAAAAGTCCGCTGTGGCATAATTTTCTAAAACTGTCCCGATTTGTCTGTATTAAAGACTTTATCAGAAGTGTATGAATTGGCGGGATATTCTTCAGACACATCTATATCAGCTGAAGCTTGTTTAACTTTTAATTATAGATTATGTAAGGAATGTCTGCTTGAATATTTCAAACCAACCATGACTTGACGAAAACGATATTTTTTGCAGTTAATGACGTAGATGGTAGCTGATCATTAAGTTTTTCACAAATCCTCAAAGCTTTATTTGTAATAGCAATGGTATCAATTGCGATTCGCTTTTAGCTTTGATTTTCTATCCAGATCATTAGTGTCTTTTCCATATTTTCAATTGTAATGTCCCAAACGCATGAAGTTGTACTCAGGCTCATATTGGTTCCAGCTGCTACACTTTTCTTTATTATGTTTTAATTTTTTATACATAACTATTTTTGAGAATTGTATAGGATATATTTATCGAAAAAAATTAAAAATTTTGCTAAAATATTCAAAAAAAAAAATCCCTTAAATTGAGGTAAATTCCACATCCCTCGATGTAAACGAAAACCAAAAAAATCGTGTAAAAAAGTATCATGTAAATCGAGGGATAGGTGTATACCAAATTGCAATAGTTTTAGTATAACTTTTTATCAGTCTAAAAGACGAAAAAATTTTGCATGAATTAATTCCAATTTATCTGCAATTATACTGTAAAGTATGGCGAAAATCCGGCAGCAATTGTCCTAGTCCCCATACAAGGTTGCCATAAAAAAATTTCTTGAATGAAGTTGGTCATAAATAAGTTTAATATGAACCTAAATCAAGAAGTACAGAATATGGGCCACCCTAGTGTTCATGTATATACGGTTGATCTGATTGTTGTCATTTGATGTTTTTGAAAAAAAAAAAATTGAGAAATACACAAAACTTATGACCAAAATTTTTAGGTTTCCCAATAGTATTTGATAACAGTTTTTTGTTGTTGTTGTTTCTGTTTATATTGTTTAGTTTTAGTACTTTTTGTCATTATTATTAATTTAATAAATCTATGCAAAAATAGAAGTGCTTTTGATGGTATATTTCTGTCGAATAACATTCATGTACACTGGAACAAAATATTAAGTTGGAATAATTTAACAGGATTTTAGGGAGTAATCCAAATACTATTTTATTTCTGCTAAAACTAAAATTATGCTTTGATAACCTTACCTATTCCTCTATATTTACTGTACAAAGTTTCTTTCCTCTCCGATGAGCAATTACTATTCCTCTATATTTACTGTAGATCATATACAAAGTTTCTTTCCTCTCCGATGAGCAAGAGACAATGTTTACATATGCCCATATTTTTAACAGTGTATAATGTAGTACTCTATGTGTATTTGATTGTTGTTTTGATTTGTTTTTTTAATTTAAAATTTTTAATACAATTGAGTTGGTTTCCGTGATTTTTTCATTTTGATTTTTCTGAAATTTTAATTGAATATTTTTGTTTTGTCAAATATTTGTATGCTATTATTTTCAAATGAATTATAATTTTAATACAATTGGTGGATGTTCTCCAAATGCCAACAAATCTAATAATAAAATTATTATACCTAGGGCTTTCATAAGGTATGGTAGATATTTGTTTAAACAAAACTAAAACTTTAAAGTATTCGAAGTATTTTT
The DNA here is from genome assembly GCA_942486065.2 of Calliphora vomitoria. Classification (NCBI taxonomy): domain Eukaryota; kingdom Metazoa; phylum Arthropoda; class Insecta; order Diptera; family Calliphoridae; genus Calliphora; species Calliphora vomitoria. The sequence goes on from OW818032.2 coordinate 74,142,889, forward strand.
TAACAAAGTTAAGTATAGAATTAATTCCATACCATGGCTAGCCAATGGTGACTTCTATCCAATGTCTTACTGTAAAAACGAAGAGGAGGGAGCAAATAATGATTTTCCTTAAGTGACTGAATGAAAATGTTTGTCATTTTACAAGCAGTAATGAAAGTGAAATAAACACCTTTATTAATTCAACAAGTTAGTTTTATAACTACACAGAGAAAACAGATTCATAATAGCAAAGGAATTTGTGCCAATCGTATGATTCGGTTTAACACTTCGAATTTTTCGGTTCTTGTGGATAAAGAAGAAGAAAGTCGTATGATTAAGCATATTTAGGATTGTACAAAGAAAAACGATTAAGACTGCATAAAGAAAGACCTATGATTGAAGCTAATTGGGAACCGTATAAAGACGCAATGTTGAAGCTAATTTTAAACTATATAAATACCTATGATTGAAGCTATTTTGGGACTGAATAAAGACCTACGACTGTCGCTATTTGGGAGCTGTATAAACCCATACGATTAGAGTTAATTTGGGACTTTATAAAGAACTAAGGACGAAGCTAATATGAGACTGTGATTGAAGATATTTGGGGTTGTATAAAGCCCTACGATTGAAAACAATTTGGGAATGTATAAAGACTGTTGATTTAAGCTAATTTGGCACTGTATTACGAACTACTATTGAAACTGGTTTAGGAATGTATAAAGACAACGATGAAGTTAATTTGGGACTGTGTAAAGATCTACGACAGAAGCTAATTTAGCATAAATAATGAATTTAATTTGAGCTGTATAACTGAAACTAATTTGGAACTCTATAGTAACCTACGATTAAATATAGTTTAAGTAATATGACTAAAACAAATTTGGGACTCTACAAAGAAAACAATTACAGCAAATTTGGAACTGTACAAAAAAAAAAAGGATTAAAATAAACGGCATAAAGTAAGACTTATGATAAATGACCTACGATTTAAGCTTGGGGACCATATAAAGACCTAATATTGAAGCTTATTTGGGATAACATATACATTTATAATTGACTGTGATTTGGGACAGTGTAAATACCTACGACTGTAGGTATTTAGGAACTGTATAAACACCTATGTTTGAAGTTACTTTGAGACTGTATAAAGACCGACAATTGCAGCTTAGCTGGGATTATATAAAGACCTACGATTAATGCTAATCGTGGACTATATAAAAACATACGAATGAAGCTAATCGGGCACTGAGGACTGAGATTGAAAAATTCTTAACACACGTTTTTCATTAAAACTTTTAACCTAAGTATTATTTGATTTTTTTTATCAAGTTACCCTTGCAAATCATGTGAGTTTAATGTCAATTATATTCATTTGTTGTTAATCTGATTAGAATGAGTGACAAGAAAAAAGTGCGTCACACTAATTCCAATGTTACAAAACAGTATCAGGAGAACTTGTCCATTGATAGAAAACCTGGTTTATGTAGAAGGATAGAAAGTCTGGTTCATGTAGAAGGAATGGTCCACATGATGTTTTTAAATCCATCAAATAGAAAACATTTTCAAGAGAGCTCCCAACACATCCGGTACGAAATCAGTCCGAAAGCTCAGTACTCGAGCTATTTGGTACGAAAAGTTAAAGCCAATGCAGGTTTAAAAACATACAAGGCTCAAAAAGGAACTCTGTTAAAAAATTTGAGGCCAAAGACAGAGTACGGAAATTTAAAAAAAATGTTGTACAAAAAGTATACCTGCTCCATTTTCGCAGCTTCCGGGTCAATATTTTTATGTTGCTGTTGCTCGAGAAAATGTTGTAGAAAAGTTTAGTACCCAAAAGCAGAAAATTTCCCCAAAAAGTTCTTGGCATGGCAGGCAATATGCAATTGCGGAAAAAAAGCCAAACATTTGTTACAAATGTCTCTATTAATACCAAAATTTACATCAAGGAGTGTTTACAAAAGAGGATCCTTCCATTGATAAGATTTCTTAATGTGTCCACTTACTTTTGGCCTGATTTGACATTCTGTTATTTGTGCCATGAGAGGTAAATTCTCTAAACTGCTTGGAGTTAAGGCCAGTGGAGAGATATTGGGATCTTGTTAAAAGAGAATTGAAGAGCACAAAAAGGTATCCAAAATGTGGTAGATTTTAAACGGAGATGGACTATCTGTTCGAACAAAGTGACAGAAAGCTCAATAAAAACCTTGATGGAAGTGTTTCATAAATTCATCACTATCATAAATTCATCATTATACAATAGTATATTGTAAAATTATAAAAAAATTCGGTCGATTTTTATTTATAGTTAAAAGGAGAGTAAAAAACAGAAACAAAATATTTCATAATTAATAATAAATATTATAAAGTAAATTAAATTACTTAAATTTCTAAAATTTGGTGCTTATAATAATAGATACATTTTTAAAATTCTTATTAAACAAAAGCTAATAAATTATATCATAAAAAAATTAGTTTATTATTAAAGTAAAGCTAGTATCCAGTATATCCACCTTTGTTTTGTAAAACTTTCTCCACTCTTCTGGGCATACTGGATATCAAGTTCTGACACTTCTCCAATGGAATCTCGTACCATATTTTTTGCGGTTTCTCCCATAAATCATTTTTATTTTTGAAAACTTCCTTCGAAAATCTTATCTTTAATTCACGTACGTTATTCTCCAAGAACCAGTTTTAACTAATCTTGAACTATGTTTGGGTCGTTGTCCTGCTGGAATGTCCATATTAATGGCATATTTTCCGATACATATGGAAGCATTACGTTTTCCAATATGTCTCTATACCCACTAGCATTCATAGTATCTTCTATTCGGAATATCGGACCAACACCATTCCATGAAAAGCAACCCTAAACCATTATGTTTCCCCCGCCATGTTTTACCGTCTTTTTTGTAAATTTAACGTGGAATTCTTTTCCTTTTGGTCGGCGTACATTTCTTTGGCAGTCGTTTCCAAACAAATTTATTTTTGTTTCGTCGCTCCATAAAATATTTCTCCACTTTTGTTCACCTTCACACCCGGACCATTTTAAGTGCTCTTTAGCAAATTCTAATTTTGTCTTGATATTTTTTTGGCGCATTAGTGACACTTTTCTGGCAATTCTTCCGGGCTTGTAAAAGACGACGACGAACTGTTTGTGGACTGATTTCGTTACATAGCTCCGTAGAAATAGCTTTCAATGATATGAAAGGGTCTTTTTTAACCATAAGGACGATCCGCCTATCTGTTTCTGGACTGGTTTTCTTTGGTCTACAGCGAGTTTCTCGTTTTTGTTTTTTAGATAAAGCATTTTGGACAAATGATTAATGAAAAATGATTAATGATTTTCCTTGATTTCTCATCGTTTGAACAATTTTTTTCTCATCTTCGGTACAATGATGATGTCGTCCCATTTTCTTCAAAAGAGTCCTATTTTTTATAAAATTGTTGCTAAAATTTAAATTATGCTTACTGTTTCACGCAAATGGGAGCAAAAAAATTGAACGAAAAAAATTTTTTATAAACAAATTACAAATTACTGATGTGTATCTATTTTTATGAGCAAAACATTTTTTATAATTCAAATAAATTCGTTTTTAAAAATCAACATGAAAGCAAATATTTGCCAGATTTTTGACTGCCTTGACATTGCCAGATAGAACTTTTAATGAAATGATGTATCCTAACGCTTCAATGTTACCGTCATTTAAATTTTTTCCAATTAGGTGTATCTATTATTTTGAGCTAATTTATGACTGTATAAAGACCAACAATTGCAGCTACTTTGGGACATAAATTGAAGCTAATTTGGGATGCTATAATGACCTATGAATTGGGACTGCATTCACTGAAAATAATCCGGGCCTGTATGAACTTCTAGTATTGAAACTAATACTCTAAACAATCTGAATCTATTGTAAATATTGATGAACTCAGTTGAAGATATTTACAGAGTTTACAAAACCCGAAAAAGTTATGTCCCATTTAAGATTCAACCCCTTTTTGAACATAGTAAAGGCAATCCAGAATACGCATTGTATAGCCGGTGGATACGTGCGAGTTATATTATATTTTATGTTGAATGTAGGAAATATGCATTTGAAGTTGTTAGGAAGGGACAGAAGTATGACTGAAAACGTCTCCATATTTCCTTCGGAATATCGTAATATGATTATAGTGAACGTCGAATTGTTGCCCCAGCACTCAATTTAACCATACGAAGACATGACTATAGTGATGATTGGTGGTTTCATTTTACCTCATAAAGATATCACCATGAGGTTTCTATTAATGGAGTCGTCTGTATTATAACCTGAGATTGTTATGGATGGTCAAATATGAGTGAGAAATGTTTTTATCGAGATCGTCAGTAAATCGAAATTAAATGAAAATTTAAAAGAAAAAAAGAAAGAGCAAAGCATTTTGGAACTCCGGTGTTCAGTATGTTCACTAAGGAGACTCAATATAAAATATGAGAACTTTTGCTTTTATTCCTTAGAAATATCAGTTTATTAAGTTTTCTGCCAAGGTGCTGCTTGGAGAAAACTAACTAAACTGATATTTCTAAGGACTCCTACTACTTTCTGAGGCATATTTCTATTTAATATAATACTACTTACTATATACTTTTTACAATTCCTTTAATCTTTAAAAATTCTTACGTGTAATAAACTAAAAATTTTATTCTCCATAAAATTGTCTGTAAATATTCTATTATGGTTTTAGCATAAACACCTGTATACTGGGCATATTTTTTAGCAATTTTATTAGCAGGACACAAAAGCAACCATTAAAAAAAAACAAGGTGTAATAAAAAATAACCACAAAACCTTAAACTATTTAAAAACATTTACGGTAATAAAAATTTGTAATCAAAACCCTTTTTTTCCTAATTCGTACATAAACACATTATTTGCATTAAAAATGTATATTGTCCAAAAAAAGAATTTAATTTTTGGCCTAAAAAAGGTCACTTAATTACAATAAATAAAAAAAGAGGAGAGAAAAAATTTGCTAAATTTTAATGACGATTTAGAAAAATAAACACCTGCGTTGAGCTAGACGTACAAATGTTTATGACCCACCAGCTACAAGTTATAGCTGTCTAAGCAAGAACATGCCTCAAAACAAGGGAAGATTCCTCCTGTAATGGGCGAGTAGGCTTAATGTGACAATAAGTATGGAAATATTAAATTTGTAAAAGCAGCAATGTATAAACAAATAAATAAACAATGTTAATGATGTTTAGCAAAAACAAAATAAGTGGAAGCAAAATATATTGTTTTGGTGAAAATTAACATTTAAGGTCCTTTTCATGGACATGAACAGAATACATGCCTGGCTGGCTGGTTAAATAAGACCATAAATTCTTTCCCTTATTGTATTTATGTTTTTTGTGCTTTAATTTATATTGTTGTTTTCTTTGGAAGTAAATATGTATTACATATAAATGCTAAACACGAGCACTTAGAGCTATACAAAATATTTGACGACTACAATAGCAAATTATACATTTTTATACTAAACTTCCTTGTTTGACTTACACATAAAAAAAACAAAAAAAAAATCATAAATATATAAGCAATTAGTTTCTTCTTCTGATACCTCCTTTGTCGTTTCCAACTGGAGCTGTCGGAGAAAACCTTTTTTATGGCCTTGATAAGATTAATAAAATGTAATATACGCGTCTATAAAAGTCCTGTTATAATTAGCACTAATAAATAAAGATTGCACCAACTCTGTCTAAGATTCCTTTTCAACCCCATTAAAGTAAATGAAATAAATGAAGACAAAATTTTGGCCAAACAACATTTTAGCAAAACCGTTAAAACAAACAAAATAATTGACAGTGTCTTCGAAGACTGTTTTTTTCTTACCATAAAATTCTGTTTAATACGATGAAGAGAGCTTTACAATGAATTTTTCAATTTAACTTCATCTTGCTTATGAAAAAAAAAAATACTTCTATGTAATTTGTCCTATAACAATTCTGAGGATTTGGATTGCAACTATTGGCAATTACTTGGACAATCACTCATTATTTTTTAGAGTGATTCAGTTATAAAAAATAAAATATTAAATATATTGAACTCTTTACCATAATACATTCCGGGGAGTGTTGACTAAACTTTATTAGGAAAAAGTTAACATTTTTTTTTTTCTAAATTCAAAAAATTGCTAAATATAATAAAAAATATGCTAAAGAAATTGAAAAATAATTTTTTTAATTTTTCGCAAAACAATTAACTACGAGGTCAGGTCAATAAGTCCGCAACTTTTTTAGATGACTACAATAGGTAGTTATCTTGACGCGATGTAGATGTTAAAATGCGATGATGTGTGTTGGCCTTGCTGGAGGGGAAAGTTTAGCTTGAGTTGGCTGTCTACGGTAGGGTCTCCCATTCCAGAAGGGCACACTTTGAGCATGATACTAAGAACTACCCTCCTCCCTCCGTCTGGTAGCGTATGTTCTCCTTTGAGGCCGCTATCAGATGTTCCATCAATTCGTCTTCCACACATTGAGAGGGATGGTTTGATGGAAATGATCTGCTTGGTCAGCAAAGGCTTATTTTTGCCCGTCTGAAATGCAGCAGCGATTGTTTCCCATATTGGGTGACTGGTAGTTTTCGTCTGTTATTCCACAGTTGGGCGGCAGTTACTCAGCACCTGGAAGCTCATATAAAATGCAACCAATTGACCAAAATGACGCAAGGAAGGTCGCATGTTATATCCCATGAACTCGGTCAGGGGCTTCATAATCTTCGGGGACCCTACTCCCACAGCGATGGTAATAGGCTGTGATCAGTCGAATTTTACTGTTACCAAGGCTAGTCACGTGATAACACTGCTCCAAAAGACTACTTGTATCAGAGGAGGACAATCTTGTACGCACAGGTTGGCGTTCCTCCTATAGGTTCGTTGAGACTCTCGGCTCTAAAAAAGCGGAGGAACTCACAAAGGAGCACCAATTCTTGCTCTTCTCGGGGAAAGCCCACATTGCTAGTCTCAAGAAAGCACCTGCATCAGCTGATTCATCAGTGGTGCCTAAACGACAGCGTTCTGAGGAGAATGCAACGATGACGGCCTCTTGAACTCCGACCAGTTGTCAGGTTGACTCAAATCAATCTTAACCACTCTAAAGCAGCATCCACTGCACTACTTCTCCGAATTGATCAGAAAGGAGAGGAGGTAGTTGTGGTCCAGGAACCTTGGATCCATCAAGATCGGATGTCTGAGACTAACTGATTACGTAAAATTCTGTCAAACTCTCCTGTTGTACCAAGCTATATTCTTAATCCCTTTGGTAGATGGACTCTGAATAGTAAGGAGACATTTGAGGTCCTACTTGACACTCACATCCTTGGATGCCTCCCAGTCAGTGATGAGACTTCGAATGGGACTGCTGACTCTATTGATCCATGTTTTAACTCTGTTCCGGTGAATAGGGAAATAATCTATTGAGCAATCAAAAGCTTCATTCCTGCTGATCTTCAGATTAATGAAGAAATAGTGGTACCATGGTTCTCCAATATATACCTAGCGTGTATGAGATGGACCTATATTCCTACTCCGTAGTCGAGGTGTAGATTCGTCTTCATTCCGAAAGGAGTTAAGGTGACATTAAAACAAAGGATTAGTCTTGTATCATTGCTACTGAAAATTCTAGAAAGGGTGATTAACTTGAGAATGACTATTCCGACGTAACTCATCTCTAAATCCCAACCTGCATACACCTAGGTTACATCGGTGGAAACAGCTTTAGATTCGTTAGTTGGCTCCATTGAAGAGTCGCTATCACATAAGGAGTATTAATTTGTTGACCTCCTCGATTAGAACAGAGTCCTGAACTCAGGAGAATTCCAAAAGTCGACGATACGACCGATTTAAATACTAAGGCAATCATTATGTCCTTTAACATGGGATAGAAGGAACACTTCAAATAAGTAAATAATCATGCATAGCCATATTCAGTACAATAATGTGTGGAACCATCACCACAATAGGAATAAAACTTATACAAATTACAAAAATAAGTTTTTGGATGGGCAAAATTAAAATTAGGAAGTAAATTGTCTTAAAAATAAACATTTTTGAAATATACAGTTTTATTGATACCAATGAAAAGTTAAAATATGACAAAAGATGAAGTAATATGATTATATCGTGCAACTGTGAACTTGTTGCAGGTCGTTAGGCATCTGCTCTTTTCATAAGATTGTGACCCACATTTTGGATAAAAAAAAACTTCGCTTATATCGTCAATTGAGCGCAGTATTTTTTTTTTAAGCATCAGTTGTTTCTTGTCTGTTCAGGTGAACCCGGCCCTTCAAATGGTTTCAGAGCAAAAAATTACAACGGCTTTAAATCATAAGAATAAGGCGGCCAATTGACACCGCCAAATCAGGAAATTATATGACCAGGAAATTTCTCATGCAACAACTGAATTGCTTGGCCTGCTATATGGCTCATGGTGTCGCCTTTCTGAAACCAAAGATCACTGATGACAACATAAGTTTGTTTATACAATATAATTGAGATTTGCTTTATCAGTGAAGGTGATTTTGTTAAAAAATTATTGAAAAATATCTCGAGTTTGCACTTAATAAATGTTAAAGGATGTCAACTCAACTTTTTACATTAAAATATTTGACAACAAAATTATTTTCTTACCCACTCTTCACCAATGACTCCGTAGGACACGGTTCAGGCCAAGGATCACTACAATCAAAAAATGTTAAAATAATCTATGACTTCTGGTCTGAATCTTCAGCAAAATAACTTAGTATTCACGAATTTGTATTGTAGAGGCTCTGGTCATTAAACTGCAGGTATGCGTTTGGATCCAGGACGTATGGACAGGCAATGATCTGAAAATTATTTAATCAGACGCCTGAATACATAACTCGTTTTCCTAGATTGAAATTAAGGGTGCAGAAATGTTATAAAGGGCTATAATTCCATTATCCTGATACTAGCGGTAAATACTACATGCCTTCTTTATCCTCATATTGATCTCCTTCTTGATTACGACATGAATATAAAATGGAAACGGTTTTTAATTTTTGTAATAAAACGTAGACGAATATATGCTGGACAATGTACCTGATATATTGGTAACTAGATTGTGTGACTTTACTAGTTATCTCAACGCGAAATTATTCATTTAGTAGTAATCTTAGTAGCATGTAGTCTTGCTAATTTTTCTCATTCCAAACGAAAATTTCCATAGAAATCTCAAAATATTGTTGGACTGTTTATTATGAAATTATAAAGTGGTTAGCTTTGTGTACCACTGTGCATTTGGTTTTTCAAATAAACACATGATTGTTATACAAAGTTCTTGTTGTAGCACGAATGGCGGCCACAGGTTAAGTGTTGTCAAGCATTTATATTATCAGCACACAATCACCACCTTTTTACGTTAATTGTTGTTATTGTTATTTCGAGTATTTTGTTGCTGTTGTTGTTGTTCATCATGACTATCGCTAATGTTTTTCGCTTCTGCCTTGAATAGCCTACATTAGTTGTGTGGTTAATGATTAAACGTTGAAGACATGCGATCTTAGTTAATAAAACTGACTATGTTAGAGAACTTGGTACATCTCGTAACTGCTAGAAAATATCAGGATAATATTTGCTACACTTCCTATTATGTCATTAGAAACTAAGCAGCTAATTTGTTTTGAATTTTAACGATATGTATTTTCTTGGCACAGTTTCCCAAAATTCACTTAAGAACTAGTATAGTACTAAGTGTTTTAAGGTGTTTTTATTGTGTCCTTGACCATCGGTAATTTCATATTTGTCTTTCAGTTATATAGCTGCTAAAAATATAAAGAAACCAACAACAGCAGTGGCAAAAGCAGCATACAAGGCCATATTTATTAAATTTTATGAGGCAACTTAACTGTCGACCAAAAAATCGAGAGCACAAAGAAATGATGGGAACGAGGAAGATGACGACGACGATGTCTCCTTACCAGTTGGTCATTAAAAAAAGCTTTAAGTGGCGCACTTTCGTTAATTTATCGCCTACAAATATGCTTAAACGTTTTATGGCCAAAAACACGAATTAAAAAATTGTAACAATACTAGTTAAAGGAATAAGCCAAACCAAACCGAAGGAAAGTGAACAAAAAAAAAATGAAAAACATAAAAGCCAAAATATCTGCGGATAAAATATAAATTGTTGGCCAAACTGAAGAAAAAAGGAAAATACTACAATATTGTGTTACCGGATTTAACTCGCAAAGAAAGAACCAAAACGAAAAAAAAAATAAAATGAAACGAAACGAAACAAAAATACAAAACACAATTGTGCCACATTAAAATTGTTGTAAACTTTAATAAATTATTGTTATTATTGTTGTATGCTGTAGCTAAATGGCTGCTGCCACAGTTTCAGCAGATTATTTGAGGCATTGAAAGTGGTGGCAAGTGGCTGGTAACCGTTTCCTTAGTATTGGTCTTCAAATGTGGTGGCAGACAGTTGTTTTTTCGCGTTCGCTTGTTAGCGATTGTGTGTTAACTTTTTCCAACAAGGTTATTTAAATTAATAAGTAAACGATGCTTAAGACGATGAAGATGACGACACTTTACATTGGTGACAATGATTATGATTGTAATCATTAAAAAATCATCATTATCGCCAGTATGCTGTGTATAACGCAGGCTGGCCATGGCTTGCGGCTGCCGCTTGTGCAATAATAAAATCATTGCTTAAAGGTTGTGGCCTCATTTATTTCCTCTGCAAATGTTTCTTTACTTGTATCTGAATACAAGTGTTTCAACATCTTGTTTTTTTCTTTTTCTCTATTTTGCTTTCTTTGATTACGGCAACAAATATTAAATGAAACGAAATCTTTTTGTCGGAAATTGTATAAATTGCCTAGAGCTTAAGTAGAAAATTTGTTTAAGGGCGTTAATATGAGTATAATTTTTCTTTATTGTGGTTTTGTTGAAGACCAACTACATAAAATACTTGCTTATCAGATGACAAAGGTAGTGGTAAACGATTTAATTAAATTAAAATTTGTATCTGTAAAATGGAAAGAATTTAGCTTACTATTAAATGTTATCTTCTATTAGAATACAAAGATGTTAATGTTTAAAGAAAATAATTGAAAATGAGAAGGGTTTCTTTGGGGTGTCACTTATAGAAGGTCTATACTTCAAATAGCCTTAACTCCTAAACTCCATTTGGATAACAAATCTTGCCGTTACTTGGTTTAAGTTTCAGCTGCGGAGTTTATTTTGAAATCAAGTACAGTTAAGTGCTTCTTAATGGTCTTCAACTAAGCTCTTCCTAACTTTAAATTTAAATAAAACAAAGTGTGTGTAAGATATCATCGACGTTTATTATTCGTTTAATATGTCCAATTTTCCATGACTCTGGCGCATAAATCACTGTCATAAGTTATGTTATCCTTAATGGCCGCTGTAGCTTGTGACTTATTCGCATGAACCTGCGCCTTAAGAAAACCCCACAAGAAAACGTCTAACGGGTCAAACAGCACGATTTCTGTGGCCAGGTCACATCACCACCACTTGAGATGAACATGTCCTAGTGCTTGATCAATGTGGTATAAGCTGTGTGACACGGAGCTCCGTCCTGTTGAAACCACATATCGTTGGTGTTCATATCATCCAATTCACTACAAGAGGGTTGGGTATTCCATGAACTATAACGCTCGCCAACGTCGTTCTAAAAGAAATATAGCCTTATCACACCGCCAGCCCAAAATCCACACCAAACTGTGACTTTTTAAGGATGCATGGATGCTTTTGGATCTCAAGTTCGATCATTTTGTTTGTTGATGTACCCATGCATTCAAAAGAACATTTATTTTAGGTTCTCCTAAATGGTATTAGTTTTCTGAGCTACTTCTTGTAGCTTTCTCCATGAGTGGAATGATTATATAGGTTTGTAATTTCGTTTGTTATCGGCCCATAAATATCTGAGATATAAATAAAAAACCACAACTGCTGTGATTTCTTAACTGTTTTAGATCTAAATATGGATTACTAAGTCATTAACGTATACTATATTGTTAGCTATCCAGTGATAGACATTTCAAAGACTTTTCCAATATCGTATTTAACTTCAGAGAAATTCGGACCGATAATATGTAAAAATCCGAAAAATTTTTCTTGCAACAGAAGTTGTTTTAAATTTAAATATTGGTGAAGGGTATTTATGATTCGACACATAAGAATATAGCTTTTTTTCGACTTGAATTACTATATTGGTGCTAAGAATGTGCATAGTTTGTGAGTATTTTATAGTTAAGAACTCATTCGCTGTGCCAGAACACGAGCCAGTTAAATTTATTTTCAACCATTCCATCTATGCCGTCATTGCATTAATCTTTGCAGGGATGCGCCCTAGAATTACTAAAGATAGCAACTTACAAATTTGGAAAACTCAAAAAACTTACCTTGAATTCAACATATTTTACTGTGAGATATTTAATAAAACATATTTTGGAGTCTATGAAGTCTAACTAAGAAACTTCCTACTACATGGCCGCTATGCAGACCATACTCTGGTGTTTCATCCCACAGTGTGTACACAGACTCTAACCACTCTTAGAGATCGCAGGGGATGTAGCTATTTATAGCCGGAAGTTCATCAGGATGTAGACTCGACCGATAAGAGACTTAGCCATTAGATGTCGCTGATGAATGAGGTTTTTACAGGGGCATCATAGTTGAGATGAGAGGGATCAATTGTCTTGTGCATAACTTTGCTTATGCACCAAGACGTACAAGCGAGAGCTTTTAGGGCCTTATTACTGTTTTTCACTTTCTGGCTGATGCGTACTGATAATCTTAGTTTTTTCACATAATGGGAATTTTCTGCATTTATATCATCTGTGATCGCACCTGATGAGAATGTGGTGCAATAACCATTACACGACGATATTGATTCATTATGAGGTGGTACAAGTAGCTTTGCCCATTTTTATCTTACAACATTACAATTTCGTGCGACTGAACTCAACAACCACTTGTCTTTTAGTGAGATAATCGGAAGTCCAGCATTTGACATCATTGGGAAGTTTGCTGTTAGAGATGTCATTTATTGTCGTAGAAGGAACAACTGTGTCGAAGGCTTTAGATAAATTCAAAGCTTCAAAGCAGCAACAGTAGTGCGTTGAATGGGCTTTGCTGAGGAAAATGGGAAAATGTAAAGGAAATGCTCCTTCAGAAAAGGTAACAGTAGATATTAATCGGGCGTTTTTATTCTCCGAATGAAAATGGTTTGTCTGGTTTTATAATGGGAATAATACCAGATATATATGATCCCTAATTGGCACACAGAGAGACGTTTTAAGAAATCAGATGACATCAGGACCAAGAGATTCTTCTTTTTAATTGGAGATATCATTTTTAACTTCACTGGAAGTGAAGGATAATCTCTTATTGTCGGTTCTATATATAATTGCTTTTTTGGCCTGGTTTTTCTACAAAAAAGCTTCCTGTGTAGAGTGTGTTGCAATTTACTTAAGATATTTTTGCGGTTAAGGCTCGATACAATCCGCAAAGAATTAATACCATTTTCAAATAGATTTGGCGAACGATATGAATAACAACATTACCACAAAGTTTATTTCATAATAAAGAGGAACGTATGCCGTTAATAATGAAAAACAACTTCAGCCAAATGACCACCACGACCAAGCTTACAGGACCATATTCATTCCATGAAATTTTCCATAACTAAATCGAAAAGTGGCTGCCCTATGTTCTCGCTGGCCTAACGAATTCTATCTTTGAGGTCTTGAGTCGACGCTGGGTTGTTGGCGTAGACCTTATCTTTCACGTGGCCCCAAAGGAAGAAGTGGCATGGTGTTAAAAAACAAGATATCGGTGGCCAATTGTGATCACCTCTTCGAGAGATAACACGGTCCGGAAATTTTCCCGTAAAAGAGCAATGGTTTCGTTGTTTGTGTGGCACGTACCGCCGTCTTGCTGAAAGTAAACGTTGTCCAGATCAATAGCATCCAACTCCGACCAAAATACGGTGTAATGACGTTTGTGGAATGCCCAATTCCAAACGACCAGGAGTGGACAAACCTGGGTTTTCTTTAACACTTTTGGCTACAGCACCAATATTCTCAGTTGTTCTTGAGCGGATTTTTTCGAATTTTTCCACCAATTTTTGTATTGATGTCCGACAAGGTGATTCACCACGACCCAAAAATGCTTTAGTTTTGCAAACTGTGACTGCAAGATTTTCAACATTTTTGTAGTGAATTTTGTCAAAGAATAAATGCTTCAAAAGTGACAGCTACCAAAATAACCGATGATTCAAAATAACACCCCTTGTTGGAAAACCCTCTACTTACTAATACATAGTCAGGCCAATTGGTCACATTTCTCTAAAGATTTTCTTGGAATTTCAAGGCTAAGAAAGGTCCAGCTTGATAAGGTTTAATAAATCATATAATGACTCCAATAAATATATAGATTTATTTATAAATTTTGATTACCTATGTTTAATTTCAAACAAAATTGAATTAGCTATGACCTTAGCTATGCAATTTTCCCATCTTATGAATTCCGAGCTAAAAAAACTGCTCATATTTTGAGGCCATGATCGAATCAAGCGAATTTCTGATATTCTGTTCAGAAGTGAAGCGTATACCAGAGAAAGCATTCTGCATCGATCGAAGCAAATAGTAGTCAGACTTGACAAAGTATGGACTAAAAGGCGGGTGAAGCAAAACTTCCTTACCACTTCATTATAAATAGCTTTTAACAAGTATTGCAACATGTGGCCGAGCGTTGTCATGATGGAATATTACGGTTTCATGTCTTGTCGCATATCCTTTAGGGTTTTCGGCAAATGCTCACTTCAAGCAAATCAGTTGCGTTCGGTACAGATTCTCTGTCATGGTCTGGCTAGATTTCAGCAGCTCATAAATCTCTTTTGGTCCCACCAAATACAGAGCATTACCTTAGCTCCATGGATATTTGGCTTTGGTGTCGATTCGGCTGATAAGCCTGGCTTCACATACAATCTCTTACGCTTGTAGTTATCGTAATGAATCCATTTTTCATCGGAAGTAATGATTGAGTCCAAAAATGATTTTCTTTTATAGCGCTGAAGCAGTATTTCAGTCATACAAAATCGCTTTATTGGCACGAAATTCGACATTTTCGAATCAACACAAATATTTTGTTGTTTACACTATAATGTTAAGTAAGTAATTGAAAGTAAATGTAAGATATGTACCCTTCAAAATGACATATAAGTTTATTGTAAATTCCGCATTCCCAAATAAATATCTCAAATATAAATAAATGAAAATATGCTCGCGCAAATGGACTCCCCCATCCTTAACATTACTATTCCTTAATTGTTTTATAATTCATTGCCATATCCCAGTATTCCATAAAACTTAATTCTTTTAAGCAATCTTACTCTCTTACTAAATTCAACAATAAATCACTCACATGTCTCCTTCTCATTTACTCTATCCATCATCTTCATTAAAATTCCTGCTGCTACTGTTTAAATCAATGTTTCATCATTTTGATAGATTTATTTATTAAATGCAGGAAAAAAAGAAAGAGATTCTACCACTTCATAATTAAATATTATTACAATTATTGTGTTTTATTGTATTATTTCTGTTCCATTATCTGCCTTTAATATTTATATCGGTTTAAAAAAAAACAAATTTATTTAAACTGTTCGTGTAGACGAGCACGAAAAACGTTAAATATAAATTAATGACTTTTAATAAAGACATCAATTTGTAATTTGTTTTTAATTTCGCATCAGTTTGGTATGGTTCGGTTCGGTTTGGTTGATACAAACATGTTTAACAAAAGTGACATCAACGGACCAATTTAAATTATTTACTTAACCAAATAAAAAATTATCATAATTTCACCATAAATAGTTGTTGGAGCAAATTAACAAAAAAAGGAAAAAACCTTGGCAGTGTATGCCATGGAACAGACACATGGATATATACAATATTTGTATATAATATAGGTGCATAACCGTAAGTCTATATATGTGAATATGTCACTCATTTGTAACAAAATTGTAATAAATCAAAATTTTCTATTTTGGAACAATAATTCAAATAATTTTATTTAATCCAAATACTTCCTTTATCTCTAGAGGAAAAGTTTAATCATTATATAAAACACTTTATTAATGAAAATATAGTTTAGAATCAATTGCAATTTCTTGTACGTGATTTGAAGAAAAATTATTTAAAATATTTTTGCTCAAACAAGTAATTTTACAGATATAACATTATTTCCACAAATAACTCCTACATATCGTTACCTTAATATAGAAATAACCTAATTCGTCTTTTTTTGGAAGCCCAGATTTTCATTTATTTCGATAAATGGTCCGCTCACATATCATATTTACTCAAAAAATCTTGACTTAAAAAAAACACGAGTTAAGACCTTTCTATATTAAGTTGGCGATATGTATGTGCCTTATTATAAAAATATTAAATATTTCATTTGCATATAAATATGTACTTTCAGATTTTGTTCGTTATTAAACTCCATTTTAATGTCAAACCGATTGTTTGTTTTTGTGGTAATTGTGCTGTGTTGGAAAATATGTATAAGGACTAAGATCGAAAAAAACTTAACACACGTTTTCCATTAAAACTTTTAACCCAAGTGTTATTTGATTATTTTTTTTTGATCTATTTACCTTTGCAAAGCATATCCGTTATTATATTTAATGTAAATTACGTTCATTTGTTGTTAATCTGATTAAAATGAGTGATCAGAAAAAAGTGCGTACTAAAATTATTAAATATTTTCAACAAAACCTAGCTTGGGCCTACAGAAAGTTGGCCAAACAATCAAAGGTCTGCCGTCAAACTGTTTCCAATGTTATTAATCAGTACCGGGAGCACTTGTCCGTTGATAGAAAACCTAGTTCAGGTAGAAGGAATGGTACACATGATGTTTCTAAAGCTAAAAAATAAAAAGCATTTTCAAAAGATCTCCCTACACCTCCGATAGGAAAGCAGCCCGGTTAGCTCAGTACTCGAACTATTTGGTAAAATTAAGGCCATTGCAGGTTTAAAAACATACGTGGCTCAAAAGGTTTCTGACAGGAACGCTGCTGAAAATTTAGAGGCCAAAGACGGAGCACGGAAATTGAAGTCAAATCTTATAAAAAAAATATGCAGTTACGGCAAAGAAGCCAACCATTTGTTTCACAAGGGCTATATAAATACCGAAATTTACATAAAAAAAATAAAAGACGATGCCTCCATTCATAAGACTTCTTAATGTATCCTCTTATTTTGGGCCTTATTTGCATCTTGTCACTATGGTAAGCAAGGCTTGAGTTGTAAAAGAACAATAATGTGTTATTTATACGAAGAGAGGCAAATCCTCCAAACTGCCTGGAGCAAAGGCCAGTGGACAGATGTTGGGTTCTTGTTAAAATAGAATTGAAGAGCACTAAAAAGGAGTCTAAAAGTGTGGTAGATTTTATACGGAGATAGACTACCTGTTCGAGAAAATTTACAGAAAGCTCAGTAAAAACCTTAATGGAAGGGTTTCGGAAAAAGGTTCATAAATTCATCACCATTGATTAGAACTTTAAAAATAATGGCCCATAATCATAGGCAAACAATAAAGTCAGATCTTTTTAAAAATAACTTCGAATAAAAACCCGCATTTTATAATTTGCCAACTATAGTCAAAATTAAAGTATGTTTTAAATTGAACGGACTTTAACTGGGTGTCGCAACAAAATATAGACAAGTGGCATCGCAGAACAACTGACTTAGAAAATAAAAAAAAAACAAATAGTGACAAACAATATATGTAACCGGGAAACTAAAAGAAAAGCTGTTTGTTGTGGAAAAATAGAAAAGGAAAAATTAACTTCAAATTTGCGCTATTTTGGTACTAATTTTATTGATTCAATATTCAATAATTGGAAAATCTCTGGCAATTTCTTGTGACTTAAACATTTTTGACTTTTTGTCGAACTTTTTTACCTGGCGAAGAACAGCTGATGCTGTTGTTAAATGAGTTAAAAACAGCTTCAGCTAGTTTTGTATTTACAGTCGACTTTAACCTGAAAAGTATATTTTAACTTATCTTTGGTTGACCTAAAGTCCACTTTATTTCTCTTAAAATATACTGTTACGAAATTATACTTGAATTTAAATATTACTGCTTTAACGGCTGGTCTCAACAGCAGTGCTTCTCAAACTTTAACAAATGTGTGGGTATTATTGAAATTGCTATAGAACATACAACATTGAATAAAAGCTTTGAGTTGTGCATTGTTTGTAAGTATGGACACACTAAATGATTAATGCCTAACATCGAAAGCTCTAGTATGCGAATATTCTAGTTTAAAGATCATTGTAGAAATAGAGCTTTCTAGATGGTAATACAGTGTATATAAATTGGCCGTGAGAACACCACAGATCAGTCTGATTTGAAGCATCGTTAAGTAAAGACATCAACTGCATTGCCAGTGTATACTTGTGCATTATAAAGTGTGTGTATTTCTGCGAATTTATATACGTGTATAAAGACACTGAGTGACTATTTAATTCTGTTGTTGTTGTACATTCTAAATAAATAAAGAGTTGTTACAATTTTAAACTACTGAAACTGCTTTTATTTGCAATCAAAAGTATCCGGTTTATTTAAAGGAAATAAACCGCGTTTTTATAAAGGTAAAAACGTAACAATACTTTATTTTCGACTATGATTATGGTCCAATATTTTTTCTAAATTGTAATAATTATTTCAATCAAATAAAAAAAATCAAAACTAGAAGTTAAGTGGTTTCATTTTTATTAACATATACAGTGACTCACAGCTTATTTGATGCAGTCACAAAAATTTAATGAAATTTGAAATATTTTGAATGCTATATTCACTACGTAGAAAAATCGTACGTTATTTATATTTGGTCAATTCACAAGGTCTCTTATCATGTCATATTGTCTTAATGTCCTAATATTTTACAGTGGTTTTTATTGCATTTCAAGCAAAAAATGTCCTAAAATAATACTACAATTTATGCTATGTGTATTGAGTTATCGTAACGAAGCAGCAGAGACCAACGCCGAATACCTAAGAGTCGGTTAAGCCGAGCCGCCGAGTCGTGATATATTAGGACATTATGACAATATGACTGATAAGCATATGACTGATAAGCATATATAGAAGTGACCTTGTGAATTGACCAATTGTGAAATTATATGTTTTATTTAAAACCAAAAATTAACACAAAATTAGCACAAAAAAAGAAGATATAGCAAATTATAAAATTCAGATAAGTTTTGAGCTCACAGTTTAAAATATGCACTAAATTAAAAGTATTCAAAAAACATTAATATTTCGAACTTATTATGTGATTAATACTTAGTGGGGCATCCGCTTTGATAGAGAACAGCTTTTAGTAAGAAACTCATAGATTCTACCAGTTGTATTGTATAATCTGATCTAATTTTATCCCATTCATTCTGCAGTGCGCGCTTTAAATCAGAAGCATTAGAAATGTTGTGGTTTATTATTTTATTTTCTAGAAGAGATCATAAATTCCCAATGACGTTGAGATCTGGACTCTGTGCAGGCGTCTGTATTGCTTGTGAGCAGTTTCAGTAAAGCCAAGTCTTAACAATACAAGATGTATACTTGGGTTCGTTGTCTTGGTAGAAATTTAACGAATCCCTAATGCCAAGTTTCTCCGCACTTTGTACTAAATTATATTTTAGGAAATCCAGATACATCTTATTATCCATGTTATCTTCAATAAATGTCAGATTTCCAACCCCTGAATAGGACATGCAGCCCCATTCCATTACATTGTCTATGACGTATTTAACCGTAGAGCGAAAATTACATGGTTGAAGAGTGGTGTTTGGATTTCTTCAAACACAAGACTTCCTATCAGACCTGAAAAGGTTATATTTGCTATCATTTGCAAAAATAACGGACTTGCAGAATGCAATATCTTTGTTTAAATGTTGTCAACAAAACACTTTTCTTCGTCTTCTATTAACGTATTTTTTCCATGAAAATTTGCCTCGCGCAGAACCCTTCAAACTTAAATATTTTTCAACTTTATTCTTCAACTTTGGAGCACTTAAATTGGGTTTTTCTTTAACTTAACGAACAATCCATATCTTATCTGCATTATTAAATATTTTATTTGACGCAGATCTGCCTATATCGTCTATTCTTTTTTCATGACGAAACCTTTCTATAATCTGCTGGACAGTTGAGGAACTAATTGCAACAATTTCAGCAATTTGTCTTTATATTTTGCATGTGTTTTACGATTTTTTCGATGTCAGTCCTTATATACATATTAATAGTAAATAAAACTACGAGCAAAAATACGTTTCAGGTCACTGGAATATGGCCATGATATATGGCCGTTAATCAGGAGTCTGTTTGTTTTAAAGATAATTTGTTTATCTTTGGGTTTAAACAATTTCCGTGCAATAATAGTCCATTAAATCCCAAGAAATTATAATCAAATCGTTATTTATATATAAGAAAGATCTTCAAGTGGATGTTGCTATTTGTAAGTAGAGAAACTTAAATCATATAACAAACAAAAAATACAAAATTATTTTAGGTACTTGCGACAATTGAATCAATATGTTCGGCTGGACTCGATTCTCACGCTGTCAAAGACTCAGCGACATCTGTATTTTTTTCTCTAGAAAAGAACTCTCGACAAGAGTGGAACTGGTACAATTACTTTTATCTTAGTTGGAAACATCCACAAACATTTTTTTGGACCACATATATAATTTTATTTTATTTCTTATTACTATTATATAATGCACACTAAAACAATAACTCGAAAATACGCCACCTTCTGCTGCCTAAACACCATAAATTTAACAATTTATGTATCAAAAATATTAATAAACGGTACATCATTTTTAGGGAAAATTTTGGCTGGTTTATTAACAGACAGGTAAAATCTGTTTAAAGAAAATTTGTAAAGAGAAACCAAGGACAGATGCCTGTCAAATATCTCAATGATATCATAAAAACTGCAGATAGCTTAAAGCTATATGTGTGTACACAGTTTCAGTTATAATTTAATCCCGCTTGCTAGTGATCGTTCGATGGCCTATAACCTGATGGCGTATATCCTATAACCTATAATTTTTTCATTATTTTATGAATCGTATCCCAGCAGTTAATACTTGTACAACAAACTACTTCGATGTGGCTGCTAAAGTGGTAGTCAAATGGTTACCATTTGCACTATATTTCGCCAGCGTATTCAGTAACAAACAATAGTAGGATAATCGCCTTAAGTTATTGAAAATAAATTCAATTAAAATAAAATCCTATAAAAATAAAATCTAAAATATACCACTTCGATGGCCACACGAAATGCTTAATGTGGCCGTTGATATTTCCGTTCTCTCTGATGATAAGAAACCAAAAATTGAGAGTAGACTCACGTGTAATTCTTAATAACAAAGAGAGAGCAGTACAAATAAGAGCTCTGTGGCTTAGTAATTAGCGCAGTTCACTATAAAGCAAGAGGTTGTCTGTTCAACCCCGCTCTCTGGAAAATTTATTTTTAGTTTTTTTCTCAAATGCTGGAGTATTCGTACTATTGAATTAAATAGTGAAGTGTTATGCAGAGTGAACCAACCAGCCACATGCAATGACATTCCCGTGTTAAATTCACCAAACAAGGAATATGAATTGGTGGCCTTTCTGTAATTGAAGGGGCTTTTAACAATGTGACGCCAGAGTTGAAAATTCACTAGTGGCTAACTAATTCATCGTAGCGGAATTAGATCAATGAACTCTAGGGATCTATGAGCGTTATACCTCTTGAGTTCTTGGAGCTAGTTAAATCACCCTTTTGCCAGTTTCATTATTATTCTTTCATCGAATTGTTAGACTTAGTTGATTACACTTCGCCCACATTTTAATGGATAATGTTAATGGACATTGTATATTTGATTTACAGTAGTTTTGATGGTGACTTGTTTCTCTATAGTGTTATCAAAGCGGTTACAACCTTCGCTGTCCCCAATTACCAGCCTGTATTGATCAATGTATGAAAGAAGTCATAGTCTTCTGCCTTACATATATTTGTTAAGAGTTCTCTTAACCTCCAGGTTTGGTAATCTGCAGTAGTTAATAATTATTCGTTAATACATTTCATAGCTTTAATGTAATAAAAATTCAATATCACGAATTATTTCTTCCTAAATGAGATGATATTGATTTAGTCTACATGCAGTTTAACAAATGTGGTACCACATGTACTTATTACACTCGAATGAAAAAGAACTGTGTTTTTTATTGAATTTATGGCATTTACTGTAATAATATCATGTAAATATTGGACATGACTACATGTGAGGTGGTTCATTCGGAAGGTACACTCTTGGGCGACTGGTATCTCGCGAATAACACTAGTAATGTTGGCTTCCAAAGCGTCAGTCGTAGCTGGCTTATTCATGAAGACCTTAGACTTTACCTATCCCCAGAGAAAATAGTCCAAAGGTGTGATATCGCACGATCTAGGTGGCCAATTAACAGTAGCAAAGCGTGAAATTAAGTGCTCACCAAAAAAATTTCTCAACAAGATCGTTGTATCGCTTTTTGACTCTTATGGCCCTCTCTTTACAACACATAGTTCGTTAACATAGTGCGATAATGGTTACTATTAACTGTAACATTCAGATTTTCCTAATTTTTGAAAAAATATGGAGCAATGATTGCACCAGCCCATAAACCACGCCACAACGTGGTTTTTTATGTATGTAATGGTACCTCTTGGTACTCTAAACAAACTTTCACGATACAGCAAGAAAACATTTCTGACAGAACGCTGATTATCATAATATAGCTGAACAATTTGGAGACACTGTTTTGGTGTCAGACTTTACATGATGACTTGCCAAACGATACTGAACAAAAATTGGAAAGCAGTTTGATTTGAGTCACGCGTGGTCTGTAAAAAAGCACATTGAAAATCAAACCTCATGATGAATCACCTTTTATTTGCTTGTACTTAATTAATGTAATTTTTAACAGTATTCATAAAATTCACTAGTTCAACATGACCGTAAAAGTTCTATACTTGAGCGATTGCCTTAAACTGTTGCTTCTTTAATAAATCTCTATTATCTGGTCATTGTGGAAACCTATAAAAGAAGCAGTAATATTACTGCAATAATCAAAAATGTTTGTGCTGGGTGTAATTAAATTTTCTTTAATTTGTGAGATTTTTGCTCATTTAAATTAAACTGTTATAGAGATGATGATGTGATACAAGTTCATAAATAAATATACACACACTTGTATACATATAAAGTTTACAATATATATTGTAAAACAATATTGTACTGTTTCTTTTCCTGTTTGCATATGTATGTATGTTTGTAAGTAATATTTGTGTTGTACTGGTTGTGTGTATACGATGATTGTGTATTATCAAATGAAGAATAAATGCATTATATAAATTGTATGTACGATTGCATTCAGCTATTTATATATGTATATTAGGTTGGATGTTATTTTGCTGAAATTGTTCTCAGTTAGTAAATCCTGTAAATTTAAGCAAAAGCGAATATCGTTTAGAGCAACGGTTCTCAAATGGGAGTCAGCGGCCCTCTAGGGATCCGTATAAACATTGCAGGGGGCTGTGAAACATTAAACTTAAGCACTGTATTCTAAGTTATTTATATTCCAATAATTATCTTTGTGCTTAACTTAATGTCTGACAAAATAATTTACTATGAAATCCATTTATTACGTCTGATGATGAAATACATAAAACAAAGAATAACACAGGAAGATTACAGCCCCTTAGTCCTTTCCTATAGGCCCTATCGTTCCTTTAACAGACATACAGACGGACGGACATAGCTAGATCGTATTTTTTTGGTGTGTATAATAAAACCGGTTGAAATTGACAATATTTATTGAAGCTGATGCCAATGCACATTATGTTGTATGGGGTAGCTCGATTGCAAACGCAAGGGGTGAGTCAATTATTAAATTCATTCTTTGCAATAACATACACATAGTCAA
The DNA here is from genome assembly GCA_942486065.2 of Calliphora vomitoria. Taxonomy (NCBI): domain Eukaryota; kingdom Metazoa; phylum Arthropoda; class Insecta; order Diptera; family Calliphoridae; genus Calliphora; species Calliphora vomitoria. Next base: position 74,166,928 of record OW818032.2, read on the forward strand.
TATTGGCTCACAACCAATCTTTGTAGTTACGAAGGGAGGTTCAAAATTTAACGCTAGATTGTTATAAACACTCAGATCTTATCAGTGAATGGAGGGTATCGAATGACTGTTCATTTTCTGATCATATGTAAATTTTTTTATTGAAGTTCTTGAAAATGGGGCTATGTGCATCCGAAATAGGAGAAGAACTAATTGGATTGCCTCCTCCCAGTCTCTCCGATCATCAGAGTCATACAGACCTAGTGTCTGCAGAGGTAGGAAAAGTCTACCATGGTTGACCTTCGATATAGCGAGTGCTCGTAGGGAGTGTCGCAAACTTTTCAAAGAGACAAAGAGACTGAGTAACTGGTCCGATTACAAGTCCTCTGTGGACAAATTCAAAAACCTGGTAAGAATCCCAAAGCGCAAATCCTGGAGAACCTTCTGTAGCAGTGCGGAAGGGTCCTCCGAGACGAGGCGCAGGATCTTGTTATCTTCGGCCGCTGTCCCGAGTTACATCGAGACATCTAGTGACAGCTGGACTGCTAGCGGAAAAGAAATCTTAGAGGCTTTGATGGACGCTCACTTCCCTGGCAGTGTCCTTCTATCCTAAGTAAACATTGCGGAACTTTCTATTGAGCCTTTTGATGTCTCAATTCTCATAAACTAGGATAGACTGAAATGGATCCTGCGAAGTTTTGACCTATATAAATTACGCAGTACTGATGGTATCATGCCGTTGGATCTGCAATGTAATGAGGATATAATTATACCCTGCTTGACTCGTATATATTCGGACTGCTTAACTGGGTCATGTATTCCGGAGTCTTGGACAAGATGTACTGTTGCCTTCATCCTTAAGGGAGGAAAAGCTTCTGATACTAGACCGAAGGGCTTAGTCCTATTATTCTATTGTCCTTCCTGTTGAAGACCATGGAAAAAATAATCGATCTGCACCTACGTTCATCTATTGAGCCAACCCGACTTTCTATATCTCAACGTGCATACATGAAGAGCAGATATGTTGAGACGGCTCTACATAGGCTTGTGGTATTTATACAAAAATCACTTGAGCACAAGGCATATGAATTGGTAGCTTTTCTGGATATTAAAGGGACGTTTTGTGATGCCAGAGATGATTCTTTCGGCGTTGGGCGGATTGGATATAGATCAATCTATTATCTGCCTCATAGGTAGACTTTTGACCAATAGAGTCATTATTTCTTTTATTACTATTTTGAGATTAGCGAACCGGGGTTTCTGCAGGAGGGGTTTTATCATCACTTTTGTGGAATCTTGTCAGTAATCTACTACTCATGAAATTAGATTCCATGAAGTGGAAATCTGTCGCATGTGCTGATGATGTTGCTGTGTCTGTTTATGGGAAACATCTTGACCTATTATCACAATACCTAATAATTAGGTAATTTTGTAGTATTATTGCTTAAATATGATTTTGGACATGTGGCCGAAAACCAATTTTCACACATCGATAGTTTCTGGTTTATCTCCAGAGACCAGGAACTTTACATATTGCCATGGCGTTAAGTTAAATGAATTATCCAACGATTTAACAGATCCATTTCTTGAAATGATTCGTTCGCCAAGTGCTTCTCACAGTAGATTGATTATATTGCGCGCTATATGATATGTGGCTGAAACCATATGTCTGATATTCTAATGTTTTTAATTCTGGCACGAAAAAGGTATTAAATATTACTTTATACCGCTCTCCGTTGACTGTAGCGTTCTGACCATAGTTATTTGTGAAGACATATGGACAAATGATTCCACTGGCCCATAAAGCGCACCAAACAGTGAGCTTTTTTCGACAATAGCTTGAGGATTGTCATCGCTTCTTATTCTGATTATTGACATAGCCATTATTTGAAAGGTGTGCTTCGTCACTGAAGAACATTTAAAGGATACGAGCTAGCCGCGGCGGCCTCATGTTTGGAATCATATTTAAACATAAATGCCACACAATTATCTAATTCATATTTAAAACGTTTTTGTCTGTTTTATTTAAAGATCTCCGGCTCTATAAAAAACTCGCGACCTTGGAAGCATAGAAAAAGTGCAGAATAAGGACCAGCCTAATACGTATGCAACACAATATGCAAAAATTTAACATTGCCTGCTGTTGATCTCATTGCTCTCACACACACACATTTACTTTTGCTCACTTATTTATTAAATATTTTTGTGTTTTTACATTCATACGAACTATAATGAGTTTTGTTGTTGCGATATGTAGAGCAGCGAGTATTTTTAACCAGGGATTTGTATGATTCATAATGAAATTGTTCTTTTGAACAATTAAGAAAGTTTATTGATACAATTATTTATTATTAATTGTTTGATAAAATTGAAATTAATAAATTTTGTTATTTTTGTAGATTAAAATGTAACGAATTTTTTCTGCCCATGAAAAACGGCAATATTGTGTAAATGATTTCGTTTTAATAAAGACATTCCTTAGGAAGGAATTTCAATTAATATTACAGATACGTGTAGTATTTTTATTTGGGAAAATATTAAGATTAAAGAATTAACATAATCATATAAAATGTTTATTAAAGAAAGATTGATTAAAACAAATATATTTACTTAGCTTTTATAATAATAAATTTTGTTCTGTGGCTTATTCATACAAATAAAATTAATATGTTTGTACATATTTCATTATTAAAAAAAATTACTTTAACTAATCATTCCCATTTCCTCTCTAAACATATTTAAAGCAACAGTAGTGACCACTCTCTTTTATCCCTACAGTGGTTTAATTAAATAATTGATTTCAGACATAAATGTGCAAATTGAAATCATTCCAGTTTTGTTTCCCCTTTTTTTGTAGATTTCTATTTAAATTCATTATGATGTTTAATTATTTATGCAAATGATAACTCTTTTTAGCAATTACTCAAACCATATGCGAACAGAAAATAAAACCCACACCCAGGCTAATTACAATTAATTAAAGAACCATATTGGTGCTATTTTTGTAAAATGGAAACTAACGAAGGCACAGAAGAGTAGGAAAAACAGAACCAGCAGTAATATTAAATGTTGCAGCAATACAAAAAAATAATAAAAAAAAAGAAAACAGAATAGAAATGGCAACACAATTTTCTACTTTAGAAACTAATCAACAACTGAGCATACTTAACCCAGCAGTTAAGCAAGTAGTCAATGTATCCCTTATAGACAATAATTGTCACTATTTTCTGATCACTTGTGAAGTCAATTGTCACTTTAGTGCCTCTAAGTAATCTAGAGTGTAGTCACTTTAAACGTTTATTTTGTACTGCACTTTTTTGTGAGCAATTCGTATAAACTGTTATTATACCAATTGTGTTAATATAATTCTCATACAGTTTATTTTCTTTTTACTTAAGTATACTGACATCCCATGTAACCTAGCTTGAAGTCAATTGTCACTTTAGTGTATCTAAGTTACCTACCAGAAGTAATATATTGTAGAGTTTTCGGAAGAAGGTTTGACTACAAGCAATCCGTTATAGCAATCGGACTGTTTATGAGATGTCTTTTTAACTGAGGCCAATTATAAATCGTAAATGTTGAAATATGTGATGATCATATAACCAGTTAGGCAGCCAGTGAGGTAACTGACTATGCAAACGATTTGTGAATCCAATGATTTGACTACTTTGGACCAGCTATCAGACAATATCATTGTATTCCATAATAGTCAATAGACCACCTGCATAGGGAATACAAATGTTAAAATAACTAGTCACATGGCTAGTTATGTAACTAGTTGTCAACCTAGATGATAGGTAAAATCACTAATTCGGGACAGTCTCCTAAAACTGCTGGAACCCTACAACCTACACACACACACTTGTATAAATACCCTGCAGTTCATTGAACTAGTTCCGCTACATCGAATTAGTTAGCCACTGAGAACTACCACTAGTGAATTTTCAATCCACTCGCAACGTTATTGAATGGTGAATTTAACACGGGGATGTCATTGCAGGTGGCCGATTGGCACACTCTGCATAATACTTCACTATTAAATTCAATAGTACGAATACTACAGCATTTGAGAAAAAAAATAAAAAATAAATTTTTCAGAGAGCGGGGTTGAACACATAACCTCTGGTTTTGTAGTCAAATGCGCTAATCACTAAGCCACAGAACTCTTATTTGTACTGCTCTCAATTTATTATTAAGAATTACATGTGAGTCTACTCTGAATTTTTGCTTTTTTTCATCATCAGAGAGAACGAAAGTACCAAACGGCCACATTCAGCATTACATGTGGCCATCAAAGTGGTATATTTTAGAAGACTTTACCAAACGGCCACATTCAGCATTACATGTGGCCATCGAAGTGGTATATTTTAGAGGATTTTATTTTACTTGAATTTATTTTCAAAAACTTAAGGCGAATATCCGACTATTGTTTGTTACTGAATACGCTAGCGAAATGTAGTGCAAATGATAACCATTTAACTACCACTTTAGTAGCCACAGCAAACTAGTTTCTTGTGCAAGTAGTAATATAGCTAGTGTAAGGTTTCCAATTGGCACTTTTCAAACTGCTGGGTATGTATATATGTATTATGTTACACATACACAACTACATTTACTCATATATGAAATAAACAACAACCTATTTTTTTAAAGAAACTATTGTTGGGTGTGGTTGTACATTAAACTTGTAGAAATACAAATGTGTATACAGCTACTGTTATAGTTTCTATATTACAATTATGTACATTAGGGTGGCTGCGTACCCTTTCATTCCAAATATATTTATTAGAGTGGACTATTCCCGGTCATTACGAGGTGGGCATAGTAGTGGTAGTAATCTGGTAGAAAGATATATCATCAGCTTATACTTAGAGTTTAATGATGAACTGTGTTATGAAATTGTCTTGTTGAAATGTTATTACGATATTTAAAATGGATATTTTTTGGAGCACTAAAATCGCAAAGAATATTTAAAATAACATGAAAGGAAGTAAAGCCGGTCAACGCCAACCATATGATATCCCACACCGAGTTTTCTTTTAAAATTTAATTTTGTTCAATCTTGAGGTGCATTGCTGTGGCGAATGAGTACAAAAGTTAACGGTTTATGCCGTCATTTCAGAAATAATGAAGACTTAATTTGTTTTTGCTCTATATCGAAGCTATGACATAATAAGGATGGATTGTCGACAAATTTAGTTGCATAATTGCATTCAATTTTATCTCGATATCAGTAATTGTAAAATATTTATGTTTGTAAAGATTATTTTTTGAAGTGATACTTATATGGCAGGCATAGCTAATTACTGATCGATCGTCATAAACATGGTGCAATGATTTTTGTTGAACTTTATTTGGATAACAAGATTTTTAAGACATTAAAGAGAGCCTTATATGGGGCTATGACTAATTATTTACAAATTGTAATGAATTGATGCGTCATAACTTCTGTATACATATATGGAACTTATCATTGTTGAATTTGTAAGACACGTCTGTTCGTCAAAGAGATTTTCGGAAGGGCTATGGTCAATAATTGACCAATCCGCACAAAATCTTTATATGGGATTTCTTTTGATATCGAACTTATTTATATCCTACACATAAATGAAGTGTAAAATAAATAAAATGATTTTATAATAATAATAATAATAATAATAATAATAATAATAATAATAATAATAATAATAATAATAATAATAAGAAAATGAAAAAAGAATATTACTAGTTTTATTGGGCATATGATAAATGACATCCGTCATTGAGTAGCGGATTACATCCGCCAATATTTGAGCTTACTTTATTTCAGATATCCAGTGGACGATGGGGTACAGGAGGTCGAATTAGCCCTAAAGTCAGGGGAAGGTGGTGGGTTGAACACTGAATCCGAAAATCAACAACAGAGAGTGTCTACAGCAGAGTATCAAGAGCAGAGGGTGCCAGCATAGAAAATTCAGCACAGAGAGTGTCAGCCGTGAAGTTTGGAACGTTAATAGGAAAAAGGAGAAATTTTATTTGTGTGCATGTATGGGTAAAAAAATAAAATATCCGCTACACACCTGCTTCGTTGAATGCTGACAAGAAACTGAATGAAATATTTGTATTTTTTACTCTCTTGTTGTGTGTTTTGTTTACAGTCGTGTTGTGTGCGTGAAAATTCACGAAAATATACGTAATCTGAACAATATGAACGTGCATCACTGGTTTAGAACATAGTTAACAGAGAGGAGTCAACAGAAGGAAGTCAACAGAGTATATCAGCAGAGGCAACAAAGAAAGTCACGAGAGATGAAGAGAACACAAGACAAAGAAGGAAGTAGCCAAGAATACAACAAACACAATATCAACTAGCAGTACAACCCACACAACCATTCAGCATCACAAACACAGATCAACAACAAACAAATACTTGATGAGGATCAAACAACTGAGTTAATTTTAGCTACAACAGCTATCGGTCCGAACAATATGATATAAGCAAATGTAACAGCGCAATCGATCTCTTTTGTGTTGTGCAATTGAATGGGTTAGACGTATGACAAGCCGGTAAGGTAAACATAAATTGAACAAATTACGGAGCAGTGCTAGAGTGTAATTAAATTGGATTTGATATAGAGAGAACAGGGCGCTGGTTTAAAATCAGCTAACGTGACGCATTACATCCTACCTCACCCAAAAAAGATTTACATCCGTGGAGTGAGGAGAATAGGGCAAGAGTGGAATATATTTTTCTTAGAACCAGCACTTGGAACAGAGTAGATTCTACAATTACATCCTGGAATATTATAAGAGCAGGAACTAGTGGACAGGAGTGCTAGGACATTGGTACATGTCACTCGCTAGTTCACGGAGCAACAGCAAATTGTTCAGAAGTAACCAATTGCATTTGTGGCTCAATAAATAGAATTAAGCTAAATAAACAAAATAAACGGTGAAGTGTGACAAGAACCAAGAAAAGTGTTTTAAATTTATGTAAAGGATTAAGCTAAATAAACAAAATAAACTGTGAAGTGTGACAAGAACCAAGAAAAGTGTTTTAAAATGTATGTAAAGGACCCTGGACTAGACTGAGCAGCTTCAAACCCAGAGGTAGGTTCCAGTATGGAAATAATTCGGTAGCTCGTGAATGATTGAAGATATTTTAATGAATTCTACACAGTTTGTGCTGAGGGGGTTTAGAATTGATTGGTATTTTATAGGTTCACAATTAAAAACAAAAATTCAGCAGAAAAACAGTTCTTATCCGAATAGTTACTTGAAAACATCTACAGATATGGCTTATCACTTTTAGTTCAAGAGATAATTATATTGAGAAATTATTTTTTAAAATTGTTGGACGAATTTTTGATTTTTTTGTCAGAAATTTTTTAAAAATATTATTTATATTTGTGATTAAATTTCAAATAAAATAGAATAAAGTTCCGTACAGTTATCTGGTCCATATAAAAAGAAACATCCAAAATAGGGAATACTTATTATTTGTCTTATAAAAAACAAATTTCGGGCTTGCATATATTTTTGACATGTTTCTGAAAGACAAAACTTAAAGTAAAGTACAAACTGGCTCATGTAACTGATGAGCGATTATAAAAAAATATATTTTTGAAAGGCCCTTTATGCAGTTTAAATACACTAAAAGTTAATAAGACATTTAACGGTAAATAATGACAGAGCGTCTTTTTTTTAAAAAAAAGCAAAGTTTTTGGAACATACAGTGCACAGTGGTTTAGAAATGTTTTTTTTTTTGGAAATAATTCGGTATCTCAGGAACTATTGGAGATATTATTCCGAAATTTCACACGGTTGGAGCTGAGGTATTTCTGAGTCGATTTACAGTTATTAAGCTTGCTAGCTTTAATGGGGGCTAGTGCGTGGCCCCTCAAAGTTGGTCACCTCGGGTCTCAAATTTTTTTAAAAAATTGCCAAAAATCCATTTATGATCCGAATGATGAAATGAAATTTAAACTATATATAGTTCTTGAGAAGGTCTACAAAAAAGTATGGTTACATGTGTAGGTTAGCACCATTAGATGAAGATATATTTAGGTTTATTGATTTATTTCTTTTAATTTTGCTCGATCTTTTTATGGTTTTTTAGATATGGCGGGCCTTCGGAGGGTGAAAATTTATTTTTATATATTGCTATATTGGCAATAAAATTCTAAATAAAATAAAACAAATCTTGCTACAGTTATCACGTCCCTATAAAAAGTTATACGTATCGAAATGTGGAACATGTGAAAAGGACCGTATTTTTAACGTTTTTTTCCCAAAAAAGCACATATATTTTTCCTTTTGTAGACAAAAATGTTCTTCGGGAGTATACACAAGTTTTATATGATCCGAAAAGAGAACTTAGTGCAAAAGCTTGTAAAGTAAAATATAGCTCACTTAAGCGGACACAAGACCCCCCAGGCCTATCCAAACGTGGCCTATTTTAAAAAATAATTTCTAAAAAGGCAAAGCTCCGATCCACGAAGATGTTCCACATTTGTATAACCCTATAAGTTACTTAAACACTTACAAAGTATTTTTACTATCACACGGTAAATTACGTCACAGTCGGCACTTTTCTAAAAAAAACTCAGTTTTTGGAACACATTTTCCCGGTTTAGGACTTTCGGTATATTAGAATAAAAACTGTCAAAAATTATAATACCGTTAATTTAAAAACATTTGGATCTGCATTAAGTCCAAATTTTGTTATGTTATCTTTAACCGTTAAAATTTTACATGAATTCAAATTTTATATTTTTCTTCATGGAAAATAACCATATTATAATTTTTTTAGTTTTTAAGGTAAATGAGGTTCCAAAAATATATCAAATTACTTAATTGTACTAAAATATCAATACTCAAGTCTTAACGTTTTCATCAATATCAAACACTTATACAAGAAGTCTTTATTTACTCCTCAGGAGTTCCACAAATATTTCCTGAGATATCGAATTATTTCCAAAAATAACATTTTTAAACCACTGTGCAGTGGTGGCCAGATAATTAGGGACAAAATTATTTACTATATTCCATTAAATTCCCAAGGATTGATTTAACACACAAGTGCGTTTTATTCAGCTGTTTCAATTAATACATATTCAGGACGAGCAACTAAAAACAGTAATACAAAATTGCATACCCCTAGGTCCTTTTGTTTTGGCACTATCGCACTTAAAATTCAGTCGATCAAAAAATTCAAATATTTGTTAATAAATAACTGGATATTTACCATTATAGTGGATATTTACCATTATAGAAATTTCGGTATTTAAGTGAAGACAATATCAAAAGCAATCAACGCATTGATTAAAAGACTTTTCTTTACAGGTTCCATGTTTTATTATGTAGCTTGCTCGGTTCAAAGTTTTAATTTATTCGAATTTAAATTTTATCTGTTAATGGTAATCTTCTAGTCCTAAGGTTTTCAGTAATATGAAATACTTAAAATACTTATACATAGTGATTATATATTATCTTCAGGAGACTCACAAACCTAGCATTGTCTTGAAATTTTGTCAACATAAATATCACTTGATCTAAAGTATGTTTAGATATTTGCAAATAAATTTGAAAAACTTGATATGGCTATTTTAATTTTTAATGATAAGCCTATAATTAAGTTAAATAAATGAATCACCTGGTTTTCTAACTGGGTAGTTACAGACTGAGTTTTCTTGAATATTATATCCTCTTCTACGATTCGCTTGTACATCATTTTGTAACTGAACCAGTAGAAGAAACAGATGTATTACCAGTTTTTCAGATCGACCCCACTGTGCTGCAATTATAGACTAAAAAATAACTTTAGAATCGCAATAGCATTCTACAGAAGTAATTTAACATCGCTAATGTTAAGGGTGGCATAAAAAGAATCTGATGTAGTTCTGATTATAATCGTTCTAAAGCTAGATATTTTAGAAAAAATTCTAAAAATTGTAGTGAGTTCTAATGTTTCGTTAAAAATTTATTATTCTTGTTTATAAATGTTATTATTATTATCTTGCTGGTAGTTTAACAAATTTACTTAAATATAACAGTTTTGATTTAATTAAATTTAAATAATTACTTTAAATTTTAAGTGATTCGAATATTTTCAAATATGTGGTCTAACAATTCGAACAAGTTAAAATCTCCTATTTAAATAATTTGAATACCCTAGTAAATACATATGTAATTATGCTTATTCAGTAGTACTGTGTTTCAATGTTTTTATAACATATACTGGCCTTTTTTTCTAAAAATTAGTGTAATATATTTGTAAACTAACTTAAAAATAACAATAAGAGAACAACTAAAAAAAAGGCTTTTATGAGACAAAGACATGCACACATTCTACAATATATCATTTTTACTAAAGTTTGTTTATGTTTTCAGAAAATTATAGAAATGTGTAACATACATACACATTCCCAACCATAGTAATTTGTTTATTTTAAAATATGTAAATAAAAATTACTTGCAACAACTACTAAGTACCCATTTAAGTTGCCACTTTAGTTAAGGTTTTCGTTCTGTGCATGTGTGTTCGTTTTACACATATAGTACGTCTAGTCTTCATATACATAAGTATTATATAGGGAAAGTCAACCACAATAGCAAGTATGTATTACATTCATATGTAAATACTTTTTGGCAAACAAATCTAAATAAAAGCCAAAAACAAAAGTCATGTCAATGTTCTTTTAATGACCATATTTATGCCAACTGTTGGCTATTAGAAAAAAATAACAAAATTAAACATGTTTGCTTATATTAAAACACGTAGAAATTTTAAATGTTAAGTAGACAATATAAGATAGCTTCCCTTGTTTTGTAGAAAGTTGAAATTATGAATATGTACAATTTTAAAGAGTATGGCAGATGATAATTAAACAAAATAACAGTTACATGACCGCTCTAAACACAAACTAAATTTAGTTTCAAAAGTTTGAATATTTTACGATTTTAAAAATATATTTTTGAGTTTTACAATATTTTAAGGATATTTGAAACATTTTTCAACATTTGAAAATTTTACGATATTTATTAGAATTTTGAAATTTTTAACCCATTTTCTAGCAAATTTGTAAATGAATATCTTAGAAGCTGACCGGATTTTTTTTTAATTTGTTTTAACAGAAAGGAAGTGTTATATTTTTTTAACATATTTGATATAATTTTTTTTTTCTATAATTAAATCCAGAATTTAGCTTGAAGGAATGACATTTAAAAAAATAAAAAAGTAATATATTTTTATTACTTATCCGTGAAGACAAAATACCTAGTCATAAGAGAAGAAAGAAATCAAATTCAGAAAGATAAAACTATTATTTTTGAAAGGCCGTACTTTTTGGTGGTCGAAAATTCGACCAATGGCCGAAAACCATCAAATATCGTCTGTATATTTATTTAATTATTTTCATTTCTTAATACAGTGCAAGCTCGGTATTCGCGACTACTCATTATCGCGACGACCCGGTTATAGCGACGGCTTATTTTTTAACATTGCAGGTTCTATAATCGCGACAGTTTACGAAAAACTGGTTTTATTTTCGCGTCTTTTATCTGTTTGTTTTAAATTTCATTACAATGTCTATAACAAAAAAAGGGAAATGCCCGTCTTTTGTTATACAGTGTGCGAAACTAAAATAGTCGCATTTAATATTTCGGTGTCTTATTAAATACGAAAGAACTTTATTTAATTATTTTGTCAAATTAATAAAATTATTCAATTTAAATTAATATATATGTTTAAATTTTTAAAATAACGATAAATTAAAATATAATAGGAAATCAAAGTAAAATTCAAAATAGACGCAATTAAAAAAATATAAAAAATATTAATTTCATTCAGAGTAAAAAATAAATTAATAACTGATTAATATTTAGTAATACCTCCTCTACTTTGTATAACACCAAATATACGACTGGGCATTGATTCCACTAGATTTTTTAATATTCAGAGCTCAATATTTAGCCAGGCCTGGAAAATTGCCTTTTTGTGTTGTATTGCTTCCCGTTGCAGTAAACTTCTCTCGACATTATTCCCTAAAGATTTTCTATCGGATTCATGTCCGGGCTTCTAGCTGGCCAGTCTAGAATTGGGATTGAAGCCAATGAAAATAACGCTTTTGAGACTTTCGAGACCTGGATGCTAGCGTTATCTTGCTGAAATGTCATGGTTTTATCCAAATTATCTTATAAATAACACATCTTCCAACATTTCCACATAGGTTTCGGAATTCATTTTAGTAGAAATGAAACACAGGTGAAGTTTCCCATAGTAACTGAAACCGCCCCATACCATTACGGTACCTCCGCCAAAGTTTCTGCTCATTCTGGGTGCATTCAGTTTTTACAACTCATGCCAATAATGACTGTGTCCATCCGGGCCATTCAAATTGAATTTTTTCGTTGGAAAAAATAATTCGAGTGTTATTCTGTCTATCTCTCTTTTCGAATAGCCTTCTTCATTTAAAACTCTTATTAAAGATCGCTCCTCTTGTGTAACGTGTTTTCCTCTACCCATTGTGCATAAGAATTTTCGATTTGGACTGATACTGATACTCAATGATGCAAACACGAAAAATCTGAATTTTGTAACGGTAAAAATTAAGTAAAAGTAATTGTGCCTATTTAAATATCGCTCTTCATTTTTTATTTTTTTGAGTAAAAGTCCCATTATTATTTTATCGAGGGGATATTACAACAATAATGTATATAAAAAAATTTCCTGGTTAGCAACTACTAAGTATTGGGAGATATTAGTAAACTGGAAACAAGGAAAACCAACTACTTAAAAATATTCTTAAATCTGTTATTGCTACTATTAAAATTTGGTCCACTGTATAAACCTTTTTGGTTAATTTCGATCTTCAATTTTGTCAGTCTATTCGTGTCATTTGTTGTGTAAATACATCTTTAAATATTGAAAAAGTTCAACATATTGTAAAACCAACGATTTCTCAAATAACGCGACGTGTCACCCAGTTGTAAACCTAAAAAGTCACGACGGTTTAATTATAGCAATGAATCTACCACCCAATTGCACTGCGCTTATTCAACCGTTAGAACAAATTAAATTATAAAAAACAGCTGCTCACCCACTTGCTTGACCAGAAGGGAACTCATTTGAAGCTCAAGCTAAAAAACTTCAATCTCTGAAATGCAGTTCAGATTCTAGATACGTCGTGGGATAAAATATCACTGTCAAATATCCGAAAATCCTGGAACGCCTTGCTTGAATACGGTACTGAATGAAGTGAAGAGGATAACATATCCTTAAATATTTTACAAAATATAATTCAGGGAGAAAACGGAGATCTTTCAACTATTGGTGCACTTGTAGCTCAAATTGGTACGGAACATTTTTCACGAATGCTGACATAAACATCTGGATTCAAGAAGAATTTCATGTGGAATGTAATGAGGAGCAAATGGAATTATCAGATACGGAATCGAAAGATTTATACGGTAGTGGTCATGAAAAAACAAGATTAAAATGGACGATTATATAACATCAATAAACTAAGCATACAATGCTTTGGAAAATGGTATGCCGAAAACAGCACTTTATGAACTACGTACTTCAGCTGTTATTTTAAAAAATTATTTGCCAAAAAAGCAGCTCAAAATCTCCAATATCTTTAAAAATGTTTATAATGTATATACTTATATCAATAAAAACAATTCCAATTTAAAAATTACATCAAATTTTGTAATAAAATCTTTTTCGCGACAGGTCTGGTTTTTAATAAGTCTTGAATACCGAACTTGCACTGTATTTATATTTCAAAATTAAAATAACTGAATTTATTATAGAAAACATAAATTGTGTATGATGCAATGTATAATCATATACATTAATTAAATATTAAGTATACGCATAAAAAGTTGTATATTTTTGTCACCTCAAAGTATGCAATATTTTATGTATGCACGAATGAAGAACTACGGGCCGTATGAGAAATATGTTATTATGGAAATATAAAGTATACGTAAAAGAAGGCATGATAAGTAGAGTTGTCAAATCGATTTACGAATTATATATATATTTTTTTAAATTTTCCGGACAAAATCTAAAATTTTTTTTATTATTTATTTTAAGATTTTATGCGATTACTTTTAATAATTAGCGTATACTTTAAACAGCACTATTATTGAACTATATTTAACAAACGCTATATTTAATTAAACAAATCAACGGAAACAAACTCTTACAGATAGACTTTTTGGAAATTGTAATTAGTCAGAACTAAATGAAAGTTCATCAAGCTCCGATCTAGAATATATTAAAAACATTAAATTAAGTTAAAAATCCACACAATAACTAGCGACATAAAACAAGATTTTGAAAAATATCATTAAGGCTTTTATACAATGCAATTTTAACAGCAAATCTCACTTCAACAATAAGTGAAAGTGTTTTTTCTGTTTCTTCTTTAATCTATATATATATAAAAGTCAATGTGTGTTTGTATGTATATTTGTTTGTTTGTTTGTTTGGACTTTGTAGACGGCTAAACGGCTGAACCGATTTGCTTGAAATTTTTACAGTATATTTATGTATGTCTGGAAGGAGCTATAGGCTACTTTTTGTTTTGAAATTTTAAGTGGGCGTGGTACCTCCCATACAAAGTTAATTTTAAAAATCAAATATTTAGGAAACTATAATAGCTATTGTCCTCAAATTTTGCATGAGCAATTCCACTGTTTGTTTAAATATTTGCGGCAAAAATGGGAGTAGTAGCCACAGAAGTGGCACCTCCCATATGATGATAATTAAAAAAAATTTATATATGGGAAACAATAAGATATATGGTACGGTTATTCTACCATCAATATTAATATTTATAACAAGAATGGGCGGACTATCAATAGTGGGCGTGGCACCTCCCATACATATGATGACAAATTATAAATAGGGAAAGCTATATCATCTATCTAACAATATTCAGTAAATGTTAAAATTTGTATACATTTGAAACCCTTATCTATATATAAAAGTGAATGTGTGTTTGTTTGTATGATTGTGTGCTTATTTGTATTTTATACGTGGAGAAAAATCATGATCAATCAATAATGTTAAGTTAAAATTAGTATACCTGTGAAAGTATATATAAATACTAATCTTCGAAATTACATGAGGTAGAATCTTTTATTACCATATTTCCTGTACGAAGTAAATATTATTTATTGCTTATTTAGGAAAATATGTAGATTCTACATTTTGTGTGAGCAATTCAATGACTTCTGCAGGATGACGCAATCTATAGAAGAGTTATGTGAACGCGCGTTACTGGCAGGCAAAAATATAGACGTTAACTCCATCAACAGCAACATTCTGAATACCATCGATGGTAATCTAAAAATTTATAAATCAATCGACACTGTTACAAATATTGAGGATGTCGTCAATTATCCAGTCGAATTTTTAAATTCGTTAGATTTACCGGGCTTTCCACCACATGACTTGCAGTTGAAAATTGGTGCTCCTATTATTTTACTAAGAAACATTGATCCACCACGACTTTGTAATGGCACTCGACTTATAGTAAAGAAATTAATGAACAATCTAATCGAGGCGACCATTATAACTGGAAAGTACAATGGATCAGATGTATTGCTGCCACGTATTCCGATGATAACTTCGGAAATGCTATTTGATTTTAAGCGATTGCAGTTTCCTATTCGCCTAGCATTTGCAATGACAATTAATAAAGCTCAAGGTCAGTCTTTGCAAGTTTGTGGACTAAATCTAGAAAATCCATGTTTTTCACATGGACAGCTTTATGCGAACGAACATTTTCTTTCTTATTTTATATTGAAAACAATAACAAAAATTAAAATTTATTTGTTGTTTTCAATATAAAATAAGAAAGAAAATGTTCGTTCGCATTTAGTGAGCCAGGCCCTTAATAAATATTGTTTAACTCTAAACTTTTTATTTCATTACGATACGGGTAGCGAAGTACACCGGGTTTTAGCTAGTAAAAAATAAATTAAAGAATCAAATGTTCTCAAATCATTTAAATTGTATTCTGTTCTTGAAATATTATTTAAAAATAATAAAACTAACTAAACTAGGTATTATGTATAGAAGTATGTATGAATATTATATTAATATATATCCTTTCTGAAAGATTTTTTAATAAAAATTAAATAATTTAAGTTTAATTTATAACTCAATTCTTAAATTAAAGAAAAGGTTTTGGTAGAAAAAACCGAAAATCGTTTTTTAAAAATTACGCTTTTTCGAATCATTCGAAAACGGGTTTTTTGTATATGTCGAATATTTGAAAACTCTAATGATAAAACATAAAATAAATTGAAACAATCAGGTATTATTGCCTGTTGCACTTACTCCTGATCTAATTGAAAATCTATATAAGCCAAAGAAAGTTATAGAGAAGAACATGGATTGCAAATACAAATGCTAATAAAATGTTAGAAACTGTTTTTAAAATTTGGCCGTTTTTTTAATTTTTGTAAGAGTCGTAATTTCAACGAATTTAAAAGTGAAAAAGCGACACCGTCTGGCAGAAGCCTGTTTTCAAAATTCTTCAAAGAGAACAAAACAGCGTCGAATAGCAAAATTGTTTGAAACTGAAGAAACAGGTCCCATAATTTTTATCAGAATTAAATGCTTGATATTAATAATAGTGTGCTTTTAAATAATTACCATTTGTCTTATCTTATATGAAATACAAAGTTTTAAAAGCGAGTAAGTTTTAAATTTTATCTTTAAAACAATGACCACGTACATACGATCAGCGTACAAGGCGGCTCACATTAGTAACTAGTCCCATATTTTCTCAATATTATTATATCTTCAAAATTTTTTCACTCATTTTAAGTGCAAAATGTGTGTGACTACATTTTCATTAAATTTACTTAAAATATTAAATTAGAAACTTATTATTTTTAATATATTTAACACCGTGATGATGCGCCATAACTTTTGACCCCCTCACCAAAATAATTCACGTCAAGGAATTTTAAACTTACTTATTCTTATTCGTATAAAATGCTATTGATGTGCATAAAAAAACATGAACAAATTTTGTTTTCCCCCATATATATAAACTAAAAACGGGATCTCAAACCTATATATGTACGAATATGGGTCAAAAGTCCTTGCTTATTTTTAACGGAACACAGATTTATGGATACATAATTATTTTATTTTTCAAAATAGTCTCCTTTGAACTCCAACGTTCATCGTTTGTTAAAATTTTTTTCATACTTTCCAAAAAATAAGATTTGTCGAGGTCATCAAAATATGTATGTATCAAAATATGTATGTATATGTATGAGATGATTGCATTGTTAGAGTCCAATCTCTTTCCGCAGGGACATTTCTTCAGGTTTGGAAACAAGAAGTATTTACTCGGGGCTAAATACGGAGAATATGGCAGAAGAGGGAGCATTTCGTAGCCTAAGTCATGGACCTTTGGCATGAAAACTGCACATGTGTACCCTTTTGGGGACCAGATGATGAGTAAACGCAGCATCCAGCTTGCGGTAAGATTTCTTATACCCCAGTCATCATTTAAAATTTAAAACTCTGAGCCGCCTGAGATGGGCATCCATAACGATATTCAGTAAACCACTTTTTTATCATTAAAATTGATGGTGCAGAGTTCCCATAGTATTTATCAAGCTTAGCATTTGATTGTGTGGTGGTTTTTTTCTTCAAAAAATAATGCTTAATGAGCAGCCGAAATTCAGATTATTTCCTCCTCAAATGACGAATTCTGCGAAAATTTAAATAAGCTGCGACATTTATATAGTGCTTAACAACTATTGATAACATAAATGGTTGTCAAGCACTATATAAATTTCGCAGCTTGTTTAAATTTTCGCAGGATGCAACTGAAATATACTTTTTGTCATGATCAGTGTTGCCCTATCAGTTAAGAGCCGGAAAATTCATAAATTTGCAGACTGATTGTTGCACCCTCGTATATTAGGCCAACTCACACAAAAATTGATTTTGTTACCCCCTCAAAATAAGGTTAGGTTACATGGGTAGCTCGCAAGTTAGCGAGTTCACTCGGAGGCATTGTGACCCATTGTGGGCCATGGTGCTACCCTTAGAATTACTATTCCCTTATGCTGAGATTTGATACATAGAGGTACAATAGTTTCCCCCCCTAATTTCGTTGACTATGTAATTCCTGTGGTCTTCATGAGAACCAGCCTTTGAACCATCAGTGCAGACTGAGATCACATCGTCCCATAGCACAGTGTTCGCGGCTGAATCATCTCCTATCGGTATTTTGATCTTAAAAGTTCTATCAAAATTCAGTGAAGGTAAATATTATGTAATCTTTTTCTTGCCCATGATTTTCCTACCTATTTTTTGGCGCCGTGGCCAATACGATCATGCTTCAGTCCGCTCGATTGTTTAAGTAGCAGTAATGCATTTGGTATATATATCAAGGGGAGTTATATTCAGCATCGTGTCTAGACTGGCCTGAGGGGTAGAATTCATAGAGCCAGTAATTGAAAAAATTGCTAGTAGATAGGAGAGAATTGGTGCCCACCGCTCTCCACCAAACAAGAGCCCCATAGTTCAAAATAGGTCTTATGACCGCGGAATACATCCAGTGTAAGACCCCTTCTCCTCCCAAAGATTTTCTTGCATATATAGAAGGCACATAGTGCTTACGTTTTCACGAGTGCTTAGAGTCCAAAATTATGCCACGATATTTGGCTTCGCTTGAAGTCTTTAGAAAAGTACCATCCAATCGTGAAGGTCTGAATTCTGGGATTTTGTATCTCATGGTGAAAAGAACCAGTTTAGTTTTGTCAGGGTTGACACATACGCCGTTTTTTCTGGCCCATTAAAGCAGAACTCTGAGAGCTGATTCCATGAGTTCACTTATTGTGGGAAGAAACTTCCCTTGAATGAGAAGCACAATGTCCTCAGCATATACGACTACTTTGGTGCCTATTCTACTGAGCCTGAAAAGGATTTTATTTATGACAAGATTCCACAGAAGTGGAGAGATGACACCACCTTGTAGTGTGCCCCTTGTTAGAACTTCCCTTGTCCTACCAATACCCATATTAGAGTTTATGGCCTTGCTCTTAAGCATATTTTCTGTCTAATTTTTTTACCCGCTGATCAACACCTAAGTCACCCAGTGCATCAACAATTGCGGATATGTTCACATTATTAAACGCATCCTCTATATCCAAGAAAGATGCTATAACATACTCCTTTTTGTCAAGTGTCCCCTCTATAGATCCAACAACTTCATGCAAGGCTGTCTCCACAGACTTCCCATTAAGATATGCTTGTTGTGCCCTACAGAAATTATAAAGGGAGAGGATGTTCCTAACATGGATATCGATCAATCTTTCCAGTGTTTTCAATGTAGTCCTTGGCGGTACTATGGTTTACCTTCCCTGCTTTGGGGATAAATACCACTGTAAACTCTCTCCATTCTTTAGAAATGTATCTAGTTTCAAGGCTGTTCCTAAATATCCTAGCATGATAGTTGAAATCGATTTTGGAAGTAACGCTTGGGTCTGGAGATAATTGTTCGTGAGCTGGCCTACTTACAAAAAGACAATTTTTATAGTTTTTTGAAAATATATATTTGTATTTTCTTCCAAAATAATATATCGAGTATCATTTGAAAGCAATCTTCCAATCATGGACAACATAGATGACAAGTAGACCCGCAGCGCCTCTAAAATTGGAATTTTGAACTTTAAAATTCGAAACTCTCTTTGCGAAAACTTTAAAAATGTATAACTAAATCTGCAGCTAAACTCGAAAGGTAGAATCAGCAAACACTCACCTACAAAAAGAATGCCTTTTTACTTATACATGCAAAGAACTATTGGTCTTGAAATGTATTACTTTTACTAATTTCTTGTATTTAAATTGCTGAAATTTCCAGCAAACTTTGTTAAAGTAATTTCAATCTGTCGGTAATAAATCTTAGATTTTTTTTCCGTCGTTCACTAACACCTCCCACCTCTCGTGATTCTATTAATTTAACCATTATTATATTTAAGGTTATTTTAATGTGTTTCATTTACTGTTGTTGTTTTTTTTGTTGAATCATATTAACGCTAAGGAATGTTGCGAAAAAAAAAAATCCTAAAATTACTTATTGTTGGCACGTTTTCTTGTTACTTTTACATTTATTTTTTTCTACAGTTCATTCCTAATGGTGGTTCTTGTCGACAATTAAATCTTTAAGGCCACATTTACTAGCAAGGACTGGAAGAGCACCAGTATCAGGATGTCGACAGTAAATGCTAACGGTTGTAGTAAATTAACAAACTCCTCGAGTAATTTTATTGACCTTAAGTACTTGTACTTTCTTTACTATTTCTTTTTTTTTCTCTTTTTATTATTTCTTTGAAAACATACATAAATAAATTTCTAGTTTAATTTATTTATTCTTTTTCATACATACATATAAATGTACAGCATTTTTGCTTCATTTTTTTGTTTATTTCCTTTGGAACTTGATTTACTAATATGCAGTTCTCATTAGAGTTGCGGGTGCTGATACTGGTACAGCTTGTGCTGTTGCTTCTTCTTGTGCCTGTACCGTTCAACTGTTTAATGTGATCATTTATGCCATTAAGTTGTAATGTCCTATAAAAGTGTAGCAGCATTTACTTACTGGCTGTTTTTCATTTTTAATTATCTAAAGGAAGTTCCTTATTTTCTTCTGTCAGTTATTCTTTTAAAATATTTTGCGATGTATGTTTATGTGTGTATCTATATATGTGAGGGTAGATGTTTAAAGGAAACCATTTCTTTCCATATATATATGGGACTGTATGTGTTTGTATACGTGCAATTAATTTCCTTTTTTCGGTGGGTTGATTTTTTTCTTGTTCAAATATTTTTCATTTAACTTTAACAAACAACCATACATTGCGTAGGGCTATAAATAGTCGAAGCGTAGCAAAAGTAATTTAGAAAATTATGTCGTAATTTCATTAATTGAAAGTCAAAGGGTCAAATTTGTATTTAAGTGTGTACGTTTAATGGTTTGGGAAGTGAAATTGTTTCCTGAAAGGTTGTGCAGAGTATATGGCTTCTATGATTTTATTTGTTAATTTTTATGAAGGAAGTCAGTTTTAGTATGTTGGTTGTTGACAATGTTTATTTACTACTTGTAACCAAGGAAAAACAAATAATCATACAATATTTTAGGCTTACATAAATATAAGTTGATAAGAACAATTTATTTATAAAGTAGTGTAAGTCAAATGTTTGTACAATATCACAGAAATATATATGGACGCAAACAAAAACAGGTAAGAATAACCTGACACTGACTATATGAGCAAATTATTTTTTTTTTTAAATTTCAATAATTGTTTCTCATGAAGGAATTTCAGAAGTGGGTCTTCAAGTCATGTTAGCAATGACCAATTATGGAGCGATTGTCATAATTCTGTTAAATTTTATTCCAAAATTTTTAAGAAATTTATGCTGGTAAAAACGATTTTAGGAAGCTGGTCTTATATGAAAGCTATGACCAATTGTGGATCGTCATAAATTTCGGTCGTGAGAGTTCTTTTTCTATGGGATTCATTTCTGTTGAATTTGATGTTGATACTAGCATTTTAAAGAGATTTATACTCCATAAAGTGGTTATCGGAAGTGGGCATTCAAAATGTGGCTGGCGCATTTTTTTATTTTGAATAACTTATATATCATTTTGTATGGAAAATATCTGTCATTTATTCTCACTTATATATTGAATATTATGGTGTAAACAAAAAAGTTTACTTGCTTCGGAAATGTTAAATTTTTTTCCAACAAAGCTTCTATGTGGAAAGTTTTTCTTTACTTCTTTAACTTAAAAAAAATTGGAGCTGAAGCACACCAATTGTTTGCCAAAACTTTTAGCTTTTAACGTACGCCATCAGCATCGACGTGCGAGAGATGGTTTGTGCCATAGGGTACAAATAGAGGCGCAACTGAGAGTAACAATAATTACTCTCTTCACACGTACTTGTGATATATGAATTCAAAATGCTTGTGAGAGAATTAAACACATCAGAATTTTGATTTTCCGACAAAATACAGACCGAACCACTTATTATACTTCTACACAATATTTGACAAATTCTTTTTGTACATTGCAGGACACTTTTATTTCCGAAACACGTTATGCTAGGTATACACGTTACGATAAGTAGTACGATAAATCGTACAAGTATGAAATTAGTAACGTGTATCATTTTGTCGTACTATCGAAGTATGAAAATCAAAAATTTTTGATTTTTTGTGGGTGGAGCTTCGATAAGTACGATAATTAGTATCGTGTATTATGCTGCCGCACTACACAAAATCGTACTTCTACTCATACTATGAATAGTACGAAAAATAGTATCGTGTATACCCAGCATTGCTTTTGATCAAATGAAAATTTTTATTTTTATTAATTTTTGACACTTCATAGAATTTAATTTATAGAACAGATTTTAAATTTTAGGTATTGAAAATGGAAGAAATTTAAATAAATTAAAATGTTAACAGTTTTATAGAACTTGTGTGTCTGGTGAAAAATAAAAAGACACCAATACAACCTCAAAAATATATATACCAATACATTCTCAGGATTTGGGTTTTTGACAACAGACTTAGGTTTTTACACTCTCAGTAATACTTCAATGGATATATTATTCTATGGTCAGTGCTGTTCAGAAGTGAAGATTTTGACACGGAAACAAGGATTGCCCAGGCCAGACAAAAAAGTTTGATTACCAAGAAATGGAGGCATTACTCCATGCAGATTGTTGCAAATCTCAGCAAAAGCTTGCAAAATCATTTGGAACTACTTAAGCTGCAATTTTAGAATATTTTCGAGCAGCAGGATATGAATTCATGCGAAAGCAGGGATGTTGGGTACCATACGAATTAATGCTGAAAGACCTTGAGAGACGATTTGGATATATTAAGATAACCCGAAGCGTAAGAGATTGTATATGAATCCCAACCAGCCGAATAAACACCAACGCCAAATATCCATGGCGCTAAGGTAATTCTCTGTATTTAGTGGGAGCAAAAGTGTCCTATCTTTTATGAACTGCTGAAATCTGGCCAGACTACCATGGGAAACCTGAACCGTTTGCAGCAATCATTGGCCAAAAAATGCCCATAATATGAGGTCAGACATGAAACTGTAATATTCCATCATCGCAACGCTTGGCCTCTAAATGTTTAGCAGTGTTCCTGTCAGGAACTTTTTGAGCCTTGTGTGTTTTTAAACCTGCATTAGCTTAAACTTATCGTACCAAATAGTCCGAGCACTGAGCTAACCGGGCTGCTTTCCTACCGGATGTGTTGGGAGCTCTTTTGAAAATGCTTTCTATTTTTTTCATGTGGACCATTCTTTCTCCCTGAACCAGGGTTTCAATCAACAGACAAGTTCTCCTGGTACTGTTTAATTACAGTGGAAGCAATTTGACCGCAGACTTTTGAATGCTTGGCCAACTTTTTGTAGGACCTAGTTGGGTTTTGTTGAAAATATTTACTAATTTTTGTACGTACTTTCTCCCTGAACCAGGGTTTCAATCAACAGACAAGTTCTCCTGGTACTGTTTAATTACAGTGGAAGCAATTTGACCGCAGACTTTTGAATGCTTGGCCAACTTTTTGTAGGACCTAGTTGGGTTTTGTTGAAAATATTTACTAATTTTTGTACGTACTTTTTTCTTTATTTTAATCAGACTAACAATAAATGAATACAATTGACATTAAACATAATAACTGACATGTTTTACAAAGGTAACTTGATCAAAAAAATCAAATAATACTTGGGTTAAAAGTTTGAATGAAAAACTTGTGTTAAGAATTTAATGATCTCACTACTTATATTATAAAATATGGATATAATATTGTTTGTTATTGATTTGAAATCATTTTAAAGTTATTGTAAATACTTTATCCATTTCTCGGTCTTTAGTACTAACAAGGTTTACATTTTTAAGCGGCGAAAAGAAGAGTAATGAAATATAAGTTATTGTTGCATTTATTGGCATTTTGCGATTAGTGCCTTGAGGCATGCTTAAGCATTAGAGGGTTAAGCATTGTCATATAAACTTTTTCTTTTATTTATTTTAATTTTTTTATAATAAAAACTTTAACAATGACCACGTAAATAATTCACAAAACGCCCAACCGCAAACTTAAGCAAAACTATTTTAAGTTTACTTCTTTTTTTCTTTTCACTTTTTGCATTTTTTTGTATTTGTTGTTTTGTCTTTGGAATATGATTTTTTCGTACTACGTTTGTAGCGACAAAAAGAAGGGAGTAGATATGCCTTCTATAAGGTCTTCTTAAGAAGGCAAGCGAGCATGAATACTGGATCTAAAAAAGGTCTAGGAAGGTCTTACAGAAGGCCTTATAGCCGAAGGCCTCAAAAAGTTCGCCACTGGGATGTTTGACAATGGTCTGATATTAGAGTTGACTTGAAATTACATTATAAACTATTGGTATTGTTGCTTTTGAAATTGTGTTTTTTTTTTCAAAATTTTTGTTTTTATGAACATTTTTTTTCAATTGTATATGAAAATAAATTTATTGAAATTTTCGATTAATCGACAATTATTATTTGTTATTCTAAATTTTAAAATTTTTTCGTCGATTATGTCAATATATTTTAATAGAATGTCAACTCTTCAACCTGTTTCAATATGCTTTGTCCATAGGCCGAAAATATATGTAGCTTTACAACTGCTGTTTAATTTGCACATCTTATTCAAATTATACACCAAGGCATTCTTTTCAATTCACTATATTCTATTCACATTTATGTACATTAGTATTGAAAAATCTTAAATTTATTCACAAAACAATATAAACATAATATTAAGAAAACAAAAAATAAAGGCAATCCGTAACATCTACTCTATTTAGCACATAGATTAAGTCTCCCTTCAGTCCGAAATAGTCAGTCTTATATACCCGTTTCGTTGCTATTCCATCTTGTCCCCATTTGTCTTGAACTAAACCACTAAAACCATGTACTGCACTCGTCATGCAAATCTCGGTGATCTTCTCATCATCTCTTTCACTTCTGTTTCTATATATATGCCAAATTTTATGGAAATATCTTTAAAATTGCCACCTATACTTAATGTGCGCACGAAGATTTGATGCACAGCCAGACAGACGGAAGGATATCAGTAAATTGATCAGCATAATATTTTTTGGCGTTATGACATCAGCACTAAGAAAATAAATCCTGTCCATTATGGTGGTGTTGGGTATAATAAGGTCAGACAAAGCTTCGTACTTTACTGGTCTCAAATTTGCTAAAATTTTGTATGCAAGTTAATTATGGACATACACTATTTAAGGTTTCTCAAAAATTTCAAATTCGCTATGATTTGTTATATCACTTTTTAACAATATTGCTCTCATAGTAATCCTTTTCTTTTAAACACAGGTCATAGAACCAGTAAATTGTCCTTGAACAAATGAAAATAAATAACGACTTCTTCTATTTCTTAAAGATTTTCCCTAATTATAACCTATTTTCAGAGTAGGACTATGAGGGGCTATCGAGATAATAAACATTTACTTAGTAATCATTTCGAGGAATATTCAAAAAACGTTGAATATATTTTTAGGCTGTTATGATTTTTTTAGCGCAAATATTATTAAATGTTTCGTGTTTGAAGTAAAATACTTTGAAGTGTTTTCACATGCTTTAGATTGGTTTCTTTCACCAAGTAACAAGCATGTCAGATATTTAGTTTTTTATTTTATAAAGGGCTTTCAAAGTTGGCGAAATAGTGTCACCATTACACGTGGTCTAAAGGATGACTTTTTACACGTGCACCAAGCATTTTGCGGATTTCAATGCCATCGTTAAGACATTTTTTCCGAGGATCAATAACTTGTTCTTATAGTGGAATTAAAATTCATTGATGAACTCAATAAAAGACCTGCTTATATTACTCTCCTCGGTCAACTATATATACAAGCTTTAAACTATTACAAATATGTATTTAAGGTTTCGTTTTTAAATCCCCAATCAAGAGATCATTAGCATTTGATGTTTTTTGTAAATTACAATATATGAAGTTGAAAAACACTATATACACGTGTAATCAAACATATCAGAGATACATTTGTATCTACATAAATATTTGTTATTTGTTTCAAATCCCCTAATGATGTTCCATCAAATGGCAGAATTCATTATACTCTATGCAATTTGTTGAAGTAGAATAGAATTATAAACTAACAAGGGATAATTTTTCTAATTTTATGTGTAAAACGTTGTCGTAAATATGCGAGAATAAATGAACGAGAGAATGAATGTCTCTATTCCACGGCATGGCATGTCTTACCATAATTTGTATCATGTTTACATGTGCAATTATTTTGTAAAACAAAAAAATAAAAGTGTCATAATTAAAAATATATGTATGTGTTTAGTTTGTGTGTAATATTTAGCATGCAAACGATATGTATATTTATATAATGTTATACAAAATATTCGAACTTTCGAACAGTGGGGAGTAGAACTGAAGGAACATATATATACTGCTACTTTTTATTATATATATAGGAATTTAAATGATCTTAGATGACAGCTGTTAAACCTCAGTAGAAAAGCTCGTAAAATGTAAACCATATGAAACCATTTTGAGTGCTGCTACTGGCTATAACAATATAATTTGTACACCCACCATCAAAAAAGATGGGGGAATATTGATTTTGTCATTCCGTTTGTAACACATCAAAATATTCATCGCAGATCCAGAAAAGTATATACATTCTGTGTCCATTCGTCTGTCTGTCTGTTGAAAACATGATAAAGGAGCTAGCTGGCCACAAATACTCTCTGTTGATAAGGTTTCTGTAATATTGAAAATGAGAAATATCGGTTCATGATTTCAGCTTGCCACCAAACAAATTTCCCCCGGCATACAGATTGAGCAGTCATCCTGATAACATTTTGCGCAAATTTTATCTCCCTCAGAAAATTGCTTAAACATTCATAATTGTAATAATATAAAAGTATAAGTTACACTTTATCTGGATTTAAATTTTTAAATGTTCAGTCGATACATTCTAGGCGTTCAAACTCTTACATATGTATATATGTATTATTGAGGATATTGCCTTACTATTTTCATTTAATTGTCCGCCACTGTATCTAGCCCTTAAAAACACACATATTTATACCATAACTATAGAAATTATAAAAGGAGAAAACCAACAAAATACACAACCATAACGCTACAATATAATTTGTTAATTTATCGAACATTTAACATAAATAATGTGAGAATGAAAATGACAAAAATTATAAACGATGAAGCAGAAAAATAACAAAAAGTTCTCACACACACTCACATATAAAAAACCATATTATAATACACATACCAAAACAAACGCTTAAATGTTTACAACATATTCATTAGGGTGGCATATACATCTATATTTTTTCTCTGTGTGTAGTATTATATATATATATATATTTATTCCATTCATTCCGAGTTGGAGCATAGAGCCACTACAAATGTATTCCAATGTGATCTCTTGCAACCTATTCGTTTGATATAATTCCAGGACTTCCTTGTGACTGCTACTTCAGAATCCAACTGTCTTCTCTACGTGTGGGCGGGTCTTCCTCTTCTTCTGTTACCCTGTGGGTTATACTCAATGGCTGTCCGCGTTAGGTCGTCTGCGGGTTTACGTAGTGTGTGACCTATTCAGTTCCACTTCCCCCTCAATATTTCGGTGCGCAGAAAGACATGATATGTGGTTGTTCACAGGTCGCAGTTGGTTGTTAACAGGTTGCAGTTGGATATAACATTTGGCCAAAATATTCTTAAAATTATCCTCAGGCATCTAGTAGCAAATACTTGGAGTGCATTTATGTCGCGTGCAGCTGCATTCAAGTCTCGCATCCATACAATAATGTTGACTTCACGTTGGTATTAAATATGCTGATTTTCGTTTCGGAGATGTGGGTAGCCTTCCATACAGGGCTTCAAAGACCAAATGACCGTCGGGCACACTTGATGCGGTTCTCGATATCAACACTAGATCCTCCATTGTTGTTGATAATACTGCCAAGATAGCAGAAGCTCTTAACATCTTCTACCATGTTGCTACTCAACTGAAGGGGCCATCTGTTGCCGGTGTTGATGCGCATGGATTTAGTCTTGTCTAAGTTTATCTTTAAACCTGATTTCGCTGTCGCTGCCTCTAGGAGTCTTAATTTTTGAGACATATCGTTGAACGTATGTGACAGTAGACAAATGTCATCGGCGAAATCTATGTCACCTAGCCGCTTATATACGCCCCAATGAATGCCGGTGGAGTCTTCTGTTGCAGTCCTTATCACTACATTAAGAACAATATTAAACAGCAGAGGTGACATGACGCAACCCTACCGTACCCCTGTAGTTACGTTAATCCTATTGCCGATATTGTTCTCATGGAGTACCCTACAAGTAGAGCCATTGTATAGGCTCTATAGGGGTGCCTTCCAGATGATGTTATGAGCGAGCTTATCAAATGCCTTCTCAAAGTCTATAAATACGAGATATAAAGGAGATCTCCACTCCACAGACTGTTCATCGATTACCTTTAGGGTGTTTACTTGATCCATACAAGATTTTCGTGGTCGAAAGCCAGCTTGCCGCGGGCGGAGTTCAGGTTCCAAGGCGGATGTGAGTCGGCTTATGATTATATGCGCTACCACCTTGTTCACCATACTCAAAAGAGTAATTCTCCTTCAGTTCGTACACTCCGACAAATTCCCCTTTTTTGGTATTTTAACAATAATACCCTCTTTTAGCTCTTCATGAAGGCACTCCGTTCTCCAAAATTCGTCGATTGTCGGGAGGATTAATCGCGCACTGACGTCGGGATCAGCTTTTAGCATTTCTGGCGAGATTTTGTCAGTTTCAGGGGCTTTGTTGATTTTTAAGGCCTTGATGCGTTGGTGACTTTCAGCACTGAAGGACTGCTAATGGATATATCCGGCCTTACCATATGCTCAGCACAGTATCAGTATAGATTTGCAAGCTGTTCCGTGTAGTGGTTTGTCCATATCTCCAGCTGTTCATTTTTTGAGGTTGTAAATTTGCCAGCACTATTCTTTAGTGGCCTCGAGGAAACGAACGAATTTGTAGTAAGTTTCTTCGTAATGCGGTATAGATCTCTAGTGCGGTTTGTAGCACCTGCAGTTTGAGTTTCCCTTGCCAGATCATCTGTGTATGATCTTTTGTCTCGCCGCGCGCTTCGTTTGACTTGATTGTCAATGTCACTATATGCTCTTGCAAACTCACATTTCTGACTACGAGTTTTTGCACTATTTAGTAAACCCTTAGCTCTCCAATCAGCCGTCACGTTAATTCGGACATCCAGGGTTTTCTTTTATGCTGACAGTGTCCTAAATGTCTGCCAGCCGCGTCCAGTTTAGCCACATCTAACTTACGTGCGGTGGTCTGGCTAGATTTTTTGATAGCTGCAAGCATAATGCGCATTGTACCCACAAGGAGATGATGACCACTGCTGATGTCTGCACCTCCTTTGTTTCGCAAATCTTCGAGGTTGGTGTTTGAGGAGCCAACTTGTGCGTTAAAGTCCTTCATCAGAATCATGATGTCGCCTTGATGGCTATAGTGTCGCCTTGATGGCTCTAGTTCGGAATCTAGCTGTAATAATTCTATCGCTGTGCGGATTCTTTTGATAAGAGAATTCCCAATCCGCTGGACCTTGGTTCAGATGTTTGCTTTCCTGAGTATAAGAAGCAAGTCCATTCGAGGTTTTAATTTCGCCAGATTCGGGCAATCGGGTTTCGTTCAACCCTAATATAAGCAGGTTGTAATTCAAGAATTCATTACACAGTTGATTAAGCCTCGAAAGTTCAGTGAGCGTCCGTACATTCCATGCTCTGATTCTTATCCGTTTTTTCATGCCAATAGTCGTCATCAATCGATCCGTTATCAATATATTTTGATTGGTTTCAGTAGTCATTTGTAGTTTAGGCTGTACAGGTGAGTCTGGTATCTGGATTGCCGATTGGAGCCTTCATGACTGCCATTAGCAGCTAACCCGCATATCTACGGGTCGTACCACTATCCGAAACCTGTGACGCGTCCGGTAGCACTCAACTATGCTTCCCATAGGCAGATAATAAACAACGCAAGATCAAAACAATGATATTGTTTGAGTTATTATCCGTAATTGGGCGGAAGTGTGTAGTATTAGATGATTTCAATTGAGTTTTGTTAGATAACTTACGAAAAAAATGGTGAAAAACTGATTCTCCGGAGTACTGCTTAAGGAAAAACAAAAACACCGCTATCCTTTATTGACTATGTTGTAGCCAGGATTGAGCGTAACAACTTCGGTGAACATCACTTTGCGATATTCGGACATTTAGATGGTAAAAATACATGAAAAAGGCACACAAAATTACAATTTTCCTCATACGAAACTTAATAATTTCAAATCGATATCCCTTGACCTCACCCAGAGCAACGACGGGACTATATAACTTTTTGATCGATAAAATGTTTCCCGGTAAGCAGAACCCCCGCCGATTATCTCATAGTGTAATAGTTTTTGTATTTTAAAAATTGTTTAAACAAATTTTCAAACAATTATTGGGTGTATGTCAAAAAAATGCTGGATTTACAATGTCGCATCTTTTGAATGCGATTTTGTACCAACGAATCGTCATATAGGGAAAATTTAGCTTTACTTTTTAATTTGAAAAAATTGCCTATACTTAATGTGTTCAATCGGTTTCAACGTGCTAGAGATGGTTTGTTCGGTTCAGAAGTGGTGATTTTGACACGGAAGATAAAGTTCGCCCAGGCCAGACAAAAATGTTTGAATACCAAGAATTTGAGGTATTTCTCTATGAAGATTGTTGTCAAACTCAACAAGAAATTTAAAAATCATTGGATGCAACACAAGCTGCAATTTACAAACGTTCGCGAGCAGCAGAATTCATTCAAAAGCAGGGATATTAGGTGCCATAGGAACTTAAGCCGAGCCTTTTTGCACCGAATCATTACTTGCAATCAAAAATGGATCCATTACGGTAACCCGAAGCGTAAGAGATCGTATGTGAAGCCGGGCCAACCAGCCGCATCAACACTAAAGCCAAATATCTATGGCGCCAAGGTAATGGTCGGTATTTCGTGGGAGCAAAAGTAAAGAAAAACCATCACACAGAACCTGTAAGGAACGCAACTGATTCGTTTGAAGCAAGCATTTGCGAAAAATGCCCAGAATATGCGGCCAGATATGAAACCGTATTATTCCATCATGATAACACTCGGCCACATTATGCAATACTTGGTAAAAGCTATTTAGAATGAAGAGATTGGGAAGTTTTGTCTGATCCACCTTATAAGGAGTGAGATATATGTTAATAAAAACGAATCCACTAAACTTACAATTTTAATTTTTTCTTATTTGATTGTAATTATTATTACAACTTACAAAAAAAATAAAATATTTTTATAGTTTTTATCACTAGTGATGAGGTTCAAACCTTTTTCGGAAACCCTTCCATTAATGTTTTTATAGTGCTTTTTGTCACCCTGCTCGAACAGGTAGTCCATCTCCATTTAAAATCTACCACACTTTTCGACAACTTTTTTGTGCTCTTCAATTCTAATTAAATAAGAGCCCAATATCCCTCCACTGGCCTTAGTTCTGGGATGATTTGCCTCTCTTGGTACAAATACCACATTGTTGTTCTTGTACCACGCAAGGGCTTTTTTTACTATAGTGACAGGATGCGAAGTCAGGCCAAAAATAAGTGGACATTACGAAGTCTTATGAATGGAAACAGCCTTTTTTGTAAACATTCCTTGATGTTAATTTTGGTATTTATAGAGCCCGTTGTAACAAATTATTGGCTTCTTTTGCCGCATCTGCATATTGTTTGCAATACCAAGAACATTTTGAGAAATTTTGTCTGCTTTTGGGTCCTAAACTTTTCTTCAACATTCCTTCGAGCATCTGCAACATAAAATGTTTGACCAGGAAGTTGCGAAAAATCTGGCAGAAAATACGTTTCGTCATCAATTATACTTGCTGCATAATATTTTTTTAAAATAAAATTTGACTTCAATTTCCGTGCTCTGTTTTTGGCATCTAATTTTTTAGCAGCGTTTCTGTCAGGAACTTTTTGAACCTTGTATGTTTTTAAACCTGCATGCATTAGCTTTAACTTTTCGTATCAAATAGTCCGAGCACTGAGCTAACCGTGCTGCTTTCCTACCGGATGTGTTGGGAGCTCTTTTGAAAATGCTGTCTAATTTTTTGGCTTTAGAAACATCATGTGGACCATTTCTTCTGCCAGAACCAGGTTTTTTATCAACGGACAAGTTCTCCCGGTACTGTTTGATAGCATTGGAAACAGTTTGACGGCAGACTTTTGAATGCTTGGCCAACTTTTTGTAGGACCAAGTTGGGTTTTGTTAAAAATATTTAATAATTTTAGTACGCACTTTTTTCTGGTCACTCATTTTAATCACATTAACAACTAATGAATATAATTGCCATTAAACATAATAACTAGTTTCAGGTCTGGTCACAATACCTCTCATCCTTTATTCAGAATTAAATCTAAAATAAAACATAACTTTAATATTATGAAGTCCACTGGTATGGTGTTGTTGGATATCAAGCCTGCTTTTGACTCTGTATGGCACGATGGTCTGGTATACAAAATGATTAATTTAAATTTTCCACCGGAAATCATAAAAATAATACAGAACTTTTTAATAAACCGATCATTCAAAGTGTATATAGGTAAGAATTCCTCGACACAAATTAACATTCCAGCGAGTTGCCCCCAAGGATCCTGCTTATCTCCAATATTGTATAATATATTTACGTCCGATTTTCCTACATTGTTTGACTGCACTGCATCTATATTTGCTGATGACACGGCGATTCTCTGTCATGGGGTTTATGCTGAAGATATCATCACAAACCTACAAAACGCTTTAATAAATATTGAAGAATATTTCAAGAAATGGAAAATTCTTATAAATCTACAAAAAACTCAAGCAATATATTTCACCCGTAGAAGAAATCCTTGCTATATACCACAAAGAGATTTAAGCATAAATAACAACACAACAATAAAATGGGTGTCTGAAGTTAAGTATCTTGGAGTAATATTGGATTCAAAAATTAACTTTAGCAAACATGTTTCTTACGTTATAAACAAAATAAATAATGTTACGAGACTAATGTACTCTTTCATAAATAGAAAATCAACACTAAGTCTAGATAATAAAATCATAATATTCAAAGCTATTTTTATGTCCATACTGTATTATGCAGCCCCTGTGTGGAATGACGTCGCAACCTGTCATGTCAAAAAACTGCAAATATGTCAAAATAAACTGCTCAAGATGATATACAATCTTCCTTGGCATTATTCGACTCAACGATTGCACTCCATAAGCGGTATCGAAATGGTAAATGATAGAGTTTTGAAACTCACTCACAGTTATGATATCAGATGTCAAATTTCTGAATATTTACACATTAACGAATTGTCAGTTTCCACGTAGTTTTAAGTTTTATTTTAATATAAAAACATTTTTTTTTTTTTTTATTTCAATAGGTTTTTGTTACTTTTTGCCTAGACGTATGAAATTATTGTAATGTATAATATATTATATCTTTTGTAAATATTGTTCTAAGTAGAAAAGGCTAATTATCGCCTGAACTCTTTAAATTTGTATTATTACTTTGTAAACATATATTCATGTTATGTAAAATAAAATAATGAAATGAACATAATAACTAACATGTTTTACAAAGGTAAGATCAAATAAAACCAACTTCTAAACGTTATTCGATTTTGCTCAGTTTCTCAATATTTGGCTTTTAGATGATAAAAAACTTACTAAAGACCTTGGAAACATTGAAAAATGAAAACTAAGGCCCATCCTAATATACATGCATAGAAAAAATACCCACAGTCATTCGAACTCTAAGGGATTATTAGAATTTAGATTATTTATAGAGTGTTCAAACAGAGGAAGTATGGGTACTGTGTGAGTATGAGAGAGCGTGAATTTGCTGTGTAACAATGGTTTTGTTGGTTCCGAAAATCTTTAACAAGATTGTTATAATTACACGACCACAAATTACACACACTCAATCACACATAAATATACACACATGCACACTCATGCATGTGAAGTTAAATACACATACGCAACAAAATAAAACAACAGTTTATAATTCATTGGAACATGCATGTGTAGAATAAGTTGGCACATATGTGACTGTGTGTATGTTTATTGGGATGGCCCTTATTGTATGAAATCAAAAATGTAGATGATGTTCGAAGCTTGAACATTTTCATTTTTTGCTTTTAAAATAACATTTATTAAAACCTTTGCCTTAAGACTAGCAGTTGGTGAAAAGTTTCAAAAGAGAAAATACCCTTTTTCAAATTTGTGTACATTTGTACCAAAGAAACATTACACAAATTTGATATCATATGAATTATCTTTAGATAAAATGTCTTCAAAACTATTTCATAAGATATTGAAACATATAATGTTCCTAGGGAGCAAATATGAGAACAATTATAAAAGCTTTAAACGACATCAACATTGAGCTCATATTTGAGAAAAAGTATTTTAGAATTAAATAAATTTTTTGTTTTGAATTGATAAAATTCCCACATCTTGGTTTGACCCTAATAAATACACATTATAGTAGTATATTTTGTTAATTATCTGCAATTGTTGTACATGATTTTTGTTTTCATTCTGTTTTTTTTTTAAATACCCTACTATTGCTATGAAAACAAAATATTTCACTATAGATTTTATAGACTTCCGTTTTATAAAACACAAACGTTTAAAAAAACCATATTGTTTTCTACACTTCTATTAATACATATGATAAAGCAAATATTGCCCAGACATTGGAATAGCCTTCATAATAGCTTCTTGTTGTCATCAATATTCTTTATATTCGAAGCCGAGAGACCTTGAAAGACGATTTTGCATGTCCGAAATGATGTTTGAACACTACAAAAGGAAGGAATTTTTGCACCATATCACTACTTGGGATGAAAAATGGATCCATTACGAAAACCTGAAGCGCAAGAGATCGTGGCTTGTGAAACAGCTGAATCGACACCAAAACAAATATCAATGGCGCTAAGATAATGTTCTGCTTTTGGTGTGACCAAAAAGGGTGTTATTTTTAATGTCACAAACTATTTAGAAAGAAATGGTTGGGAAATAGATGGTTGGTTCAGAACAGATTATCCGAAATTGGCTTGATTCGTTCTTGGCCTCAACAGATGAGCAACTCTTTTGGCGTGGAATCCATACTTTGAACAAATTTATATTGTACAAATGTTTCAAAATAAAAGCTAAACATTTTAGAAAATTACGCATTTTTAAGTCATATACCCAATAAATTACTATTTTGTTCTTCTGTTTTTGTTGTTGTTTGGTATAGACCTTAGTCTTTAGGTGACCCCAAATATTGAAAGACAAAGAGATGTGGTAATCCGATACATACTCATTCAGTTAAGATATTGTTGTAAACTAGTTGTGAAAATTAACCATCTAACCGGTAAGACCACCTCAAGGCGGTCTTCGATTTTTGGGCCCCAGTGCTGTATTCAAAATAGTTTCGCTTCAAAATAGTGAAAACTGTCTTTAGACAACACTTTTTTACATTTTCTTTATACCTTCTGACAAGTCGTTTCTCAGCTATGATCAATCAAGTGCAAAAGGTCATCAAGTTACCATCGAAACTATTAACTATTGAGTTAAAAATAGATATTGCTAATCGTCCTTATACGAAAAATATCATTTTGGAGCAAATGTCTGATGAACAATTTGTCGAGTTCATCGCTATAGAGTTCTGTACACACCACAGATGAAAGTATAGATAGCGATGACAGTGTTGCTGATTGGAACATAAGTGGCTAAAGACAAAACACCATTTTCGAAAACACATGCCCAATAAGCCGCATAAAAGAGGGATCAAATTGTTTTTGCTTTGTGATTCAAACGGTTTTGCCTACCGGATTTAAATCTACAATGGATCCGAAGATAATATCATTTTACCTGTTATACCAGACATTGGAGCCATCTAAAATGTTTGGAGATTACTAATTTCATGCATCACATCCTGTATTTTGATAACTTTTACAAATATAAGCCGCTGTTAGTCTAATTATGCGCCAGAGGAATTTATGGTTTGGGCACATTGAGAGGTACTAATTTTGTTTTGTCATATTTCTTGTTGATCATGATTTGCTTTTATGTAAGGTGTGAAATCAACTATGAGCAGATATGATTTTGCGTAGAACACATGACCTCAATACATGTAGTCGATGTGAATACTGTATTATGGAAGGATAACAAATATGTCTTCTCGATTCAGAAGAACCGATCCTGGCGAAGAACAATCAAAGGTTCCTCGGTATGATAGAAAGCAGAAGAAATTCATCGAAATCAACTGCCCTCAAATTATTCGAGAATACAATGATGGCATGGGAGGAGTAGATCTCATGGATCGTCTCCAGTGTCGATACCATATTTGAGCTAAGACTCGCAATATTATAAGTAATTAGATTGTTATACTATTTTGTGGGCATGGTCTTTACAAATGATTTATTTTTATACAAACGTCTGCAGGCCGATGAAGCCAATGCTTCCAACAAAGTGCCGATTAAAAAATTGCTTTTACAGCTTCCAGATTTGCGGGAGGAAATAGCTGCTGGACTTGTTTCCTTCAAAAATATACGGTCTGTAAGATGACCATCTGTTCAAAATCTCGGTGAGCCATTATCACTACAGCCTGACATATCAGGTGTTGGGAAAAGGGCTGCTCATCAAGTAGCTGATGTTCAGTTTGATGCTGACGATCTTTTTCTTGCTTGGGAGTAGAGAAAAGGCAAAAAAAGTGCAACATTGCAAAAAATGTGACACCTAAGTAGTTTGTTCCAAATGAGACCTGTCTTTATGCGAAAATAATTCTTATTTTAACTTTGATTGTTCCCTTCTCTCAATAAAATTGGTTTATATATATAAATTTACACTTAGTGTCATTTTACGCGTAAACTGGCAAGACCGCCTACAGGCGGCCTTCACAATTTTTTAGCTGGCGTTCGTTCAGAATGATTTCTTCTCCTGAAAATTAAAACTTACAGTTCTATTGACTACATCTACGTGAAAAAAAATTATTGGCTTCATTGGATAACTTTTACGGTCTTGAGCATATGCTTGCAAATAAATTTTACTTCAATATTCGACATTGCAAACTTGTGCAGAGATTCAATTCAAGCTATTTCTCAACCTTAACCTAAGATTCGTAATTTCGTATTTTTCCCAGTTCTGTTCCAAGTCAGATCCTTGAAATTTTGTATATATCATTGGTTTGTAAAGACCACGTGAGCTAAAAAACTAAGTCAGTATATATCACCATTCAAAAATTACAAAGGAAACAATTAAAAAATTAGACCAAATGGACTTAATCTAACAGCAGGGTTTACCATATTATGGTTACCACAATCATGTAAAAAGTTAGTGTGACTGTAATACTGTTAAAAAAAACTATATTCTCTGCGTGCATATATGCCGAAGTGGGTAGAAAAATACCCAGACCCTGCAGGCTCAGGTATGGCAGATAAAAAAAAATAAAATTTATCACGGTAATATGGGTTAAACTTAATTTGTTTTGTTTTGTTTCCATATTGTAAAACAAACATTTAAAATTCTAGATCAGTTTTAGTTTTGTATAAACACAGAGAAAAAAAACATTGCTCGGCATGGCTATTGCAACTCTACTGTGTTCCTTGTAACAATATATTGTTGTCGTATAAAAATAATTGTTATTTTAATTAATTTTCAACAATATTTTATTTACTGCTAAAAAACGAAAATCTGAGGAGGCATATTAAACGATAAATGCATTTAAAAAATGCAATTGCATAAAAATTCAATATTAGTTTTGAAATCGTTGAATATATACCTTTTAGGGTTAAGTTAAGGAAAAAAGTTGGGATAATTGAATATGGCTCGGCCTTTGAGGTGATCTATCCTGAACTTGCCAATAAATTCATTTTATTAGATTTGTGATTTAAATATTTACACAAATGTTTTGTAAAATAAAATGATCTAAGAAAAGTAAGACGTCTTTAAGGGCCTGATTCAGAAATATGAAAGGTAAACAATTTTCAAATGTTTCTATGAAAATTACTCAGTTTTTAAACAATTTTTGACTGTTTTCTATACAAAAATTTGAAATTTGTTTTTCTTTCGTGTTTCTGAATTAGGCCCTAGTATAGCTCACTTAAATTCGTCATACTACTACACACGTTTTCAGCTTTGATTATTGCCTCTTTACGTATTTATTATTTTTATTTATTAATGTTAGCTGATTTGGAATCGTTATTTGTTCTTGTGCAAAATGTATGTAGATCATTATAATAAATGTATTCAATTTTCACACTCTAAACTAAAACACATACATATTAATATCGAACCTAATAGAATGGTGTTAAATTTTTGATATTGTAAGTGGACATAATTATTTATTTAGTTTCTATTTGTTACAATAAGTGTGTATGTATGTGTGCGAATGTCCTTTGTAGGTATATATGTATTTTTGTTTACTTTTTGTGTAATACTGTCCTTGTATTTAGGTTTACATTTACATCCTGTTATCTCACTTTGTATTGTTGCGTTTTGTTATAATTTATTTTATTTACAATTGTGTTGTATTCGTGTCCGTCTATGGAAATAAATCCATTGATAAATTATCACAACATGGTTTATTTTAATTTCCCATTAATTATTATGAGAAAATAATTTAACAGTTTTTGGTTGGATAATAAAAAAATTTATGTAAATTAGGAAAACATTTTTGGAATACATATTTACGAATATTTAAGGTTTGCTTGAGATAAAGTTTTAAGAGTTATTAATTGAATAATAATGAAAATGTATTATTATTATTATTCACGACAGTTAATAAATTTTCACTATAAAAACTAGATTAAAGGCAAATAAATTTAGACTAATATCCAAAAATTATTAAATTTAAAAAAGTGGAGAACATATTTTTTCGGCTTCCTAAGAAATTAAGAATGATCCACAAATTAATAAGAAAAAAGTAAGATTTTTCATTTTTATTAAAACTGGTTTTAATTGAGTATTTTCGTTGTCATTAAAACTGCAGTTTATTTCAGCCATATTAATAACTGAGAAAATATGAATTGAATTTAAAGATTTTTAATTAGTTAAAAAGTCAAATACTAATGATGTGTGACATACATTTTAGTTCTCACCTTAGGTGGATGACAACCTTGTTTTTTATTTTTACTCTAGTTATCGACTGCTGGAAATACTTAATAACTTATGCATATGGTTACACCCGCAACTTAGGAATATCTGATAATGAGTGGGAAAACGTAACAATATCACCGCACCTCTTGGTGAAGGTTGACTGTCAACCCATACAAAACTATGTTCCATTTATCAAACTTTATCAAGTTTTCGAAAGGAGTAAAATACTCGTATCATGAGCGGGTCAAGTATAGTCATTTGTACGACTTTTTGGTAGAACCAAAGATGATTTACTGGTGTTTTTTTAAGGTGAAGAGATTAAGTAATTGAGTGACTGAGAAATCTCTACTTGATAAGGACAATCGTCTCATATATGCTTTTATTTCTGGCTTCATGAGGATCCGCCCTACTTATACTTTGGGTACCATCCTGTACATCCCACCCTTACATATATTGGTAAAGGAGGAGGCTCATCGCAGTGCATCCAGACTACCGGCTATATTTTTTGGGTAGTCTGGATGCTCGATTGAGCTATCGTATCGAAACATGATTTCAATATCGATATTATAATAAAATATACTCAGTTTCTTAAACGATATTGACTGCCGTAATTGGGACACATGCAGATTCTAGGAACCGTTGGGAACGACCCTAATATTGCAGTATCACACTGCATGTTACCGACCTTGGTGCGGCATAGGAATTTTAGACTCCTGAAAGGGATCAGTAGTCAAATCCTACTTGATAGAATGAAAATTTCAATCATGTGTGGTTAATGGATGGTTCCAAATGGTGACACTGGAGCCGGTGCTGATGAGACCATGAGGTGGTATTACATTGGGTATGTACCCATTAATATTCCAGCCAAAGATTAAACCATTCCTGAAATGCTCTGCCGAATGTTAGAGAAGTCACTTAGAGCCTCATTTTCGCGAGGTGCCTTTCGGTGCACACAGTAAATATTGTGCTGGGTACCATGTTATGAGGTCCACGTTGGGAACTAATAAGCCGCTTATTTAGCTAATAGAGGTGACCAGCGCGGGTTCATAGAATCAGCACTTTTCTCTGGCATACCATGTAAGTACGCTACAGAAAGATTTCTCTCTTGGACTGAATCGGAATTAGGGCAACTTATCTGGATAAATACAGTCAATACGGTTCATTACTATATCAAAACGTAGATCCCAAATATTGCTATTGCTGGAAAAGAGCGATCAGAGACTTCCTACTTGATTATTTACCAGATACTGTAGTTTTAGGTATTAGCAATTTACAATAGCAAATGTTGGGACAAACCAGTGTTGATTTAGCGAGCTGCACGGTGAAACTCTGAGCATGTGCTCAATATTGGCGTCGTGCAGATAGAAACATCACCATGGGATCTATCAGCAAACATATGATGAAGTTTAAGGATACAAAAAAAAAATCTGTGGGTTGTAGTGCTTGAAGCCTCATTTACTTCTGTATTTACTCGTTGTGTAGTATTTAAAAACTTACATTGTGTCTAATGGTCAAACAGAATCTTATTGTAGATTTTTGGCAATAAATGCGGTTTGTAACACATCAAAATATTGGTCTTAGAGCCACAAATGTTGAAGGTGTCAAATTCACTAGTGTTTGTTGAGGAAAATACTACAACAAAAGTAGAAACAACAAAAACAACATGCATTTTTGACAGCTCTAGCCAACATAAACAAATTGAATGTGTTTTTTTATATATGTTGTACTTGGACATATGTGTCCTTGCTGCAGTTGAATTAATAATGATTGGACTCCAAATAAATAACCGATTTTTAATACTTTATAGAAAAAAGGATGTATGGTAGCTTATCGAATTCTTAATGCGATTAAAATTTGAGTTGACACAAACATTAATAACTCCATTACAATGATAATAATCTAGTTTTAAATAGGAGTACAACTGTATATATTATTCAAAATTATATGTTCAGGATATATGAAAGACATAGTAAACAGCACGTTGTTTAAAAATTAACCATTGACCTTTTAGCAGTACTCTGTACTAGTATAAGGCAACAACGACACAAACCTGATTATTGACCTTTTGGAAGGCCATGTCTGAATCATAACGGGTGCACCATGGGATATATTATGCGAAAAAATACACAGGAACTTGGAAATACTACTAGTGAGGGATGGATTTAAGAAACGCGAACAAGGCTGAATTACCACCCCGCTAAGATGAGTCTCTTTTGTCAATCGATGCTCTCAGGAGAGAGAAATTATTTTTTATTTTAGTCATAAGATTTAAATACTAATTGTTAGCCCTAAACTAGTTAGGCAGATTCAATAAATAAATAAAAAAAGTTAAAAAAAAAAAAAAAAAAAAAGAAGTAAACAAGTATAGTCGTTTAAGCCGGACCAAATAATATCCTACACTGATGACGTTTTCTTTTCCGGAATAAATGATGTCATTATTCTGCCTTTTACCATTTTTTGTGATCCTTTATGAAGAGCTCAATATCTCGCCACTGGACTTAGCTCCAGGAAGTTTGGAGGATTTGCCTTTCTTGGTACAAATACCACAATATTGTTTTTGTACCACTGAATATCATGCTTACCATAGTGACAGGAAGCCAAATCAGGCCAAAAATAAG
The DNA here is from genome assembly GCA_942486065.2 of Calliphora vomitoria. Classification (NCBI taxonomy): domain Eukaryota; kingdom Metazoa; phylum Arthropoda; class Insecta; order Diptera; family Calliphoridae; genus Calliphora; species Calliphora vomitoria. The sequence goes on from OW818032.2 coordinate 74,208,838, forward strand.
TGGACACATTGAGAAGTCTTGTGAATGTAAGCATCCTCTTTTGTAAACATTCCTTGATGTAAATTTCGGTATTTATAGAGCCCTTTGTAACAAATGTTTTGCTTGTTTTGCAACAACTGCATATTGGTTGCTATGCCAAAAACTCTTTGGGAAAATTTTCTGCTTTTGGGCCCTAAATTTTTATACAACATTCCCTCGAGATCAGCAGCATACAAATATTGACCCGGAAGCTGCGAGAAATGTTCTAGATCATACGCTTCGTCAACAGGTATATTTCTTTATAAAATTTGACTTAAATTTTCGCGCACTGTCTTTGGCCTCTAAATTTTCAGCAGAGTTTCTGTCAGGAAGTTTTTGAGCCTGCATTGGCTTTTACTTTTCGTACCAAATAGTCCCAGTACTGAGCTAACCGGTTTGATTTTCTACCGGATGTGTTGGAAGCTCTTTTGAAAATGCCTTCTATCCTTTTGGCATTAGAAACTTCATGTGGACCATTCCTTCTACCTGAACCAGGTTTTCTTTTAACGATCATGTTAACCCGATACTGTTTAATAACATTTTTTTTTTACGTTTTTTATAATATTGTTCCTGCCTTTAATGTCTATTACTTACAATAAGTACTTATAACTAAATAATTATTGTTCTCTCAGTGGAGAATCATATTTGATATATAAGATGAGTGATGATGATGATGATGTAATTTTAATAAATAAGCTTCAGGAGGTTTTATAAATTCGTCCTTGACCAATGGTACATCTAAGTCTATGTGGATGTTCTCATTTCTTATGTACCATGGAGCTCTCGTAATGGTTCTAAAAATTTGGACTATGCCCTCTGTATGAGATCTCTACTGGTAGTGCTTGCTGTTCCCCAAAAATTGGATTCCGTATGTCCAAATTGGTTTTAAGAATGTCTTATTCAGGATGACTTTGCAGTTAAGGCTTAATTTCGATTGATGGTTGATTAGCCAGTGTAAAGCTTTTAGTTTCATGTGGAGCCGCTTAGCTTCTATGTGCCGACGCCAAGTAAGACGTCTATCTATTGAGTGCCAAGGTATGTATCGTGATCAGACTGTGGGATGTTCACACTGTTTAGTGTCACTGGTGGACAACTTCCTCTCCTAAGTGAAAACATTATGTGCTTGCTTTTGATTTCATTTAATAGCATTCGAATCACTTTGACGGCAGACTTTTGATTGTTTGGCCATCTTTTTGTAGGACCAAGTTGGGTTTTGTTGAAAATATTCAATAATTTTAGTACGCATTTTTTTCACGTCACTCATTTTTTCAGAGGTAACTTGATACAAAGAAACTAATAATACTTGGTTTAAAAGTAGAAGTAGACCTTATAAGGGGGACTATGAAAAATTATGCATCGATCGCCATGAAATTAGACAGTCCTATTTCTTTTTATATGAAACTTATTTGTGTGTTGATTTTTTTCTGGATACTATTATTTTTAAGAAATTTGTGCTCGTAAGTAATTTGCAGTAGGGGGGGCAGCTATGGGCAATTACTAATCGATCCGCACAACATTTTTAGAACTTATTTGTGGAAAAATATGTTGTGTTATAAATCAAGCATTTATAACAGATAAGGTTCTATTTCGTGAGGACATTTGTATGAGGTTAGGAGAAATAATGAAATGATTTTCACCAGTTTCAATCGTTCTTGGGCCAGAACATAATACATATGTCGAATTTTATTGAAATATCTTCAAAATAGAGATTTTGCGCACAAATGTATAAGGACATCTAGACAGCTAGCCAAACGGTCATATTTAAAGTGATTCGTTAAAGTATACCAATCGAAGCATAGTTTCTGGTGGGACGTACAATACCCTCCCCACTATGGTGGTCTAGGGTATTAAATTTGTATTTATTACTCTAAACTCCAATTTTGCATTTTAATTGCAAGCTAGATATCACTGAAACATTTGAACAATTACACAAAAATTATATAATTTGCACCCCTCACAACATAATAATAAATATTAACACATTGCAATGCATTGTAAAAAAAAAGCATTGCAAGTGTAAATTTACCTTTTTAACTTTTAATTTATTAAAACCTATTTAATCAATTTAAATTAACATAAGCACATAAATAAATCCCTTTCACCTTTTGTAAATAAAACAAGTTAATTTTTTTTTTTATAATTTTCATTAATATTTTATTTCGTTTTTTCCGATTTTATGAATTTTTTTCTTTTGTTATTTATAATAATTTTTTTTCTCTCCAATCTTTTATGTCATCTGCTGTGACTTTGCTCACTTAATTATCAATTTGTTTCAACTTACAATTAAATCCATTTATATAATTTTATTATTAAATCAATTTTTAATTTTTTGGTTTTAAATTTATTTGTTTCCTTTTGGTTTTGTTTTTTAAAACTATTTATTTATAATAATAATATTCTGAATAGTTAAAAACAATTATGTAAACTATTAATAAATAATTATGTATATAAGTATAATAATTATTAACTATAACTATAGTATTTATAGGTATTTGACTATATTTAAATTTTGTTTGTTTCATTAATGTTTATTATTCTATTTATGTATATAAATAATATGTTCATTATTACGTTCATTTCATTTTATTCAAAATATTATTGGTTTTGTTTGTGTGTTTTCTTTTTCTTTTTTTTTTTTTTTTTTGTTGTTGCTTGTCTGTCTGTAGTCATTGGTTATTTACGTTAAATTTTATGTATGAAATAATTGTTATAATTATTTTATAATTAATCAATTTTTATTATGCTAGTTTTTTATATTTCAATTGCTGTTTTTACATTACTCTTTTTTAATTATTTATATTTTTTTTTTATTATAATTTCTTCAATAATTATTGGTTTGGGGTTTTGTGTGATACTCTCTATTGTCTATTAAAAAAGTAATGAAAAATAATATAATTACATTTAATTAGTAATAACAGATAATTATACAGTAATTGTAATAAATTATTGAGTTATGTCGATAAAATCAGGCAGATTTTTATAAAGAATGTGGTGTAAATAAAATTTAATAAAAAATTTAATTTTTATTATAGGGAGGAAACAAAATTGTTCAACAAGGTATCTTATCTTACCTCTTCCAAATTTAATGAAATTTGGAACATGGGTTCTCTGTGTTAATACGATATTTGAAGTTCCTTAAAAATTTGCTATGGTTTGGATTCTATTGAGGTTCAGTATTGAAATTTTATACAAGAGTAGTGTAAAATTGTGCATATAACTTTTTAACTGCTTATCCAATTTTTATAACATTGTTCTCTTAGTAATGGTTGTGTACCCCAGTTTCAATATATTTTCCTAATTGAACACAGGATATTGACACTTGTCCAAATTCAAGAACAAGAACAAAGGATATCTCGATAAAGCCATCTTCGATTTTTTAAAGATTTTCCTCAAATATAAGCCTTTGCTTAACAACGCAAATTCAGTGGGACCTTGAGATAATAAACATTAAGTGAACATTTCCTAATATTTCAATGAATAATCAAAGAACTTCAAATAGATTTTTAGATACATACAGTAAAAGCTCGGTATTCGCGACTACCCATTATCGTCCAGTTATCACAGGTTCTATAATCGCGACAGTTTACGAAAAACGGGTTCTATTTTCCCGACTTTTATCTGTTTTTTTTTTTAATTTGATTATAATGTCTATAACCAAGAAATGGAAATCCCCGCCTTTTGGTACATTAACATTTTTTGATGATTTTGATCTTCAATTTTATCAGTTTATTTGTGTCATTTGTTGTGCAAATACATCTCTTAATATGGAAAAGTTCAAAGTATTTTAAAGCCAACGATTTCTCAAAAATTAAAGATTTAAAAAAAATTAAAGGTGGAGATTCCTTAACTTCAATTTGCGTTAATTACAAGTTACATAAGTCTTCGGTTTTCCGCATTATAAAGCAAGAAAATTCAAGTTCGTACTTACAACAGAAAGTGGTTCTGGCAAATGTTGCACCATAAAGAAAGCTGAATGGAAAAAATGCTTTATAAGTGGTTTGTAAAACAAAGAGAAAGAAATATTCCAATATAAGCAGCGATTTTATGATCACAAGCCATTCATTTGTATTCCAAAATGTATCAAACCAATTCAAGTTTCAATGCCTGTGAAGGATGGTTGAAGAAATTTAGGCGTCGACATGGAATAAGATTTTAAAAATTACGAGTGAGAAATTGTTCTCGATACCTCATTGATCCATTAGTGAAAGAGTTTAAGGATTACTTTGATGTAGATGGGTTGACTCTTCACAAAATCTACAATGCCGACGGATCTGGTTTATATTATAGGATGCTTCTAAATCACACTCTTCTCACATGTAATGAGAAAATGGCTCCCAGAAGAAAAATATGTAAAGAGCGAATAACTTTTTTGCCCTGTTCAAATGCGAATGGCACAGACAAACTGAAATTGTTGGTTGTTGGAAAATCGAAAAACGCACGCGCTTTTAAATGCTTTTTCAATAATCCTGTAATATACAACTCCAACAATAACGGCTGGATGACATTATTTATATTCAAGTACTGGTTCCATCACGAATTTGTTCCCCATGTAAGTTAATTTTCACCAATTAGTAAAAGTAAGTAAAAATACCTTTTGGCTTCAAAAGGTCTGCCGCAAAAAGCAGTTTTGCCTTTAGATAACGCGACGTGTCACCCAGTTGAGAAACTAAAAAGTGATGACGGTTTAATTATAGCAATGAATCTTTCACCCAATTGCACTGCTCTTATTCTACCGTTAGATCAAAACGTTATCAATTTGGTCAAATTAAATTCTAAAAACAACTGCTTACCCACTTGCTTGGTGAGAAGGGAACAAATTTGGAGTTCAAGCTAAGAAGCTTTAATCTCAAACATGCATTTAAGATTCTAGCTACGTCCTGGGATAAAATATCTGTGTTCAATATCCGAAAATCCTAAAATGATTTGCCTGAATTCTTTGCTGAATGGAGTGAAGAGGATAACATGCCCAAAAAAAATTTACAAAATATAATTCAGGAAGAAAACGAAGATCTTTTAACTATTGGTACAACTGGTACAACTGGATTCAATAAGGAATTCATATGGAAAGTAATGAGGAGCAAACGGAATTATCAGATACGGAATCCGAGAATTTATACGATAGTGGTATAACATCGATAAACATATGCATACAATGGGCTTTGAAAAATGATAAGCCGACAACAGCACTTCATTCAGCTGTTATTTTAAAATATAATTTGTCAAAAAACCAACTCAAAATCTCCAATTTCTTTAAAAAATAATTAAAATGTATATATATCAATAAAAAACAATTCTAATTTTAAAAATTACGTAAAATTTTTTAATAAAATTTTGGGTTTTGTTATCGCGAAAATTCAGTGAATTTTTTTAATAAGTGGCGAATACCGAGCTTGCAATGTATTTGTTGGTTGTCAGTTTTTAAAAAGCTTAGTCTTGTATGAATCGTAGGTACTTGAAAGCTCCAAAAACCCTTTTCTAAAGGAAAAATTATAATAAATTTAAACAATATCCATTTACTTAAGCAAAGATATATTAATATACAAATGCAAAATGTCGGATAGTACATTAAAACTTCGTAAGTGATGCGCAGAAACTTAGAACAGGTGTAATACAGGGTTGCGTCTTATCACCTTTACTCTTCAACGTAATTTTGGATATTGTAATGTGTAACAGAAGAAGATCTTTCCAATCTTAGCTACGCAGATGACATATGCCTACTCACACAAAATCACTCAGATGTGGTAGAAAATTTAAAAAAAATTTAAAATAGAAGCATCAAAGGCAGCCCTAAGAATAAAAATAACCAAAGCAAAGGTAATGAGAATCAACTCTTCATGCAGCATACCGTTCTCCATTTAAAATATCACTCTTCAACACGTGTTCACTTCTGCTATCCTAACTATCACGGGAGGATCTTTGGATGATATCTCCAACCGTATCGTGAAGGCCAGACAATCACTTGGCCAGCTAACAACAGTATGAAAGTTTCCATCTCTCCATTAGCACAAAAATCAGAATTTTCAATTCATGCATTAAGTCCGTACTGTACGGAAGCGAAACATGAAATAAGGCACCGGGAGATCTCTACACCTTTCAAGTTTTTATCAATAGTTTTCTCAGAAGATTACTGCTAAACTTTTGGCCCAACACTATTTTGAATAACCAACTCTGGACCCGCACAAGTTTTTATCAACGGATGTCTCAGAAGAATACTGCGAATCTTTTGGCCCAACACTATTTTGAATAACCAAAATGGGGTTGGATAGAACATGCATTACGCCACCCCACTTCATCACTTACTTCCATTAAGGTTTAAGTTCTTTTTGACTTCTTTTACACTAAAATATTCAATAGTTAAACCTGCGAGGAATTTGTGTGACTATTATTATACGCGCTATTTTAGTGGATTGTGAAAAGAGGAAATAACATATATGTTGTCAAATTGTCCCAAAAAGAAAACACTTTGTCAATAAATTTTAAACAGCTTTGGCAATTTAATATTTAGAACAATATCCTATTTGTATGTATTCCTTTTGATAACTCTAACAAGATTCGCACACGTTCGTTTTGAGCCATCTGAATACACGATTGCGTTCGGCTGCTGTCTCTGCAGATCACTGTTTAAATGATGTCAGTTCACTATCTCCTCACAGCCGATATTTACCATATGATATCTTAATAATTTTAAGAGTATTTAAATTATTGTATAATTGTGGCTTTGCCTTTTAATGAAATTTTTAGATAAATCTGAAAACTTTCTTAAAAATTTGCCAAGTTTAGGGGGCCAACTAAGTTGTCATTCAGAAACATGTACAAAACATATGCAAGACCAAAGAAATTGTTTTTCATAAAAGAAATAATATGAAGACCTTTTTGGGAAAAAAACTTTAAAAAGCCCTATTTTAAATGTTCCGAATTTGGAAGCGTGTAACTTCTTATAGGGACCAGATAAAACTTTCTTCTATTAGATTTACAATTTTATAGAAAATAGAGTTGATATTTTTAAACACCAACTGTAGCTCCGTCACATCAAAATATCCTAAAAAAACGTAAACTTATTTTTTGTTGATATATTTGTTTTTATTTTTTTAATTTGTAGTCCCAAGGTATTCAACTTTGGGAGGACTCCCACTAGCCCCCATTCCAACATTAAACCCGTGTTAATATTCTCATCGCTGACCATGTTAAATTTCATTAAGATATTTTTATTGGTTTACAGAAATAACTCAACCATCCCAAATGCTACAATTTTGACGATTAACAAAGCCATAAAAGACAAGATGTGTTGATATAAATATCATGTCAGAATAGTGACTTATAAGTAAAGTTCGTGAAACCCATGAATTTTACATGAAAATCTTTTACAGCAAATTCACCCACTTAACCCCAGTATATATTGCAAAGTGCAAAGCGTAAAAAACACTCACAGTTGTAAACACTGTGAAACAAATTGTTGGTCATCTTCTTAAATGTATCATAAATGTATCGGTAGTTTGCATATACTATGCAAACTACTGAACAGACCATACCATACCACTACAGTGGAATGGATGAATTTGTAAAGTTGATTCAAGTTGATTCAAATTGATTCAAATTGATTTGTACAAAAGTGTCTAAATCAGTTGTTGAGGTTCAGCGTATTCCAGCTATTGTTGTATTTAATATAATTCCAATAAATTTTAAATCAATCTATAGATCTATTATAATATTTTGGAATATATTTCGAAATTTGGAAAATTTTTGAAGATGTAGAATTTGGTCAACAACTAGCCTATAGTTGGCCAATTGGCACACTCTGCATAAAAATTCACTATTAAATTCTGTAGTACTTATACTCCAGCATTTGAGAAAGATAGGAAAAAAAAATTTTCAGAGAGTCGAAAAAGTCGAAAAATTCACAAAATGATTCATAAATTGGGTTATGGGGTCGCTTATTACGAATTCGTTATCAGAATTAGCAAATTCAAAATGGCCGACCTAATATGGCGTCATTTCATACGAAAAAACTTGTAAAAAATTAAATGAATGAAATTAAATGAATTAAAAGTTTCTGTTTTGATATTATTAGGGTATTTAATTGAAAATTTATTAAAAATTAACAAATTTGCAATAATGAAATGTAATAAAGCGTTGTCGCATACTAAAAAAAATCCAATAAATTATTAGTAAAATATATTTTTATTGAACATGAGCGAATAAAATAGAAGTTTTGTATATGAAAAATCTATCACTGTCAATTTCATTAAAGTCACAATCGTCTACATCTTTTTCTGTTTCAGAAGAACTGTCAAAATATTGATGCAGTCTTTAGACAAGATTTCAGTGGTTTCAGAGGTAACTTGCAGATACGTTCAGCTGAATTTTATTTTATTTATTACATAATACTTTTATTTATTACCTCCAATAGCTTAGAGAGCAGGAACTAGCAATAAAAAAAAATTCACTCAATCACATCAATTGTGTTTAAAAAATAAAAAATAGTTCTTACATATCACTTTCTAACAATTTACTATTTAGAAATTTACATTCAGATTTTGATTTTACGTATTGTGCTTAGCTTCAATTACAACAACTTTGACACTCGTTTAACGGAAGCGTCTACTAGCCGACCTTTCCTACGGTAGTGTACCGTTCGGGTGAAGGCCTACTTCAAACTGAAATTATGAAGGTCATTTCATCTCCTAGAGCATATCTTTAACTAACCCAATGACAAAAAAAACCCCAACTAAACACTTGTTTTTTTTCAAAATTTGCTCTACATTTTTCATTCTTTTTTTATATGAAAAGTTTTCTGGTTTGGGGGGGGGGGGGAATTCCTATTTCATCCCCTCCGGATCCGCGCCTGTATTGATATAGTTTTGTTTTCATCTGTTACACCTGACCTTGTGTCATCTAAGAATTTTTCTACCCAGTTCGGCGATAATGGATTCTGAAACACATATTCCTTTTTTAACGTAACAACCTAATTAATTTAAAAAAAAAATCTATTTTGTTTTCATGAACATGTGCTGTATTTATACACAAATTTAACTTAGTGTATAATATTATCTATACCATGGAGTCTCTCCAAATTCTCAAATCCGACTAAATTAGGATCTGAAGTTTGATGACATTTAATATGTAAGGTCTTCGGTCAAACACAAAAGTAATTACAGTTTGATTTTCGTGTCAATGTTATTGAAACAATGAAACAATTCCTCAAAATCATTGACGTCATTCTGCTTAAATTGTCACGAATGGATAAAAATCTATTACATGATACCTGTTCCTCAATATAAATTAAATGAAATTAGTTTACCGATTTTCTACAGAAGAACGTTCATATACAAGGAGCTATGGTTCGGGCAACTATCAATTACACCCAAACTAAAATAATAACTCAAATAGATAAATGTGAAACTCAACCGATGATGGTAAAAAATGTATAAGCTGTTTCCATTGAAATGCAGGGCCTTTAAAAGTCCTAAAGATTCTTAGGAACATAAGGTTGAATTTAATGATGAAAACATAAAATTATTAATTTTAAGAAAATTAAATTCAATTCTTTATATGTTTATCTGTAAGATTTTGACTTTTATTAAAATATTCCTGCAATATAAATATATTTGTTTATTTTCCTGACAATAAAAATTTTATGATTTTTCAGATTTTCTGGGTTTAAAATGTGTAAGAGTATTGTATAAAATAAGAGTGATGTATATAGTAGTTAATTCTTTATTTGTTATAAAATACAATACATATTCGAATATGTTTATATTTAAGTTATATTTCAATTTTTAAGGGTAAATAAAGGACATTCAGATACATTTTTCTTAGAAGAGTAGATGACGTTATTTATATAGTACAAGGTATAAACAGTAGTGTGGAAAACAAAAACACTTAACTGAACATATGCAATATATTTTTATTTGAGTTACAGTGCTAAAGTTTAACACATTACTGCCTGTATTATATTACATGCCTTTAAGTAAAGTGTATAGTTACATTGATTTGAAATGGTTATTTTTGTATATGATACAAGTGCAAGTTTATTTAGTTTTCCTTTTTCAAATATTTATGTCAGTTGTGTGTTTATTTTTAGGTTTCCTCAGAAAAATAAACAAAGTTTTTGTTTTGCTAACAACTTAAATGTTTGTTTTCATTTGCTACTAAACATATATAAAATAAAATTCTTAAAGAGATCACATTTACTGATAGATTTAACAATAATAAAGACATTTACTAGTTAGTTTTTAGCTAGATATTTTACAAGATTTGTATTTAATTGTTTGTTTTGTTTTCTTTTCTTTCTTAGTAAAATAAAAAGTACATCTAGAAAACAATTTTTAGAGTTTTGTTTTAAGAAATATTATATATAAATTATGTTTTTTTTTTTTTTATTAGATACAAAACATTTTTCAAATGCAATTTTCCTATTAACTAAGTTATAAATATTAGAGATAACAATAAAATTTATATTTTAACTCAATATCCTTAAGTTTTTATATACATGATGATGTGTAATTTTTACTTTGGAACTTGTAATGTTCAGACAAAGTTTGTTTTTTATTATTTTATTTTAAATATTTACAGTTTTTATAGCAGTATTCATTATTATTTGTTTAACTATTCTATTAGGAAATTAATTACTTATTATTAAACAACATTGTTGGTTTGATTGTTAGTGTCTAAAATGTTTAAACTTTTAAAATTTATTCTATACGAACTCCGTATGAATATACATAGGTTGCGTATGATTAATTTTTAATTTGTTACATGTATTAAATATTAAGTATACGCCACAATATAAAAATAAACTCTTAATGAATTGGAAATTTATGAAAAATTAACTGTAGTAGTGACAAAATAAACATGTTTATATATTCATTATATAGTTTTTAAAACTTGTCATGTTTCCAAAAAAAACCAATTAGAAAATGTATGATGTTGCAAAATGAGGGTTGCTATATCTTTATTCGTCAAATATTGTGAATTGGGTTTTTCTTAGTTGTAGCAATTCTTAAAATTTGTTAGCATTTCTTATACAAGAACTCGGAATGTGTTGAATTGCGGTTGCGTATGATTAATATTGAATATATGACTTGTGTTAAATATTAAGTATACGCCTTGATAGAGAAACTCTGAATATAATGAAAACACATGAGAATTATGCTCTTTTGTATATAATAACCAAGTTTTAATGAATTTTCAATAAAAATTTGTTGAAATTTACGAGGATTGTGATAAAATAAAAACAATCATGCTTAAACTAAATTTTGTTTAAATGAAAATAGCTGCATATTATATATTTTTATATGCCTTATAGGTCTTTATTGTTTACCATATAATAAGTTTCGTCGTGAAATTTTCACCTTTTACAGAGATATCAAAAAATTCATCTTAAAAAGGGGAATTTTCAATCAACTCACTTCTGATTTTGATGATAAAGCTCTCTATTGGAATACAATTTTTCGCTATTTTTTTTTTTTTTTTTGAGTCATTTCAAAGCAATGAAATCTCAATTATGAACGCGAAGATGCAATACTACACGTCATGTGAGTTATCGTTATCACCTTATTTTGAAATTGAAGCATTCCTGGCCATGATCGATTAGTTTCATCGCACACATCTTTTTGTATAAAAATATTTCTTATTAATAGTAAATTTTACGAAAGGCATGCGTCGGTTTTCCTAATTAAACGTTGGAATACTCGCTGGCTATACTTTGAGAGAAAAATGGTGTCCCACGCAATATTTTTGAATTTCCTACTTAAACGTTGGAATACTCGCTGGCTATACTTTGAGAGAAAAATGGTGTCCCACGCAATATTTTTGAATTTCCTACCATTGTTGACAATAAAAAGATGTATAATTAGAAGTACTATTTCTGCCGTGGCAAATTTTATATAACCTTCACAAATGTACACTTTTAGAAAAATAGTTAAAACGATTATTGTTGAAAGTAAATTTGTTGGTAAAGAAAAAAGTTGGTTAGAAAAAGAAATTTGGGTGAAAACAATTTTGGAGAAAAACAAATATTAAGTTAAAAAAAATTAGCTGTAAAACCTACGTAATCGCGGTTTTTTCTTATGTTTCAGGCATTTGTGGGCCGATTTTAAACAGTGATCTGAGTTTGATTATAGCGGATTATATTGATGTATCAATCAAGTATATAAGTTCTTTTGTGGCAGTTACTACATAAAGTATTTACTGTTGTGTACACTAGACTATAACTCAATAAAAAATCCCAGTACACCCCCTAACATATAAAGAATTTCTGCAAGGCTGTTACGAAAAAAAAAATTGTTTTTTTTTTGCCGATCGAAGGGGTGGCATTCTTAAATTTTTCGGTATATCTTTGGCATTTACAGTCGGATCTTAAAATATGATATATAAGTGTTTCTGTTTCGAGAAGACCAATGGATTTCTCTTGCAAAATTAGTTTATACTAGAGGGTGCACGGCGGACTTCTTTGCTTGTAAGGTGGTACGCTCTAGTGTATACTCCTGTTTGTTTGATCAGAATTGGCCCCTTAGGTCATGTTAATACACAAGATTGATTTTATTTTTATGACTCATTTGAAGTCAAATGTCTACCCTAACAAACACGCAACTAATCAACGAAATCCACACACATATATGCAAAATGGTCTTGGAAAATATCTCAAAATAGTATTTTGGCGACAAAAACGGCATGTAGGCATCTTTCCCAATGTGCTATTCTAGGTTGTACTTTGTATAACCTAATCCGGAGTTCTTTTGGATGCATTATTAATATAACATTCTACTGAATAAGTAAATAGTATTTTATTTTCAATAAAAATTTTTGTAAATTTTGGCACATCCTATATAATATTATGACAGTGCTTATAATTCAGCAGCCTATAGCTTTTTCAAGAAAAACTGTAGCAAATTACAGTTGATAGCCAGCGAAGTATATAGTTTTTTGGATTCTGCAAAAAGGCCCAGGATAATTATATTATACAATTAGAGAATCGTATAGCATTAAATACAAAGTAGTACATGAACTTTTAATTGTAATTTTTTGTCATTAGATTAATAATTATTTGAAATAATCCTCCAAACATGGACGACACCTTCATGTTAGTGAATACGCTTACAAGATTGATTTTTCATCCAAAATGTCCTTTAGTGACCACACAACAAGATTTTATTAAGAGGGCAATGTTTTTCCTACTCAAAAGTAACGTTTGTAATTCATAAACTGACTGATGCTTCAAACAAGTGACTTTTTTTTATTTTAGATTACTGAGTTGATAAGTTTGTTATTACTTCATATGTGATATACTTTGCAGCCGATTTGGATGATGTGTTAATAGTGCCTTATTTAGTTACTTCATTTCAAATGGAATCTGTGCTCGGAAATTGGTTAAAATGCTGGAAAAAGTATAGAGGTCTCAATGAAAGTTTAATTATATCTAATTAAAAAGTTTTTTTTTATTTTTATTTAGTCAGCACAATGAGGTGTACTACTCCAGAGAACGATCTTCTACTGTTACAATGATTAAAGGAAATTATTTACATTGAATAAATAGAAAAACAGATTCACTTAATTTCTACCATACAATAGCGAATATAGAATTTATGTTCATATGTTAGGGGAACGTGTTCACGAAGGCTCTTCAGTGATTTATATCTTGTACCGTATGCCGGATTTGAGGCCATGTGAGTCCTCGTTGTCGATGCTCCCCTTCAACAGATCTTCTCCATGTTGTTCATTGTCGTACAACATTTCGTCTCCCTTGCGGATTCTATTGTAAACTTGCCTTTGCTATGTTGGAAATGCCTTTACGCAGCGTGTGGCCAATCCACGACCATTTACGATGGTGGATTTTGTGGGCGTCGGGAGTTTGGTTGCTAATTGTCAGCAGGTCAGCGTTTGTGATACGGTTTGGTAAAAATATTTTGTTTATATTGGGCAGACATTTATTTGCAAACACTTGTAGTTTTGTTGTTAAGGACTCAGTGACATTCCACGTTTCACACTTGTAGAGAAGGACCAACTTTACGCTAGAATTGAATATGATTTTATGGTACTTAGAAATTACAAACTTAACTCAGAGAGGCATAAGCACTACGCGCAAGATTTATTCTGTTTGCTGCATCTTTATCTCCATCTTTACTTATGACGCTGCCCAGATGGGTAAATTTATTTACGTTTTTTATATAGGTACTGCTTAAAAGTATTGGGTTAGTATTAGCAGTGGCAATTCTGTGCGGCTTGGTTTTGGCGATGTTGATCTTAAGCCCGACCCGCACCGTTGTGAATACATTCGAAAAAAATCAATAAGGTTTTATCATCTATATCTTATTTTGTTTTTATTATACGTGGCTTTGCGATAAAGTAATAAATCTGAACAATTTCTGCAGTTTTAGATTTATCATGAGTTTTTTAAAACAAACAAATTTGCTATTTTCACGTAAAGTACTGAGCCGATTAATGAATTTGTACAAATTCACTACAGTAATTTTGAGAATTTTTATGTTGAACGCTTTAAATTTTATTCAATTTAATACAAGTATAAGTTTTTTCTGGCTCACTCTTTGTACTAAAAACATTCCCATTATGTAAGGAGAATGATTCCACCGATTATTAAATAAAAAATGTACACGGTCTTAGTGATTTCATTTAGCTGCCACGGAGCTGAGTCTTATTGCTATTAGGGATAAGCTATAGACTGTCCAGCTTTACTTTAAATAATTTGTTAAAATATTTAGTGAAAATATAATCCTATCAATTCATCAAGAGAGCTGAAATAGAAACTTATATGAAATAGTGCTTCATAGATTATGAAAATATCCAAAAGAAATACATTTTTTTTTTTTTTAATTTTCTTCAATTCCTGGTGGAAGTGATCACAAAAATATTTAGTTCAAATATAACAAAAAAAAAAAAAAAAAATGTGGAAAACAAGGAAATAATATCAGTAAAGATGACATTTAATATAAATTGGATATAATATTAATTTATTAAATTGAATTTGAAACATAAAGCTCGACTAAATTCACACACAATACCCTACTTCAATGTTGCTTATTAATATTTCTAGTTAAGTCTACATATTTTTAATTATCTACTATTATATACAATTGATTATTTACATTTCAATAACTGTAGTTTCATTTATAATACAAATCATTTATTTTTTTCTCGTAATAAGTCTTAAAAGACTGTTACTTAAATTAAGAGTTTTTCGTATCATTTAAAAAAATTTACAACTTATAAATACAATCGTACTTAAAATAAATATTTAACAGCTTAAACTGTTTGTATATTCATTTGCATGTTTTCCTATATATATATATATATATATATATATGTATATATCTGCCTAAGTGCGTCTGAAGTTCATAATTTATTATTTACTTAAAACAAATACTCGTACTTACAATATAAGTTATCTTTATATCAATTTTTATTTTTTGTTTTATTTTTTTTTATATTTTTGGTATTTTTTTTATTTCATTATAAATATTTACTTACACTTATCGAGTTCTTAACAAAGAAGAAAACATTTAAATATTAATAACATTTCAGTATTTTTTGTTTCTGTTTCGGTTTTATATCTTTCGTACTTATTTTTATTCAATATGTATAGCTAGCTGTCTGTGTGGTAAGTAGTTTGGTTTTGGTGTGTAGTGTAGTTATATATGTATTTGTTAACATGAGTGTGTGTGTATGTGGTTTAAACGAGGGTAGTTCGGAAAAGTATTTTTTTAATTTAAAGGTAGACAAAAGTATTTTATTGTAGAGGGTTGCAACAATTAAAGAAAGAGTTCTTATCAAATTTAAAATTAACTGATTTAGTTTTTAAAATTACCCTAAATAATTGTTTTTATAACTCATCAATTTACATAATATTGAACACAGGTTTCAATATTTTCGCTACAAACATGAGTTACTTAATGATAGACTATTAAGTGAGAGGTTGTCAAATATAAAGTGTCTTTCATTAAGCGCTTCCTATCTTTTATTTTAAATAGAACAAAGTATGGGACATATCATCAATTTTGAAAAGTCTATCAATGTCATTATGCATGGAATATAACATGGTAAAAATGTCCTCCTCGGCTTCGCTGGATTGCGCTCATCCGAAATGTGCAATTTTTATGATTCTGGCGTATAAATCAGGCTGAATTTTACCGATGAAATGGGTTATGTTGGCTTTGAAGGACTCTGTAGTTTGTGGCTTACTCGAATAGACTTGCAACTTAAGAAAACCACACAAGCAAAAGTCCAATGGCATCAAATCGTACGATTTGGGTGGCTAGTTGACATGAGATAACCATGACCTTAAATCTCTAACGAAGAATGTTCAATGTGGTATGAGCTGTGTGGCAAGTAGCGCCATTCTATTAGAACCTCATGTTGCTGGTATCCATATCATCAAATTCTGGTCAAAAGAAGTTTGTTATCATCGACGTATAGCACTAGCCGTTGACGATGATTGCCTAACCAATGTAATTTTCAAAGAAATATGGACCGGTGATGCTGCCAGCTCAAAATCCACACCAAACAGTGACTTTTCCGGGATGTATTGGACGCTCTTGGATCTCATGTAAATTGTTATCGTCCAAATTTGATATTGACGTTCACACTCATTTAAAAATGCCAATCAGAACTCCATGGTACATTGGAAAAACAAACTAAATAAATTACAGCCAATTTGACATATTTTTTATTTCTTGGACCAGCAGTCAGGATATGACGCCTACTCATGCAAAGCATTGTGCTGGAACTAGGAAAATAGGTTATGAGAGAGAGGATATAGGGAGTAGTGTTTGTGAATATTTGGTTTGAATTTTCCTATATTGAAAGTGACAGGAAAGACTTCAGGAGAATGATTTTACCACATACAGCAGTACGGCTAAAGAACGATCGAATTTTCTCTGTAATGTGATGTGTGATCCACTGTCCAGTCGGCAACGAATTGATGAGCCCTTGCCAAAGATCGTGTGTTGCGTAAAAAACTACGGGTTTGGGGAACGAGTTCCCTAAACTATTGTAGAATCGGTAGAACAGTGAAACACAACCCACATTGCCACCCTATTCAAGTGAGTCAATAGAGCTGGGTACCCTACTGCCACCGATAAGCACGCGGTAGAGTAACTTGGCCTATAGTTGAATGAAAATGAATGGCAAATGTTGCTCTCATCTGCAATAGAATAGATAGTGTTGGAAATTTGACTTAGAAGGTCACTTAGAAGAATAAGAAATAGAGTAGGAGAAAGAACGAAGCCCCTGAATTAATCTTGAACTCATTTGATGACATCCCATCTACAACAACTCGTAAAGTGCGATTTCTGAGAAAGATCGATATAAATCGAGAGAAGTCATTACCAACACCAAAAGCAATAAGTCATTACCAACACTAAAAGCAATAAGTTTCGAACGTCTTTACTTTTGTCAAAACGGTGAATGGAACGGCACCATTTTTCCGATAGGAAGGCAAGCAAGTCCCCAGTAGAGCGTCCTCTACGAAAGCCGTGCTTCCGGTCGCTAAGTAAATTGTTTCACAAGATGGTGGTTAACCATACTCTCCATAACTTTGGAAAGTGCAGAACAAATTGCTAGTGGGCGATAATTTTCAAGGTTGTTAGCCTCTCCCTTTTTTGGAATTGGCGTTACATTAGCAACCTTCCAACATATAGGAAATTCTCCGGCACGGTATAATATGCTGAAAAGGTTTGCCAACGGACGGGCTAGCCTTGAAGAACACTGCTTCAAGGCCATGTTGTTATACCATCCGGCCCAGGAGACTTGTTTGCATTGAGATCCGCTAAAATCTTCTTAACTGCGCGAGCGCGAAAGAATATATTCGCATAGATACTGATACTCTTTCAATCTCGGGTAGTGGTTGATTGCTTGCTTGTAAATTCGAATTATTTGCAAACAATTCAGCCGAAATGTTAGCTTTATCCTTTAAAAAAGTAGGAATTGAGGAACTAGCATTATCCTTTATTCCAGGGGAGCAGCAAGAACTTTGGCTCGGAGGCGTTGCTTGTGTAGAGATTTTTCACTTCTCAGCACTTTGGCACACGAAGATCTCGCCTTTATCGCAGCGATTCATTTTCGCCATTTTTTGTTTCTATGCCAGATTCTTAATGCTTCCTCTCTGGATCTGATTGCAATTTCAAGTTCTGATTAAACCAGGACTTTTCCATAGATTTAACTGAAATTTTCTGAGCTATAGAACGCAACAGATTAGTTAATAAAATAATGTTTTAATTGAAGTTAATGTAAATTAATGAAATTTATTATAATTTAATATTTCTAGTGAGTTTTAATTAATCAGACTCATTTGGAGCGCCTTAATAATTTTTTTAGTTAACTCCACTTAAAGAACCTTAACTGGCTTTATCTTCAGCTCAGTTTACACAATCATTTTGGATCTGAAAACACATTTTTGTTAGAAACAGATAAATCACATATGAGTGAAAACCCACACATGAGGGTAGTCAACGCAATTTTTAAATATCTCGACATCAGAAAATATTTTTTAATAAATTAATGTGTTTTGTGGCCTAAATAGCAGTGGCTGTAAAAGCGAGATAAAGAATATAATACAATTTCACAAATGAAAAATGATGGCAAGGATTCATCAATCATATCAGTCATATTCTGAGAACATAAAATTCGACAACAAAATATTGAAGAATAAACAATATTCAAATCAAATCAAATCCAAGAAAGCCAAAGAATTTTTGAAAGCTTTACAGTTAAACAAACTCTTAAATGACATGAATTACATTTGAAGAGAAAATACATTTACAATTACAATTTACAATTAAGGAAAATAATATCAACATTTAAAAAAATACTTTCTATTAATGTAGTGTACACGATTTTGAGAAATTTACCCAATACAACTATTTACTGTTCTCACACCTTTCAAATAGTTTTTATTGTACATTTATTGGTATATAAAATTTTACATATTGAATTTCAAAAATACTTTTCATTCCTCCCTCACATGTTTATTTGTGTTGTCTGTGTTTGTGTATTTCTTTTTAGGTTGTTATTAAAAAATACATTTAAAAACTTAATATTAATTTTATATACAAATTGGAATTTTATTTTGTTTGTTCTTCTTGTTAATTTTGTTACTTTTTTTATCTGTGGATTGGAAGGTAGAGAGAAAGAGAGATATTTATTCTTTCTCTCACTCACCATTTTGTTACTTACTTATATATATTTTTGTGTTTGTAGGTGTGTTTGTTTATTCTCTTGTTTCATCATATTAAATATTTGGTTTTTGTGTTTGTTTTGGTTTAAATTGTTAATAATTTATTTGTTTTCTTTTTTTTTTTGTTGTATTTAAAAATGTGTTAGTGTATCTTTTAATGGTTATGTATTTGGCAATTGCAGATTTGTGGTTGTAGTAGATCTATGTTGCCACCACAGCAACAAACAACTATATTGGGATTTTATATCAAAGTAATAATAATGTCGTTGTTGTTGTTGCTGCTGATGTTGCCGATAATGCTGATGATGATGTGACAGTAACCGTGTTAGATGTCCCTGTTGCTGCAGCTGATGTTTGTTTGGTTGTTTATTATTTCGCAATTTAATGGTCCCCTTGCGCCAACGTATACATTGACGTAGATTACTGTGTAGCTGTTGTTGCTGTAGCCATAATAACGCAAAGGCCCAAAGTATCATTATGGTGTACGATGAGGCATGCAGATGTGTGGTGCCACCATGATGCATAGCCGCAGGATGTTCACCTTAAATGAAAATATTGTTTTGGAAAACATAAATAAATGTTTATCTGGTTTAAATTATGTTTAGATATTAAATAATTTATTTATTTGCGTGGTAGTATTAGGTCAGACTGAAAATACATAATATCAAAAATAAAGGTCATTAGAAATAATAAGAGAGAGATTTCTTTTCGTTTATCTATTAATGTATTTTGTTCACGTTGATCGCGTTCCTGAAAAAGTCGCATAAATTAGATTCTAACAATTTTTATGGAAAATCTTGTAAATCAAAAAACATATGTTTGAGTATATACTTAAAACAAATTGACCTTGACAAACTTGAAACAAATCTAGGTAACAACGCAACCTCGTCTTCACTTCAGTCATTATTATTAATATCATCGTCATTGTTTTCGATAATGTATACGATACTTTAGTGTTAATTTAATTATTTCAGAAAATTCCTCCTTCAAATGTTGCCAAGCAATATTTTCTATTCATACATTGACCCATTTTTATACCCTACACCACCATAGTGGGGAGGGTATAATGGATTTGTGCAGATGTTTGTAACGCCCAAAAATATTAGTCTAGCAACCACCTTAAAATATACCGATCGACTTATAATCACTTTCTGAGTTGATTAAACGATGTACGTCCGTCCGTCCGTCCGTCCGTCTGGCTGGCTGTCCATGTAAACCTTGTGCGCAGAGTACAGGTCGCAATTTTGTAGATATTTCGATAAAATTTGGTACATATAATTTATTTGACCCAAGGACGAAGCTTACTAAAATTGGCTGAAATCGGTTCATTATTTCACCTAGCCCCCATACAAATGTCCTCCCGAAATTGGACTTTATCGGTCATAAATGTTTAATTAATATAGGTATCTACACAAATTTTTCTCCAAATAGGTTTTATATATACAGAATTCTTGTCACTAAATTTTATGCTGATCGGTCCATAATTAGTCATAGCTCCTATATAAGACCTGCTTCCGATAATCACTTTAACGATCATAAATCTCCTAAAAATGAGACAACCTCAAAAAAAAAAAAAAAATTTATAATTTTATTTTTTTGTTATTTGTGTAAATATATTACAGATAATACCGTCAAAGTTTACACTCGTTATTTTTATGATACAACCACTAACCCTGTTGAAAAAGATAAGAATCGGTCCCTGATTTCTCCTAGCCCCCATACAAATTTCTTCCCGTAACATACAAAATTCACCACAAATTAATTTCGCGCTAAAAAAAATCACACCCTGGCCTCCATACAAAGTTCCCCTTCTGAAAATCACTTAACTATTTCCGATTTAGTGGTCACTTTTCTAGAGTCTTTAAACCATTTTTAGTTACATCTCTTTGCATTCAAAACTTTGCCGTCGTTTTAAAATATTGTGAACCGCAGTTTTCTCGAATTCCAAAAAAATAGGTCAGAGTGTTTATTTTTCACCAATTTCAGTGTAACTTTGTTATTAAGTGTTTGTTTGGTTGGTTTGTGCTAACAAAGAAATATTTTATGCTATACTCTTTGATAAATAACGTAAGTACTAGAGTGGTTAGATTACTAACCACTGTGACTGAAATAGTTTTTATATAATGTATTTCTCGACTTGTGTACTCAATTAACATTAAATTGTATTCGATTGTATACCTTCGGATGGGAATATGTCTGCAGTCTTGAACCCAACAAAGAAGAGAATTATTATGAGCAAGTCGATCTAATTATGGTGCTCGGTAACATACCTTTGCGACTCCAGTTAAAACATGATACAATTTGGCTAATACTTCTGTTAATAACTAATCTAACCAAACTGCTGTGGTGGAACCAAAATTGAGAAAATATTGTCGATTGGAAGAGCTGGTTGATTACATAGAAGGTGGGGGTACACCAAATGATATATAAAAATGCTATTGTTTTGATTATAAACTTATATATATAAAACTGTGGCTGAAAGAGTATAAATATCGTTATCAACTTGAAATTCGACACAAGTAAGGAGTGTGATCGAAAAAATATTAACATGCATAAATGTTAAATATTCCTTGATATAAATTTCGGTATTTATAGAGCCATTTGTTGGAAATGTTTGGCTTCTTTTGCCGCAACTGCATACTGTTTGCCATACCTAGAACTTTTTGGAAACATTTTCTGCTTTTGGTTCCAAAACTTTTCTACAACATTCCCTTGAGCATCAGCAACATACAAATATTGACTCGGAAGTTGCAAACAATTTTCCGGAACATATGTTTCGTTATTCAAAAAATATACATATTTTTTTTTTTATAAAATTTTACTTCAATTTCCGTGCTGTGTTGGTTTCTAAATTTTTAGCAGAGTTCCTGTCAGGAACTTTTTGAGCATTGTATGTTTTTAAACCTGCGTTGGCTTTAACTTTTCGTGCCAAATAGTCCAAGTAATGAGCCAACCGGACTGCTTTCCTGCCGTATGTGTTAGGAGCTCTTTCGAAAATGCTTTCTATTTATTGGATTCAGAATCATCATGTGGACCATTCCTTCTACCTGAAACAGGTTTTCTATTAACGAACAAGTACTGTTTAGTATCATTAAAATCAGTTTGACGGCAGACTATTTATTGTTTTGCCAACTTTTTATAGGACTCAGTTGGGTTTTGTTGAAAAAAAAAAAACAAATAATACTTGGGTTAAAAGTTTTAAGGAAAAACGTGTGTGAAGGTTTTTTCGATCTCATTCTTTAATCCCCATATACACACAAAATTTTGTATCAAATTCTATGAAGATCGACCCATAATTGGTTGTAGCTCCCATATGTGGACCACTTTCGAAAAACACATTAACCTGCATAAATATCTATAATATATCAGATTAAGCAATAAGGTAAAAAATTTAAAATGTTGAGTATTTTTTTTAAATTTTTTCGAGGATGTCTTAGATATAGCTTAATTAAATTATTAGTACTGAATCGATTTAACTAATTTTTAGTAACAAACTGTTTAGTAAATTTTTAAATATTCCAGCTGAATTTCATTAATTTTGCTATTGTATTTAAGATGAGGGAGTGCTTTATACAAACATTAATTAATTTTTTTTCTGCTTTCGAAAATTGCTTTGCTATGCATTTTATCCGCATTCATTCTATAGAATATACCTTAACCCCTTTCCTTTCTACACATTAATTTAGACTAGTAAAACGCATAAAAAAAACTTTAATTATAATCTTTGCCATTCAACAAATTGCGAAAGAACATTTTCCTTAAGCCAACTTATGTATCTGTCGAATTGTTTTATGTATCTTGTACGCAAGCAAAAACAACAGCAAATAAAACAAACAAAAAAAAAAAAAAAAAATAAATAAATAGATAGATAGAAAAAGCAGCAAAAGTAGAAGTAGTGAGTGGAATAAGTAAGAGTAAAAACAAAAAAAAAAAAAAACAAGTAACTTGTCTTAATTACGAAAGTTTAAGTGATTTTCTTTCTCGTATTTTGTTCATGTTCTTTAGTACTTTGAGCGCAAACTTATTAAGTTGTTTGTTATTTTTACGTTGAAAATAGTTGTTATAATTGCTTTGTAAGCTTAAGGTATGTATGTACACTATCTATGGGATACTTTTATATGTGTAGCTGTGAAAGTATTTAACTGTCTGCATGTTTTTGTTGCTGCTGTTATGCGTGTCTAATATTAGTTTCATCATGGATGTTCTAATTTCCTTTTTTTATAATTGTTGTTTGGATACCTTGTACAGATATTGCGTTAATTTCAATATTTAAGTTTGTAGGTTAGAAAAAGAGATTTTTTCTGTTTATTTGTTTGTAAGTCAAGAAAACTTATTCAATTTAGTTTCTTTGTTATACTTTAACGTTATTGGCGTTTTTATAGCATTTATTGATTGACAGTATAATTTTAAAGATGAAAGAACAAATAATTATCAAGGTTTTATTAGTTTTTTTTATTTGTTGTCATTATGCATTGATTATGTTAAATACAAAACAAAAGTTAATGGGTTTTTTTGGTTTGTAGATGTTTAAGGCATTTAATTAGTTTGTGGGGCATGCAAGGAAATAATAAGGGTACTCATTTAAACGCTTAAGTTTCCCATTTGTGCAAATGTGCAAATTTGCGCGACGTGTTTCATGAACCCACCTTTTCAATTTTGTGCAAGTTTACACAGAAAGTTTATATTTGTTAAAAATGTCAAATAAAAATAAATTCAACAAAAGTTGTAAAAAATAAGTTTTTCAAATTGTATAAATTTAAATTCTAAAAATGTTGAATGAAAGTTAAATCTTTGGAACAAACGATGATATACATAGTTTGGAAGATTTTGTATATGTTCTAGCTCTTGGTGAATGTTTCCATACACATTGCCATTCAATCCAATCATTCTGTTCCAAAGTTACACAATTTTCACATGCACAAAATATTTATATTTTATTTGATTTTTATTTTTCATAAATAAAAGTAAACAAAAGCAGCTGATATTCAAATGCACAATAAATTTAAGTTTGCGAGTCTAAATTGTCGCGCAAACTTATCGGAGTTGTGCAAACGAATTTCCATACATTTTTTGACAGTTCATTTGCGAGAGTGTAAAAATGCACAGATTGCACAGTTTGCGAGGCATTTAAGCGTTTACATGAGGACCCTTAATGAAATACTTCAAGTGAAAAGCATGAATATTGTTTTACTGTAACGTGCAGTTACAAAAGTCAATCCACTAACACAACATTATTAATACTAATACAATACATATTAGTATATTGTTGTTAATAATTCCCAAATAGTTTGTGTGAACTTTAATATTACATATTAGTATACTGTATAATTCCCAAACAGTTTATGTGAATTCTAATATAAGACATCTAAGAAAAACACGAAAAGGGAAGCTAGAATCGAAGTCCCGATCTACTTATACTTTGCGCCCGGGTAACAAAGCATAATTAGACGAGGCCTTAATTCCTGCTTCGTACTAATACCATAGTTAGAATCCGTAGTTAGCCGACCGAGAGCCGAAGCATTTATCTCGTCGGATTGTACGTATTAGCTAGTCATAGCCAATCAGTTGTAGTTAGCCGACGAGAGCTGAAGAATTTATCTCCTCGGATTGCATCCATAGACAGTAATTGCAAATAATTAGTCGTTAGCCGACCGAGAGCCGAAGCATTTATCTCGTCGGATTGTACGTATTAGCTAGTCATAGCCAATAAGTTGTAGTTAGCCGACGAGAGCTGAAGAATTTATCTCCTCGGATTGCATCCATAGACAGTAATTAAAATTAATTAGTCGTTAGCCGACCGAGAGCCGAAGCATTTATCTCGTCGGATTGTACGTATTAGCTAGTCATAGCCAATAAGTTGTAGTTAGCCGACGAGAGCTGAAGAATTTATCTCCTCGGATTGCATCCATAGACAGTAATTACAAATAATTAGTCGTTAGCCGACCGAGAGCCGAAGCATTTATCTCGTCGGATTGTACTCATTAGCTAGCCAATAAGTTGTAGTTAGCCGATGAGAGCTGAAGAATTTATCTCCTCGGATTGTATCCATAGACAGTAATTAAAATTAATTAGTCGTTAGCCGACCGAGAGCCGAAGCATTTATCTCGTCGGATTGTACTTATAAGCTAGTCATAGCCAATAAGTTGTAGTTAGCCGACGAGAGCTGAAGAATTTATCTCCTCGGATTACATCCATCATCAGTATTTACAAATAATTAGTCGTTAGCCGACCGAGAGCCGAAGCATTTATCTCGTCGGATTGTACTCAGTAGCCAGTCATAACCAATAAGTTGTAGTTAGCCGACGAAAGCCGAAGAATTCACCTCTTCGGATTGCATCCACTAGGTGTATTTACGAATAATTAGTCGTAGCCAAAGCATTTCTCTTGTCGAATCCTTTATTAGAAGCTTCGCCCATTAACCAGGATATTCCAAAGATCCAAGACAGCTCTGTGGTAAAAATTTCAAAGGAAGCAGACCTTTGAAGAACCTGGACAGACTAAGCATACCCCGGATGGAAACAAAAACTGCATCACAAATGGCGCCCGAGCAGGGACCCGACTCCAAACCCGAATCTAGTGGAAAAACGACGAACACAACCACCAACGGAAGCGGAGCGGATCAAAAAAATAACCACCATAGCAGTCTTGGAAATTCTCATACCCTTCAGACGGACTCGGTTGGGTGGATTTACCTTTTAAGAAAGGACAAGCTAATAGAAGTTTGTCATCAAAATGGAATAAACACGGAAGGGGCAACAGTAGATCAACTAAGACGTGTACTGGGAGAGTTGATTCGCAGGAAACGAGAACGTGCTTCGTCGGAAAATTTACTGCGAACTTTAGAGGAGGAAGTATTAGCGGAAGAGAGGAAACCCGTTAACGGAGGACCAGTTTTATCTGTTCCATCTAAGGTGCCCGGTAATACGTTCCAAAGTTCACCAAGTGATAGCGAGGTTATGTCCACCATAAGAAGATGGGATCTGAGGAGACGAACACTTAATGGAGGGAGACGAACACTTAATGGAGTTTATTGAGCGGTTGGAAGAATTAGCCGAGTGTTACTCTTTTAGCCGAAGTAGACTTCTGTTTGCGTTATTGGAAATCCTTAAAGGCCGTGCCCTCCAATGGTATCGTGTGAAAAGATATGAAATTACTTCTTGGGAAATATTTAAAGAACAAGCGGTTCGATTCTTTCTTCCGAAGCGACACTTGGCTCATTTGGAGGAAAGTATTTACCATCGCAAACAAGGGCCAAGGGAAAAGGCAAAGGATTACATAATGACCTTACAAACTTTAATACGACAACACCCGGAATTAAGAAAACTAAACCACACCGACCGAATATATGATGGTTTGCGGTGTGAATACAAGTTGTACGTACGGCGTACTGATTTCAGAACTTTGGATGAGCTTATGGAACTCACAGATGAGTACGAGTTACTACGACGTGAGGAATCGAAGCAGTCTAAGCCGCAACCAAGTCATTATATGGGAACAACGAACCTATCTGTCCCTTACGAACCCCTTACTACCTGTTGGAGGTGCAAACAGCAAGGGCATTATAAAACACAATGCAAGAACAGTCCACGATTTTTCTGTTCTCGATGTGGGAAGGACGGCGTGTTGTCTCGAGACTGTTCTTGTAGAATAGCGAAAGAAGAGGAACGAAATGATGGCCGTTATTACCTTTCCATTGTCGTAAATGGCTTACCGATACGAGCTTTGGTAGATACAGGCTCTACATTAACCTACTTAGGTGAAAATGTCCGACAACATCTCGAGAAAGGTCATATTCGTCCTCGAATGCAGCACAGATCGGTACAGTTAGCTGATGGAACTTGTATCGAGAAAGTAAACGTATACCCGATATGCGTAAATTTTAATGGACAACCTACGCATTTGTTAGCTTCGGCCTTACCCAACTTAGCTGAACCAGTTATTTTAGGAATGGACTTTCTACGAAGGCGACAAGTAGAGCTACATATAGACGGTGTTCGGTTGCGTGTTTCGGATATGGGTACTAAAAATGTATCCCCTTCCCCACTTCACGCCGTAGTAAATCGCAGTTTTTTATCTCCAAACCAAGAAAAAGAGTTAGAATCATTGCTCACTAGTGTAAAAACTGCGTTCACTAACATCCAAGGACCCTGTAATGCGGGAAGTCATGTAATAACCATGAAGCATGATCGGCCAATAAAACAGAGGTATTATCCTCGGAATCCAGCAATGCAGTCGGTCATAAATCAAGAAGTAGATGAATTATTGCGCATGGACAGGATTGAACCATCGTTCAGCCCTTACAGCTCTCCCGTGGTATTAGTACGGAAAAAACAGGGCACATGGCGAATGTGCATTGATTTTCGTCAAATCAATGCGGCCGCAGAACCCGACGCATACCCTTTGCCTCAAATAAACTCGATTCTTGACCAACTCCGCGAAGCAAAGTATATATCAACCATAGATCTTAAAAACGGCTATTGGCAGATTCCATTAGATCCAAAATGTAGGCAATACACAGCCTTCACTGTACCCGGTCGTGGCTTATTTCAATGGAAGGTTATGCCATTCGGCCTTCATTCGGCCCCTGCTACCTTCCAGAGAATATTGGACACGGTCATCGGACCTGAACTAAGCCCTCGGGTATTCGCTTATTTGGATGACATCATAGTCCTTGGTCGTTCATTTGAGGAGCACATAAACAATTTAACCACTGTGTTTAATCGGTTATTAAAGGTTAACCTTCAAATAAATTTCGACAAAAGTGATTTCGTGCAAACGAGCCTGCAGTATCTAGGACACGTAGTTTGCTCTGAAGGTATCCACACTGATCCTGCCAAAATTGAGGCAATGAAGGAGATGGCAGCCCCCAAAACAATAAAAGAGCTTCGCAGAGTACTTGGGGTAGCTTCCTGGTATCGACGTTTCGTACCCGATTTTTCAACACTAGTGGAGCCTATGACCCGACTACTAAAGAAAAAAACACCTTGGCAATGGGGCGCAGAGCAAGAGTTGTCTTTCAATACCCTGAAGCAAAAACTCACGGAAGCTCCCATACTATGTTGTCCCGATTTTGAACTACCTTTCTTTTTACAAACAGATGCCAGCGGTGAAGGCTTAGGAGCGGTGCTTTTTCAGAGGAGAAATGAACAGGAAAGTGTGATTGCATATGCTAGTCGGACTTTAAATGAAGCTGAACGAAAATACTCGGCAACTGAACAAGAATGTCTGGCAGTACTGTGGGGAATTAGGAAGATGCGCCCTTATTTAGAAGGATACCACTTCACTGTCATCACTGACCATCAGTCATTAAAGTGGTTACATTCGTTGCAGAATCCATCAGGACGTCTGGCACGATGGTCGCTGGAGCTGCAACAATACGACTTTGAAATTGAGTATCGGCGAGGAAAACTGAATGTGGTAGCTGATGCCTTATCCCGAAGTCCAATACCGAACATAGATAAAACTCCTGCCTTAGCCGCTGTCACTGACTTCAAAATGACGTGGTACGAACGGAAACTCAAAGAAGTACAACAACAGGGTGATAAATATCCCGATTTCCAGACAATAGATGGAAGACTGTTTAAACACATACCACGTAAAGCTGTCGTGGCCGACTATCCCCAATGGAAATTATGCGTACCTAATGAAAGAAAGGAACAAATTTTAAAAGAAACTCACGACGATGTAGCCGCCGGCCATCTAGGGATACATAAAACCATAAGACGTGCTCAACAAAATTATTATTGGCCTGGCATGGGACGCGATATAAGGGAATACGTACTATCATGTACAACTTGTGGTATGCATAAAGTAGAGCAATCACGAAAAGCAGGGTTAATGTGTACTTTGAAATCGTCAAAACCATGGGAGGTCGTATGTACCGACTTTATTGGACCGCTACCAAGATCGTCGAAAGGAAATTCCTGGTTATTAGTTATAACGGATAAATTTAGCAAATGGGTGGAGCTAATTCCTATGAGAACAGCAACTGCCCATAGCGTAGTAACAGCATTAAAGGAACGACTCGTTTATAGATTCGGTTGTCCTCGGATGTTAATATCGGATAATGGAACTCAATTCGCTGGAAAAGTAGTAAACGATTTCCTTAAGGATATAGGCGTGGAACATCGGTTCACAGCACCCTACACCCCTCAGGAAAACCCCACCGAAAGAGTAAATCGGGTAATAAAGACTATGATAGCACAAAATATCGGACATAACCATCGGTTGTGGGACCACTGTTTACCCGAAATATCTTTTGCCATCAATACGGCCCAACACGAGTCAACTAAACTTGCGGCTGCTGAGATCCTATTTGGAAGAAATCTAGTTGCACCACGGCAGGTTCGGAGAGAGGGTAAGGTCCCAACAGAGATACCGCCGAAACTGATTGGTGAAAAGGAATGGCTTAAAATAGCCGAGACAGCTGCCGATGCATCTAGTAAACAGAAACACTATTACGATTTGCGGCGGCGGGAATGGACACCGAATATTGGCGATCAAGTTTACTGTCGAAATCATTATCTCTCTTCGGCAGTGGATCATTTCGCGGCAAAACTTGCACCAAAGTTTAGTGGCCCTTATAAAGTAGTGGACAAAGCATCAACAAATATCATAATCGTACAGATGAATAATAAAAAACAGAAAGTCCACATACAAGACATCAAACCCTTTCATGAACGAATGCATTAAATACATTTAATATTTCATCCTGCCGGCACCCTATAAATAGTCTCACAACATTGAATTTATTATCAGTCTCAAGATGGAAAGGAAACCTACAAGACCTCTAGCTCCCGGAAAAATAAAAAAATACTTACGAAGTACTCGTATGCCAACAAAAATAAAGGAGTACATTCCACCGTTCGAAGCACGAGTGAACAAAAAAACGAGCGCTACAGTGACCGAAGTTAACATTGCACCATTGGGTCAATCAGGGGACACTGTAGCAAACACTTACGCCCGTACGTTTTGGGAGAACCGACAGCAGAAACTTCTACCATCAGCACCACCTCCTCTTGCTCCACTGTCAAATAATAACTTCTCCAACAAACAGTTAGAAATGGAAGAACCAATTGAACTACCTCCGTTAGTCCCTCTGAACAGTGGTCCCACAGATGTTTTCAAATTGAGTTGGGCAGAGGAAGTCAATCAGGCCGAAGAGGACCTGCAAAATGATGTGTTGGAGATAACTTCCCCCACCGAGGAGCTTGATGCTTTAATGGAAGGAACATCTAAGCCATCGGAGGATCTGTTTGAGGGAATCGTGGTGAAAGACCCGGGCGTGAAACGGAAGATGTGGTACATTTGGCCAACTGGCAGGCCCAAAGTACAGGTCATTGTAAGAAACGGGAAGGTTACTTTGAGGTGCCTAGAGAGGGTGAAAGAATTTTTTTTAGAAAAATAATAAAATAATAATAATAAAAAAAAAAAAAAAAAAAAAAAAAAAATTAAAAATTAAAAATTAACAAAAAAAAAAAAAAAAAAAAAAAAAAAAAATAATAAAAAAAAAAAAAATATAAAAAAAAAAAAAAAAAAATAATAAAAAAAAAATATAAAAAAAAAACAAAAAAAAAACATGCATTTAGTCCGAGCCGAAATCTCTATGATTTCGGTAAATGTTACCTTCGGGTAGTGCAGATCGTAAGATCGAAACTCGCATAATGCAAAAATGTTTTTTTTTTTTTTTTTCTTTTCTTTTTTTAAAGTAAGGGGGGAATGTAACGTGCAGTTACAAAAGTCAATCCACTAACACAACATTATTAATACTAATACAATACATATTAGTATATTGTTGTTAATAATTCCCAAATAGTTTGTGTGAACTTTAATATTACATATTAGTATACTGTATAATTCCCAAACAGTTTATGTGAATTCTAATATAAGACATCTAAGAAAAACATGAAAAGGGAAGCTAGAATCGAAGTCCCGATCTACTTATACTTTGCGCCCGGGTAACAAAGCATAATTAGACGAGGCCTTAATTCCTGCTTCGTACTAATACCATAGTTAGAATCCGTAGTTAGCCGACCGAGAGCCGAAGCATTTATCTCGTCGGATTGTACGTATTAGCTAGTCATAGCCAATCAGTTGTAGTTAGCCGACGAGAGCTGAAGAATTTATCTCCTCGGATTGCATCCATAGACAGTAATTGCAAATAATTAGTCGTTAGCCGACCGAGAGCCGAAGCATTTATCTCGTCGGATTGTACGTATTAGCTAGTCATAGCCAATAAGTTGTAGTTAGCCGACGAGAGCTGAAGAATTTATCTCCTCGGATTGCATCCATAGACAGTAATTAAAATTAATTAGTCGTTAGCCGACCGAGAGCCGAAGCATTTATCTCGTCGGATTGTACGTATTAGCTAGTCATAGCCAATAAGTTGTAGTTAGCCGACGAGAGCTGAAGAATTTATCTCCTCGGATTGCATCCATAGACAGTAATTAAAATTAATTAGTCGTTAGCCGACCGAGAGCCGAAGCATTTATCTCGTCGGATTGTACGTATTAGCTAGTCATAGCCAATAAGTTGTAGTTAGCCGACGAGAGCTGAAGAATTTATCTCCTCGGATTGCATCCATAGACAGTAATTACAAATAATTAGTCGTTAGCCGACCGAGAGCCGAAGCATTTATCTCGTCGGATTGTACTCATTAGCTAGCCAATAAGTTGTAGTTAGCCGATGAGAGCTGAAGAATTTATCTCCTCGGATTGTATCCATAGACAGTAATTAAAATTAATTAGTCGTTAGCCGACCGAGAGCCGAAGCATTTATCTCGTCGGATTGTACTTATAAGCTAGTCATAGCCAATAAGTTGTAGTTAGCCGACGAGAGCTGAAGAATTTATCTCCTCGGATTACATCCATCATCAGTATTTACAAATAATTAGTCGTTAGCCGACCGAGAGCCGAAGCATTTATCTCGTCGGATTGTACTCAGTAGCCAGTCATAACCAATAAGTTGTAGTTAGCCGACGAAAGCCGAAGAATTCACCTCTTCGGATTGCATCCACTAGGTGTATTTACGAATAATTAGTCGTAGCCAAAGCATTTCTCTTGTCGAATCCTTTATTAGAAGCTTCGCCCATTAACCAGGATATTCCAAAGATCCAAGACAGCTCTGTGGTAAAAATTTCAAAGGAAGCAGACCTTTGAAGAACCTGGACAGACTAAGCATACCCCGGATGGAAACAAAAACTGCATCACATTACTATAATGTAGTTAAGATGAAATTTAAGGGGAAACAATTTTTTTTAATTCCCTTGAATAGGTTAGTTATAATCTATTTAGGGGAATGAAAGAAAAATGCGTATATAAAAACAAAGATAAAATAATGCTGTCATCAAAGTTTAAATCTTCTAAGAATTCTAAAGGCTTCATATTAAAATTTAACATCTCTGCTTCCTTCATTTCGAAATACAAATAATTTTTCAAGCAATCTTATATTTCTAAATAAACATTAATTTTCACGAAAAAAATTCAAATATTATAAACATTTTGTATTTATTCTAAATTTTAACACAAATTCATAGTAATTATTATCAATAACAAAATTTTGTAAAATTGTTTCTAGAACTCAAGTTATGAATTTTTAAATTATCTAATAATCAAAATTGGCGGGGATGTAGTATGTAATTATTTTTATATCTTAAAGATTTTAACATATCCAAAAGTGCTAGGAACCTGAAATTCATCTAATTGCTTATTATATTAACGCATATTATTAAAAAGGAGAAATTTCCATAAAAAAAATATTAAACAAAATTTTTATCGGTGGACTACGCAGTGGAAGTCATCAATGTGACGACTTTGGGCATTATTTATACAAACATGACTTAGCAAACATTTTTAAGAATTTTCACGAAATATGTGGACGACCTCATTCCACCGGAACATTAAATTTACAATGGAGAAGTAAATAGACGGGAAGACTAACATATCTAGACATAAAAATACACTGGTAACAGAAACGTACTTCTTCTGGAAAAATTATTAATTTTCATTCTTGCCAACTACGATAATGAACACGGCTAATAATTTTATAAAGATAGTTATGTCATTCACTAATGAAACCTTCCACTTTAAAAACATTAAACAAAATCTCGATTTTTAAGAAAAAATTCAAAAATTTTTGAAAAACTTTTATTATCTTCCAAACTATAATATAAATAAATAGCAATCAATATCAGAAACAAGTTTTTTAAAATTATGTTTAAAACTCAAGATATAAATTTGTTTAATAAAAAATAAACGAAATTTGTGGGGAAGTTGTATAAAAATATTTTTATATCTTTAAAATCTCATCCATTTGAAAAAGATAGTATCTGAAATTTCCAGATTTGTTACTAAAATGACGCAAATGCTTATAAAGCAGAAATTTCCATAATTTTTTTTTTTTTATTTTTTTTTTTTTTTTTTTTTAAATTTTGAAATAATTTTCGAATTCAAGGAAAAATTTTATATATTAAAAACAATTTTTTGTTTTTGTAAATTGTAGTACTAATTAATAGTAATTAAATCAGAAAACTAATTTTCCCAAATTTGTTCTAGAACTCAAAAAATGAATTTTTTTAATTTTGTAATAACCGAAATTGGTGGGGAAGTTGTATATAAATATTATTATATCTTTAAAATCTCATTCATTTGAAAAAGTTAGGTATCTGAAATTTTCAAATTTGTTACTAAAATGACGCAAATGCTTATAACGCAGAAATTTCCATAATTTTTTTTTTCTATTTTTTTTTTTAATATTTTGAAAAAATTTTCAAAATTCTAGGAAAAACTTTGTATATTAAAAACAATTTTTTGTTTTTGTAAATTGCAGTACTAATTAATAGTAATTAAATTAGAAAACTAATTTTCCAAAATTTGTTCTAGAACTCAAAATATGAATTTTATGATTTTGTAATAACCGAAATTGGTGGGGAAGTTGTATAAAAATATTTTATATCTTTAAAATCTCATCCATTTGAAAAAGTTAGGTATCTGAAATTTCCAAATTTGTTACTAAAATGACGCAAATGCTTATAAGCAGAAATTTCCATAATTTTTTTTATTATTTTTTTTAATATTTTGGAAAATTTTCGAAATTCAAGGAAAAATTTTATATATTAAAAACAATTTTTTGCTTTTGTAAATTGTAGTACTAATTAATAGTAATTAAATTAGAAAACTAATTTTCCAAAATTTGTTCTAGAACTCAAAATGTGAATTTTTTAATTTTGTAATAACCGAAATTGGTGGGGAAGTTTTATAAAAATATTTTATATCTTTAAAATATCATTCATTTAAAAAAGTTAGGTAGCTGAAATTTCCAAATCTGTTACTAAAATGACGCAAATACTTATAAACAGAAATTTCCATAATTTTTTTTTATTATGTTTTTTTTTAATATTTTGAAAAATTTTCGAAATTCAAGGAAAAATTTTAAATATTAAAAACAATTTTTTGTTTTTGTAAATTGTAGTACTAATTAAGAGTAATTAAATAAGAAAACTAAATTTCCAAAATTTGTTGTAGACCTCAAGTTATGAATTTTTTAATTTTGTGATAACCAAAATTGGCGGGGCAGTTGTATGTGACAATTTTTATATCTTTAAAACTAAAGCCAATCCAAAAGGTCTGGGAACTTGGGATTCGGCGGGTAGGTTTCTTCAATGATGTAGATGCTCATTAAGGACATATTTTTCTAAAACCCAATTAGAATAATTTTATTTTCTTCAATATTTGGAAATAATTATCGAAATTCAAGAAAAAAGTTAAAATATTAAAAACAATTTTTTTTTTGTAAATTGTAGTACTGATTAATAGTAATTATATTAAATAAATAAATTTCCAAAATTTTTTCTAGAACTCAAGTTATGAATTTTTTAATTTTGTGATAACCAAATTTGGCGGGGAAGTTGTATAAAAATATTTTTATATCTTTAAAATCTTATCCATTTGGAAAAGTAAGGTATCTGAAATTTCCAAATTTGTTACTAAAATGACGCAAATGCTTATAAGCAGAAATTTATTTTTTTTTTTATTTTTTAATTTTTTTTTTTAATTTTGAAAAATTTTCAAAATTCAAGGAAAAATTTTATATTTTAAAAACAATTTTTTGTTTTTGTAAACTGTAGTACTAATTAATAGTAATTAAATTATAAAACTAATTTTCAAAAATTTGTTCTAGAACTCAAAATATGAATTTTTTAATTTTGTAATAACCGAAATTGGTGGGGAAGTTGTGTAAAAATATTTTTATATCTTTAAAATCTCATCCATTTGAGAAAGTTAGGTATCTGAAATTTCTTAATTGGTTACTAAAATGACGCAAATGCTTATAAGCAGAAATTTCCATAATTTTTTTTATATTTTTTTTAATATTTTAAAAAATTTTCGAAATTCAAGGAAAAATTTTATATATTAAAATCAATTTTTTGTTTTTGTAAATTGTAGTACTAATTAATAGTAATTAAATTAGAAAACTAATTTTCCAATATTTGTTCTAGAACTCAAAATATGAATTTTTTAATTTTGTAATAACCGAAATTGGTGGGGAAGTTGTATAAAAATATTTTTATATCTTTAAAATCTCATCCATTTGAGAAAGATAGGTATCTGAAATTTCCAGATTTGTTTCTAAAATGACGCAAATACTTATAAAGCAGAAATTTCCATAATTTTTTTTTATATTTTTTCTTAAAATTTTGAAAAGTTTTAAAAATTCAAGGAAAAATTTTATATATTAAAAAAAATTTTTTGTTTTTGTAAATTGTAAGTACTAATTAATAGTAATTAAATTAGAAAACTAATTTTCCAAAATTTGTTCTGGAACTCAAAATATAATTTTTTTAATTTTGTAATAACCGAAATTGGTGGGGAAGTTGTATAAAAATATTTTTATATCTTTAAAATCTCATTCATTTGAAAAAGTTAGGTATCTGAAATTTCCAAATTTGTTATTAAAATGACGCAGATGCTTATAAGCAGAAATTTCCATAATTTTTTGTTATTATTATTTTTTTTAATATTTTGAAAAATTTTCGAAATTTAAAGAGAAATTTTATATATTAAAAACAATTTTTTGTTTTTGTAAATTGTATAACTAATTAAAAGTAATTAAATTCGAAAACTAATTTTCCAAAATTTGTTCTAGAACTCAAAATATGATTTTTTTAATTTTGTAATAACCGAAATTGGTGGGGAAGTTGTATAAAAATATTTTATATCTTTAAAATCTCATCCATTTGAGAAACATAGGTATTTCAAATTTCCAGATTTGTTACTAAAATGACGCAAATGCTTATAAGCAGAAATTTCCATAATTTCTTGTTATTATTATTTTTTTAATATTTTGAAAAATTTTCGAAATTCAAGGAAAAATTTTATATATTAAAAACAATTTTTTATTTTTGTAAATTGTAGTACTAATTAATAGTAATTAAATTAGAAAAATAATTTTCAAAAATTTGTTCTAGAACTCAAAATATGAATTTTTTAATTTTGTAATAACCGAAATTGGTGGGGAAGTTGTATATAAATATTATTATATCTTTAAAATCTCATTCATTTGAAAAAGTTAGGTATTTGAAATTTCCAAATTTGTTACTTAAATGACGCAAATGCTTATAAGCAAAAATTTCCATAACTTTTTTTTTATTATTTTTTTTTTTAATATTTTGAAAAATCTTCGAAATTCAAGGAAAAATTTTATATATTAAAAACAATTTTTTGTTTTTGTAAATTGTAGTACTAATTAATAGTAATTAAATTAGAAAAATAATTTTCTAAAATTTGTTCTCGAACGCAAAATATGTTTTTTTAATTTTGTAATAACCGAAATTGGTGGGGAAGTTGTATAAAAATATTTTTATATCTTTAAAATCTCATCCATTTGAAAAAGTTAGGTATCTGTTTTTGTAAATTGTAGTACTAATTAATAGTAATTAAATTAGAAAAATAATTTTCTAAAATTTGTTCTCGAACGCAAAATATGTTTTTTTAATTTTGTAATAACCGAAATTGGTGGGGAAGTTGTATAAAAATATTTTTATATCTTTAAAATCTCATCCATTTGAAAAAGTTAGGTATCTGAAATTTCCAGATTTGTTACTAAAATGACGCAAATGCTTATAAAGCAGAAATTTTTGTACTTTTTTTTTTAATTTATTTTTTTAATATTTTGAAAAAAATTTCGAAATTCAAGGAAAAATTTTAAATATTAAAAACAATTTTTTGTAAATTGTAGTACTAATTAATAGTAATTAAATTGGAAAACTAATTTTCCAAAATTTGTTCTAGAACTCAAAATATGAATTTTTTAATTTTGTAATAACCGAAATTGGTGGGGAAGTTGTATAAAAATATTTTTATATCTTTAAAATCTCATCCATTTGAGAAAGATAGGTATCTGAAATTTCCAGATTTGTTACTAAAATGACGCAAATGCTTATAAGCAGAAATTTCCATAATTTTTTTTATTATTATTTTTTTTTAATATTTTGAAAAATTTTCGAAATTCAAGGAAAAATTTTATATATTAAAAACAATTTTTTGTTTTTGTAAATTGTAGTACTAATTAATAGTAATTAAATTAGAAGACTAATTTTCCAAAATTTGTTCTAGAACACAAAATATGAATTTTTTAATTTTATAATAACCGAAATTGGTGGGGAAGTAGTATAAAAATATTTGTATATCTTTAAAATCTCATCCATTTGAGAAAGATAGGTATCTGAAATTTCCAGATTTGTTACTAAAATGACGCAAATGCTTATAAGCAGAAATTTCCATAATTTTTTTTATTATTATTTTTTTTTATATTTTGAAAAATTTTCGAAATTCAAGGAAAAATTTTAAATATTAAAAACAATTTTTTCTTTTTGTAAATTGTAGTACTAATTAATAGTAATTAAATTGGAAAACTAATTTTCCAAAATTTGTTCTAGAACTCAAAATAATTTTGTAATAACCGAAATTGGTGGGGAAGTTGTATAAAAATATTTTTATATCTTTAAAATCTCATCCATTTGA
Organism: Calliphora vomitoria; assembly: GCA_942486065.2. Lineage (NCBI taxonomy): Eukaryota > Metazoa > Arthropoda > Insecta > Diptera > Calliphoridae > Calliphora > Calliphora vomitoria. The sequence goes on from OW818032.2 coordinate 74,247,061, forward strand.
GAAAAATAGGTATCTGAAATTTCCAGATTTGTTACTTAAATGACGCAAATGGTTATAAAGCAGAAATTTCCTTAATATTTTTTTTTTTTAATATTTTGAAATAATTTTCGAAATTCAAGGAAAAATTTTAAATGTTAAAAACAATTTTTTGTTTTGTAAATTTTAGTACTAATTAATAGTAATTTAATTAGAAAACTAATTTTCCAAAATTTGTTCTAGAACTCAAAATATGAATTTTTTAATTTTGTAATAACCGAAATTGGTGGGGAAGTTGTATAAAAATATTTTATATCTTTAAAATCTGATCCATTTGAGAAAGATAGGTATCTGAAATTTCCAGATTTGTTACTAAAATGACGCAAATGCTTATAAAGCAGAAATTTCCATAATTTTTTTTTTTAATATTTTGAAATAATTTTCGAAATTCAAGGAAAAATTTTATATATTAAAAACAATTTTTTGTTTTTGTAAATTGTAGTACTAATTAATAGTAATTAAATTGGAAAACTAGTTTTCCAAAATTTGTTCTAGAACTCAAAATATGAATTTTTTAATTTTGTAATAACCGAAATTGGTGGGGAAGTTGTATAAAAATAATTTTATATCTTTAAAATCTCATCCATTTGAGAAAGATAGGTATCTGAAAGCAGAAATTTCAATAATTTTTTTTTTTTAATATTTTGAAATAATTTTCGAAATTCAAGGAAAAATTTAAAATATTAAAAACAATTTTTTGTTTTTATAAATTGTAGTACTAATTAATAGAAATTAAATTAGAAAACTAAATTTCCAAAATTTTTTCTAGAACTCAAGTAATGAATTTTTTAATTTTGTGATAACCAAAATTGGCGGGGAATTTGTATAAAAATATTTTTGTATCTTTAAAATCTCATCCATTTGAAAAAGATGGGTATCTGAAATTTCAAAATTGGTAACTAAAATGACGCAAATGCTTATAAAGCAGAAATTTCCATAATTTTTTTTTTTTTTATATTTTGAAATAATTTTCGAAATTCAAGGAAAAATTTTATATATTAAAAACAATATTTTGTTTTTGTAAATTGTAGTACTAATTAATAGAAATTAAATTAGAAAACTAAATTTCCAAAATTTTTTCTAGAACTCAAGTAATGAATTTTTTAATTTTGTGATAACCAAAATTGGCGGGGAAGTTGTATAAAAATATTATCAATAATAGTGATGTTCATTAAGGACAGATTTTTCTAAAATTCAAATAGAAGCGTATAGCAGTGAGGCAAAAATGGAATATATAAAAGGGTTTCCAAATGTTATAAATTTTTTTTCTTGTTTCCATACGTCCGTAATATTTTGTTTTACCAAAATATTTTTTAATAGCTTCCATAAGTATAAATAGAATTATGTTATTTTGTTATCATCATACCTACAGAATTACCAAGATTATTTGCTTAATACAAAATAACATCGCCATTAAATAACAAACACTCAAGAATTGGTTTTTAAATTCCTTTTCAATACAACATAATTTCGTAATTATTCTGTTTCACCAACTTAAATACATAATAAATTTTCCTTTTAACAAAAAAACAAATAATAAAAAATCAGCAGTTTTGTTGTTAGTAGCTAAAAGCGAAACAAAATTTTACACATCTTCATTATAATACTGTTAAACAATAAAATCGAATAAATACATTTAAGACAGATTTAATCTGTTTTAAAGATTTTATGCTTCCAGCACAAATATAAACAGATTCGAAAAATAACACAAACAAATCTTTTTATTTTGTTTATTTTGTATTTCAGTTTTTGTTAAAAAAAGAAGCAAAACAAAACATTAAATGAAAATATGCCAACACAGCATATTAAAATGGTCACTTATCTAATTAAGTTAAGTGGCTACTCCTTAATCTCTGGAGTATTTCATTTTTATATAATGTCCTTTTCTCAGCCTTATTTACGAATGAAAATCTAGCAAACGGTTATTTTCATGATTTTCATTTATTTGTTGTAACCAGTAAATAAAAATTTATTTTCTATATATATTTATTAAGGTTATTTTTACTCATACCCTTAGGTAAGGGCGTATGCTGAATTTGTTAGAGATGTTTGTTTCGCTCTTACTTTAATGGCTATAAGTACATTAACAATGACTTAACAATGAATAGATTGTCTTACCATGAATCTTACTATTATTATTGTTATTATTAGGTCATTGTTAATGTGAGTTGATTAAGCAAAAGTTAAAGCAAAGTTTGTTCTAGAGAAATATATTGTTTGCCTCTACACATAATAGTACTATGAATGAAGTAATAACAAACAAAAGGATTATGTTAAACAGAAAACTTTCCATACTTAAAAAGAAGTTGTTAACAATTTTTTTTTATTTGTACCAATTTTTGATAGTGTATCATGTAAGGGATATATTTACTTTTTTGACGGAGCTGGCTATGAATATATTGAAATAGTTTCACACAGCTTCCCCGCCAATTTCAGTTTTTCTGAGTATTTAAACTGTCATTCCAAATGTTCTGAGTAAAACCTTATTCCGATATTAAATTTGGTAATTTTTAATAAATTTGGGATATTTGAATTCATTATAAAAAGAGTTCGGGCCTGCCCAAAATAACACCAAAAATATCTTGCAGAACTGAAAGCAAATTTGCCAGGAACTTTAATATTAAGTCATTCATAAGTTTGTTAATCAATGTCCATGACTATTTCTTTTATTTCTCCATATGTATTTTCTTGTTAAATATTTTATATTACCATTATTACCTGAGAATATAAAAGTAGCACGCGTGTGATATTGCCACTGTAATAGAGTCTGTTTTTATTTTGTTTAAGCCTTATGGTATAAATGATTAAATCTTTAGCCTCTTGTGTGCAAATGACTTTAGATTATTATGGTATTATGTAGCATCTACCATAATAAGAGCATTCATTTTAGTCATCCTCTTCATCATCATTACAATAAACTTGTAATAATCATTCTTAATCTGAGCATATGTGCCTTAAAACAATGACGCTAAATTATCACTGTTAATGAAGAGCGAATGGAAAATTTAATATTATTGCGTGTGATTATGAAAGGGGGGAATTCTACCTTTTGATCTCCAGATGACTGGCTATATATATAGGATACATACATTTTGAAAGATTCAATAATTTTACCGATTGTTAATTTCATAATAAAGAGGAAGGTATGCCGGTAATAATGAAAAACAACATCAGCCAAATGGCCACCACGACCACGCTTACAGAACAAGATCATTTTCGTGACATTTTCCATAACCAAATCGTAAATTGGCTGCGCTATGTCCTCGATAGCCTCACGGATTCTATCTTTGGGGTCTTGAATCGATGCTGGGCTGTTGACGTATACCTTATCCTTTACGTGGCCCCAAAGGAAGAAGTCGCAAGGTATTAAATCACAAGATCTCGGTGGCCAACTGTGATCACCTCTTCGAGAGATAACACAGTCCGGAAACTTTTCCCGTAAAAGAGCAAAGACACGACGTTGGTGATGATCGGCCGGCTTGAGTTCTTGTGTTAACTGATCTTTATAAGCCTTAAGATCCAAGTCTTTATGCAAAATACGGTGTAATGACGTTTGTGGAATGCTCAATTCCAAAGAACGACGAGGAATGGACAAACCTGGGTTTTCTTCAACACTTTGGGCAACTCCAGCAATATTCTCAGTTGTTCTTGAGCGACGTGCACGGGTTTTATTCTTCACATCACTAACTTGTCCCAACAGCTCGAATTTGTCCACCAATTTCTGTATTGCGGTCCGACAAGGTGCTTCATGACCACCCAAAAATGCTATAGTTCTGCGAACTGTAACTGCAAGATTTTCACCATTTTTGTAGAGAATTTTAATAATTTCAATGCGTTGTTGAAGCGTGTATCCTTCTATTTTTAGTTATTGCGTAGTTTCTACTTGTCAAATGTCAAAGAATAAAAGCTTCAAAAGAGACAGTTACCGAAATACTGGATGATTCAAAATAACACCTTTTGTTGGTAAACCCTTTAGTTACGAACAGAAATCCATTCTAGGATCCATTGACAGTCTCGCTGAACTATTACACATGAAGTTAGAATATATTGCTGCTAATGTTAGGAATACCAATCCCAATTAGCATTTTTACCGGAATTGTGGTTGAAAACAAGTGTAATTCAAGCCTTTAGTACTGTGTCAAACAATTGAATTTAGCTGAATTCCACTTTATGTCAATAGCAAACTCCAGTAAAAAAGAAACATACATAAATTCAAGCCACATATTTTTAATTTGAAAATGTTAATTTTTTTTTTTTAATATTTTTCAAGTCTAATTCCAACAAAATGTTCATGTCCTTTAATTTAAAGGTCTCTGATGCATATTTGGTTTGGTTACTTAAACTGAATATAGGAGCCTTGTCGGGGTGACCTCAAATACGTAAAATGGCTTGCTACTTATAATTTTCTCCTCTTCTGGCCTCTTCCTCTGAAACTTCAATCAAACTTCTTACAATACATTACTTGAAAACATTCCATTCTTTAATTTCAATACAAATCAAGCAGCACCCATCGACACAACGTCGTCATATGAATGACCTATTAAGATGAAGTACGATAAGTTTTAAAACTATTGACTTTGGCAGATTGATTAATTAATTGTTTAAAATCTCTTCATAGTTACTTTTGGTATCATACTAAATGTCGTAGGTTTTATTCACTCGTGACTCCTTAAAAGCCTACCTTTTAAATAAGCTCATTAAAGCTTAATCGTTGGAGTCGCACAACATCAACAATAATGGTCCACAACCTATCATTTTTTTTTTGGGATTTTTTTCCTTTGTACATGTTGATTTTAGGGATTTAATATAGAGAATATATTATCACAACCACTTACATGCCACAAACATAATAATCTATATCAATCTTGTGTTGTGCTTGTTTCAATATTGTTGTGCTGTTGTATTTATTGTTGTTTTCGTACACTAATCTCTATTATTTGCATATGTTGCCACATTATAAAATCTATACTTATAAATTGTATAATAAATTTGAAAGAAAGCTAAAAAAAATCTACCATAAATATTATATATGAGAGTAATAAAAATATATAAAAGTATAGCAAAGAAATGAAAAATATTTATACACTGAAACTGACATTATTTATATATAAAAAAAAAGAAATAACGCACATAATCATATAGGACTACATGCCCCATTATTATAACACCACTCTTGTATATACACTTACAACCATATGAGGTTTAAATTGTGGCATCATAAATTTAACTTTTAGATTCACGCACACTTTACAAGTGCTGCTGGTTTGCTGAATATTTCTCAATGTTTTTATGAAATAAATATTGAGAATTTAACATAAATTAAACATGTAGATTTGGGAGAGAAGTTATTAACATAACCTTCATATTAAACTCAATACTTAGGCATAAGAGGGTATTTGAAAATGAAAGTTTTTTTCTTTTTTTTAAATTTGTAATTTTAGTTTGAAAATGTCTGTTTTGATAATTTTTTTTTTACTTTAAGAAACTTCTTATGATTTATTTTGTATGACCTTGTTTTTAAGTTGCTAGATAAACGATATTATGAATAGAAAATATACATACATACATCATTATTTCATAATGATGAGAGAGATTGTTAAAAATCAATATTAAAATGAAAACTCTAAGATTTCTTTACTTACCATCAACGATATGTACTCGCACAGATGTTGGATTAGCATTCGAAGGCGTACATGTGTAAAGTCCAGAATCCTGTTGTATGGCCTTCTGTACCAATAAGCGACTTGTGGTTAACACACCTTTTTCCGTTACTAATGATATACCGCCACGTGGTGAATCGAAATTTATGACCTGATTTCAACAAGATTCCAAAATCAGCCAAAAACATAAACATTAAATGGCCATTTACCAAAAGATGGGGGAATAAAAGAAGATAAGAAAGAATCATGAGTTTGAATTAAGTTGAAAGTTTACAAAAATAATGCTTATTTTATTTGTAAGGATTTTTTCTGAGTAGCTAAACAATGATTTGTTTGCAAATACTTGTGTGTTCACATTAGGGTGAGCCTTATCTTTCAATGCTTCTAAATTGATGAAAATGTTAAATTTTGAGTTTTAGGACAAAGTAGCAATATTTTCAAAAAAGTTAAAAAAAAAATAATTTTTAAAAAAAATTCCAACTAAAAACAATTTTTGAATTTATTTAAAACATAGTTGGTTATCTAGTGGCTAACAAAGTCTACCTGCATCGTTTTCTTCAAACATTAATTATTTTCTTTATTTTATATTTGGTCAATTCACAAGGTCTCTTATCATGTCGTATTGTCATAATGTTCTAATATTTCACCTATTGTTAATTAGACTAGAACGATTTACATCAAACCACCGAATGGTGCCGTGTACAAATGTTTGTGTATTTAACGCATGCATATTCATGATTGCCTGTAAAACACATGCGTGTAGATGGTTGCGCACAGAACAGAAAAGGTATAAAAGGCGAGCATCTACTCGACAGCGAGCAGGTGGTTCGTAGCAACACAGACTATAACACTCATACCTAAATTGGAGCGGAAGACATTTTTTACTTGTCAAAAATTCTCATGCCCATACAATTTATATGCAGCATACCAAAATAACGCGGCGGCAACGCTTTGCAATTGGAAAATCCGATTTTGACAGCGCGTTTAATAGTGAAGAATAGTGAATACATACAAAAGGAGAAACAAATATGCAAGAAACTCATTTTTTTAAACTTAAATATTTAGTTTTTTTGATAAAATTTTAATTTACAAATCCCGAAACAAAAATCAGAAACACCAATACTGCAATGTACTTTATTGTTTCAATAATCCGGGTTGTTATATTTATTTTTTTATAACCTTGTTTTTATTGTTTGGCGTAGCGTTGCCGCTTTTATTTAGGTGTGACATTTCAGCGTTAAGGCAAAGGGGAAAAAAACGTTCCGCCTTACGCTTTTATTTAGGTAGGCCAGTAACAGAGGGCTCACAAGGCAGAAAAAAATCAAGTTTTATTTTTGTCTCTCTATTTATAAACTCTCCTTTTTGATTTTATTTTGTGGTATGAAAGGCACACCAATTTTTGTTTTAATTAAAATATCTATTTATTACTTTAAATCACTTGCTGAGCCACTCACCGTCCTACGAGAAGCACTTTGATATAAACCAAATTCGAGTTGTACATAGCGTTTTGCTTTAATACATTACTGATATTGTAGTACAAAATATTTGCTATCTTTTTTCAAGAGAGCTGGCTTAACATATGATTTGTCATTTTTGAAACGATAAATTTGACACCTCTGTTATAAGGTGTGAGATCGAGAAAACCTTAACACACGTTTTTCCTTAAAAATTTTAACCTATGAATTATTTGATTTTTTTTATCAAGTTACTTTTGTACAGATTGGCAGTTATTATGTTTAATGTCATCAATGTTCATTTGTTCTTAATCTGATTAAAATGAAAGACGAGAAAACAGTGCGTACTAAAATTAGTAAATATTTTCAACAAAACCCAACATGGTTCCACAAAAAGTTTGCCAAACAATCTAAGGTCTGCCGTCAAACTGATTCTAATGTTAAACAGCTTCGGGAAAAAGTATCCGTTGATAGGAAACCTGGTTCAGGTAGAATAAATAGTCCACATGACATTTTTAAAGTCAATAAATAGAAAGGATTATCAAAAGAGCTCCCTAAACGTAATGGTAGGAAAGCAGTCCGGTTAGCTCAGTACTCGGACTATTTGGTACGAAAAGTTAAAAACAATGCAGGTTTAAAAACATTCAAGGCTCAAAAATCTCCTTACAGGAACACTGCTAAAAATTTAGAGGCCAATGCTAGAGCATGGAAATTGAAGTCATATTTTATGACGAGACGTAAGTTCTGGAAATTTTTCGCAGCATTCGGGTCAATATTTTTATATTGCTGATGCAAAAAAGTTCTTGGTATTGAAAGCAATATGCAATTGCGGCAAAAGAAGCCAAACATTTGTTACAAAGAACTCTATAAATATCGAAATTTACATCAAGGAATGTTTACAAAATTAGAATGCTTCCATTCATAAGACTTCTTAATGTGTCCACTTATTTTTTGCCTGCTTTGGCACCCAGTCACTATAGTAAGCAAGGTCTTGAGTGGTACAAAAACAATAATGTAATAAACCAAGAGAGGCAAATCCTCCAAACTGCCTGTGGAGGAATAGTGAGAGCTTGCTAAAAGAAAATTGAAGAACACAAAAAAGGTGTCCAAAAGTGTGGTAGATTTTAAATAGAGATGGACTATCTTGTTCGAAAAAAGTAATATAAAGCGATATAAAAACCTTAATGGAAGGGTTTCCGGAAAAGGTTCAGAAATTTATCACTATTGATTAGAACTACAAGGTGGCGCTAAAGTAATCCTCCTATCAGAAAATGCTATAAATTTTCCGATTGGCCCCTAATGTCAGTTCTGTTTTGAGATTTGTGTAGTAAACACATGCGAAATACACTTTAATAAACAATGTTACGCTACACTGCTCCAGAACGCGGAATATTGCTGACTATTTATTTGACCAATAATCGCAAAATGCATAGCATTTTTTGATAGGAGGATTACTTTTGCGCCACCTTGTATTAAAATAATATGTTTTGTAAGTTGTAATAGTAATTTCAATCAAATCAATAAATCATAACTGTAGCTTTAGTGGTTTCTTTTTATTAACATTTATGTATGTAAAGATTTTTTCGATCTTACTAGCTATGAACTTTTCCCATATTTCTGGCAACATATGGATCCCGACCCAAAATAAGAGTTCATTTTTCGAGGTCAAGAACTAATCTAGGCAATGTCGGATACTCTGTTTCAAAGTGAAGCGTTTCCCAAAGAGAGGATTCTACATCAATCGAAACAGTGGGTGAGGCAAAACTTCGCAACCACTTCATTCTAAAGACTTTGTAAAAGGCATTGCAACATTGGGCAGAGCGTTGTCATGATGGAGTATCACGGTTTCATGTCAGGCCGAATGTTCTGGATGTTGTTGTGTTCGGTACGGGTTCTCTGTGATGGCCTGCTCGGATTTCAGTAGCTCATAATAGATAGGACCCTTTTATTCCCACCAAATACAGAAAATTACCTTATCGTCATGGATACTTGGCTTTGGTGTCAATTCGGCTGGTTGGATGTTGGACGTCTTTCAAGACTCTCGGTTTTAATTCGTATGGTAAACAATTTTTATGTTTTTAGCTCCCAATTTTCCTGCTATTGGGTGAATTCTGCAGCTTGCAAACATTTTAAAATTGCTCCTTGAGTAGCTCCCAATGATTTGCAAGCTCTTATTTAGTTTGAAAACAATCTTCATGTAGTAATGCCTCCAATTCTTGTTTTTAAGACTTTTTTAGCTGTCAACAACAAATTTTTTTTGCTTCGAAAATGTAAAATTTTATACCAACAAAGCGACATATGCGGGAAGTTTTGTCTTACTTTTTAAATTTGAATAAGAGTACTGCTGAAGCACACGGATTGCTCACCAAAGCTTATGGTAAGTCCTATCCATCGGTTTCAACATACGAGAGATGGTGCGGTTCAGAAATGGTGATTTTGTTACGAAGGACAAGATCGCCCAGGCCAGCCAAGAAAGTTTGAAAACCAAGAATTGTGTTCAAACTCAACAAGTACTTGGAAAATCATTGGCAGCTCCTCAGCAGAATTCATCCAATAGCAGGGATATTGGAAACCATACAAATTGAAGCCGAGAGACCTTGGAAGACGATTTTGTATGTCCGAAATGATGTTTGAACGCTATAAAAAAGAAAAGTTTTGCACCGAATCATTACTTGCGATGAAAAATAAATCCATTACATAAGCCCGAAGTGTAAGAGATCGTACGTGAAGCTCGTCCAAACAGCCGAATCGACACGAAAGCCAAATATCTATGGCGATAAGGTAATTATCTGTATTTGGTGGGAGCAAAAGGGTACTATCTATTATGACCTGCTGAAATCTGGTCAGATCATCACAGTAAACTTTTAGCGAACGCAACTGATTCGTATGATGCGAGCATCAGCCAAAAATGCCTAGAATATGCGGCCAGACATAAAACCGTAATATTCCATCACTAGAAAGCTCGGCCACATTATGCAATACCTTTTAAAATCTACTTAGAATGAAGTGGTTGGGAAGATTTGCTTCACTCGCCTTATATCGAGACCTTACTCCGTCCGAATACTATTTGTTTCGATGGATACAGAACACTCTCTCTGGGATACGCTTCACTTTGGAGCAGAGTATCTGATATGTGCTTGATTTGTTTTTGGCCTTAAAAGATGAGCAGTTCTTATGCTTGAAATCCATATTTAGCCAGAAATATGTGAGAAGATCTTCCATCTTTCGATTCTCTTAAGATACAAAATTGTTTAAAATATGCACCACCCTAGTGTACACATGTAGTCATATGTGTTTTCTATTTTTATTGTTATTTGGAGTATAAAATACAATTTAAGGATAATTTGTTTTGGAATTATGTAAATTTTATGGTTTAGTTGAAAGTAATACTTTGTCCTGTGAAGGAAAAGCGCTTGAGTAGTACATGTCATATTTATTAGTATGACATTTTACCTAATATTTTCCCTTGTTTGGAGTTTTATTTACAATATTTTCAAGACACATATATGTAAATGTTCAGGGGTCCATATATTATTTTACAGTTTATGTGTATTTTTCGGTTTTTTGCTCAGTGTCCTTTATTTATGTCTCTAGAGTAATGATCCCTTCAATGGCATAATCATACAATGAGTAAGTTGGTAGTAAACAAAAAATCGTAAAAACAGACCCTTATCACAAGTTAATCACAATTATTTGTTTAGGTAAATGTCATATTTTTATGTCAGTGTTGTAATCAAATGAGTAGCGTTTGATTTAAGGTATTCCATCTGTCTGACTATTATGTATTTCTCTCTCTCTTTTCATACATGTTACAATTTAAATAAACTATTTTGGTTTATTTTAACAAAGGTTAGACTTTAAAGAAACAAATTATCTTAAATGTTCTTTAAGTTATGCTTTATTAAAGTAATTTTATGATTTTCCTTAAGATATGCAACAATTTCTTTTACATTTAGCTATATTAAATAATAATAAATAAAAATATAAAATGTTTTCTTTAACTCACCTGTCTATTGTGTGACCAAACGACCGTGGGTGGAGGTTCTGGTGCAAATTTTACAATACATGTTAAATTTATGGTTGATCCCTTGTTAATGTGCAGCTCTGGCCCACCAATCACCTCTGTAACAGGTTCTATAAATAAAGAAATAAGAAAAAACAAAACGTTAAGAAAATTAGTTTTTCTAGCAAAATATTTTCTTGTTTTATATTGACAGCTCAACTAGATGTGACAGCCTATAAACTCCTGCCACTTAACTTAACTGTGAGTGAAAATACCCAACTGACAGCATTAATAATGTGCTAAAAATATCTTGTTATAATAATAATCTATTAGCTTAATGATATAAAAAGTTATGTTTGGAAAAAAATTTATAAATTGCAGCGTATTAACTTGAGTGTTTTATATTTATTTCTTCGAGTTTATGGTTACACCTGAGATATAACACAGTTGTTTGGGAAATATAATTGACGGCTTTCTAATTAATTTTACTTTATAATGTTGCATGAAATTGATGTTAGAAATTTATATTTTTTCTTCAAGTCACACTCAATTTCTCGCTGGTTTGTATACAGTTATGATAAGCTAATACGATATTAGAACTGAGCATGAAAAACCTTATTTAGTTTTCATTCCTTAGCAATGCCAAACAAAGGCCTAACGCTAATAAAATGTGAAAACTTACTTGCTTTTGAATTTTCCATGAAAACTGTTTTCAAAATACTTCAAAGGAAATGCGGCCCTTTTCTTGTTATTGTATAAAAAGGGCTGTATTCGGTTGCTTCTATGAATCTGTTTTCTTTGTGTAGTCATACCAATTCGTTCACAAAAGAAACAAAGAACACCACTTGATCTTATTTAATTCAAGGCATATACACAGAGAAGACTGATTCGTGTAGGTAACCGAAATTAGAACCGAAAAATTCTATGTTTGTAGCCGAATCATTCGATTGTCAACAAATTCGGTTGCTACTACGATTCTGTTTTCTCTGTGTAGATATTTAAATTATAACGTTGTGCTAAATATTTGATCCCCACAAATTTTCCGAAATTCTTTAAAATGTCCTTAAGAAAGTTCCCTTTTCAAATCCTTAAGTCTGTGAAAACTTTATAAAATCCATAACTTTGGTGTCAAATCCTCAAGTTTTTCCAAACATGGATACCGCTCTGTTTATTTTACTCTTACATACACAAATGAATGCAGTACTGAAAATTAGACTGGGCTTTCTTATAAAATTGTACAATATTAAGTTACACAAAAATGTTTACAAACAAATTTTAAATTTTGTATATCAAACCCTTATTTAAAATGTTTTGCTTTTTATACCCTACACCACCATAGTGGGGAGGGTATAATGGATTTGTGCAGATGTTTGTAACGCCCAAAAATATTAGTCTAACACCCACCTTAAAGTATACCGATCGACTCAGAATCACTTTCTGAGTCGATTAAACGATGTCCGTCCGTCCGTCCGTCCGTCTGGCTGGCTGGCTGGTTGGCTGGCTGTCCATGTAAGGCTTGTGCGCAGAGTACAGGTCGCAATTTTAAAGATATTTCGATAAAATTTGGTACATATCATTTTTTCTGCCCAAGGACGATCCCTATTGAAACTGGCTGAAATCGGTCCATTATTTGACCTAGCCCCCATACAAATGTCCTTCCGAAAGTGGATTTTATCCATCACAAATGTTTAATTTATATAGGTATCTACACAAGTTTTTGTCCAAATAAGTTTTATATATAGGGAATTCATGTCACCAAATTTTATTATGATCGGTCCATAATTAGTCATAGCTCCCATATAAAGCCTGCTTCCGATAATCACTTTAACGAGCATAAATCTCCTACAAATGTTGGTATACACATAAAATTCAACATAAATAACTTTCATATAAACATTAATCACGTGACCAAATTTCGTGGTGATCGGTCCATAATTTGTCATAGCTCCCATATAAGGCCTACTTCCGAAAATCGCTCACGAACATAAATTATTGAAATTTTGAAAGAAATATGTTTTTGCTCATTTACTTAGTGTAGGGTATTATCTGGTCGGGCTTGACCGACCATACTTTCTTACTGGTTTTTATTTAATTTTATATTTATTTATTGAATCTGCTTTATATTATTAGGCCTAACAATAAATATTTAAATTGTATAACTAAAATTAAAACAAATTCCTCTCTATAGAGAGCATTGGCATGGACTTCATCTTTGTGGCTTGTTAGATCGACTCTATGAAGCCTTAATCGGGTTTGGGTCTGTGCGAGTAGTCGAGCAAGCGGACTTTCCTAAATTCATACTTTCAGCGTGAGAGCTGAGCAAAAGGTTAAGAGTGTTATGTTGGTGCCCTTCAATATATAAAATATGTGTTGGTTCATTCACTAATTGCGCAAGGTGATTGTACGCGGCGAATAACTCATCATATTGGTATTCTGTAGTCACATGGCCAGAATGGCAAAGCAAAGAGGTATTGTGAAGATTGAAATCACCAGCAACTACAATTTCACTTCTCGGATAACTCTCTAGAATCTTTAATATGGAATTGGGAAGGACGTTGAAGCTTGATAATGTAATATACCTTCTCGTATTTGAACTTCTATAAAGAAACCCGAAGTGCAAATAGTCAATTTAACCCAGAGACAGTTAAATTCTGCATCATATGTACCTAAGGACTGCTGGCACTGGTACACAACTTCATCGAGTATGTACACTGTAATGCCACGATGGAAATTGAAAAGCCCAGGTATATGAAATACCTGGGTTTCACATAAGCGAAAACATACGGTCGATGGAGACAAACGTGAGCATACACTGAGCAAAAATTCGTCCTCAACCCAAGTATGTTACAAGCCTCGATGCGCTACAGGAAAAGGTGGCTAGTATGTGAATGTCCATTGGCACAAGGTGCAGTATAGTGTTCAGTTCCTCTGAAGTATCAGTTCTTAGTTCGTCAGTTATACCATTAGGCTGATCAGGCTGATCACTGGACTTTATATAGTTGGTCTACGACATATTTCCTTCTAGTTGCAGTCTACCATACAAGATATAAATAAGTAGGAATTGGACGTACTATAGTATATATCCATTTAACCATGCTGGGACTAAGTCCCCATTTTTAACCTAACATCTTGTGTTGAGTATTTAGTTTCCATGATAATTTAGAGTCCAGTATAATACCTAGATTTGAAATGCGTATTTTGCAGTTTTGAAGCTTGGAATCTTGGTCTTTGTCGTGAAAAGTACAACTTCTGTTTAGCTTGGATTCACCCCAATACCACTTATCGTGGCCCAGTTGTTAAGCAACCCTAAAGCAGTGGACATAATTTCATTGTTCACATCCAGAAACAATCCTGATACGAGTATCACCACATCGTCTGCTTAAGCGAAACTTTTAACCCTTTTTTGACTAGATCAATGAGAATCGAGTTAATAACAAAAAACCATAGTAGTGTAGAGGTTACCCCGCCCTGAGGTGCACACCTTCCAACTTGCTTGGACTTAACGCTATTACCAATATTTGATGTTACTATTCTTGATATCATCTTTCGCATTCTCATGACAGATTTTGGCAATCTCGGGACTAAAAAGACTTTAACCTCCAGTTAACCGGAACATAGTTGAGGGAGAGACAGAGCAAAAATATTCTATGAAGATAGGGAATGTATGCCTGTTTCTAAGTTGTAGCATCTTTGACAATATGCTATCCGGATGAATGGTAAGAAACTATCAATACACTTAGTCCAACGTTTCTCCAGTTTTTGTATACATTCCAAAAAATTGGATTTTGCGAGGTCCTTAAAATTTCATCGTTGGAGCTGAATCTCTTTCCACCGAACCATTTCTTTAGGTTTGGAAATACGAAGTAGTCAATAGGGGCTAAATCCAGAGAATATTTCGGATGAGGTACCAATGCGTAGCTCAATTCATAGAGTTTTGCCATTGAGACTGCACATTAGACAGTCTCAATTTGGCGAAATTTTTGGCATACCACCACGTTATGGCCAATGTAGTATAAGAAATGAAAATAATTTTTTTAGGTCATTTGGAATCAAAAACATCACGCACCAACACCAATTTCTAAAATAAACCAAATTTTTTTTCTTTTGTAAATAATTTCATATTCTTTTTTTGCAAGTGTGAGGGATACTTCCCATATTTAAAATTATCTTTTGAAGTATGTCCGTAGTTAATACTAAAATAAAATATATTGTATTTCAAAATAGTTGAACATATTTAATGAAAAACTTTATTGCGTTTGGTGCGTGAACTTTTTTAACAACCGCGAAAAAATAATACCGTGGTTTATTCGACTATGCTATGCAACTATAACTATGTCAATAGTTATATCCCTACTGCACACGTGTGCATCCGTGCATTATCAAAAACTCATTCAAACGCGGCACCCATCTTGCTTACAACTTTCTTAAATTCAGCTGATCATTTAAAATCGAAACCACACTGCCATATGAAATGCCTATGGCATCAACAATCACACGCACTTTTACTCTTCGGTCGGCCAACACCATATCGTAGATTTTTTCGACCTCAATTGGTGCTGACCTCAATTGGCCGTCCAGAATGCTCAGCGTCATTTGTACTTGTGCGACTACAACGAAAGTCAGTAAACCACATTTTTACCATTGAAATCGATGGAGCAGAGCCCCCATAGTATTTATCGAAAATTTTCATGGTGTTATTGACGGTTCTTTTTTCGCAAAAAATAATGTTTAATGAGCACTCGAAATTCACTTTTTTCCATTTTTAGAAAAATACACGAGGTTGTATGTTTTAAACAGCTGTTAAGCGCAAAGTAAATGATGAAACTTGCTCAAAATTTATCAGTCTTCTATTAACAGGTGGTACTTGATGGAAGTTCGAAAAGTCACGGAAATATTGATCCGCCCTCGAATCATAGGAGATGATGTTACTGTCGATATTGGATAGAGTCCTACCTTTACTCTCAATATCCGTAGCAACATCCTTGCAGCCTAAAAAGTGAGTACTAAATAGGATGTCAAGTGAATCTCCTGAGAACTCGACCAGTCATCCATCCTTATAATATAAGTAGGATTGGATTGACCCTTGGCTAGAATTCTGTTTAGTCTTGCAGATTCGTTTGTGTTATCTATACATTCGCAGAAGCTTCGCCATGAGTTTCTTTTTGCGACTACTATAGCTAAGATTTACTATTATAGCTAATGTTATTACTACTATCAATGGTTTTGTTGTTTCGGCAATATTTCCTAAAGATGTACATATGTGTTCAAAAATCAGCCATTTAACTAAAAATGCTCATCCCGGGATTTTGGATTTAAAAACAATAGTGTCTGTATTTAAACCCAAACAACTAGTAATTCATTTTGCAGAAATTATAATTTCCAAGGGAAAGGACACAGTTTTACTCATATCATATCATACCAATTCAATTCAGATTTTCTTTAGACAATAATGACAACATTCTGAATTTCAATCTTAAAATTTAATTATTTACGAATTAGAAACACAAACATACATACATACATACATACATACATACATACATACATACATACATACATACATACATACATACATACATACATACATACATACATACATACATACATACATACATACATACATACATACATACATACATACATACATACATACATACATACATACATACATACATACATACATACATACATACATACATACATACATACATACATACATACATACATAAGTAGTCTACAATTTAATAAATCTTCATTATATTTATTTATCCTGAATGTATCTGTATACATATTTCTCAAAAAGTATTAAACAAAAGAAACAAATATTGAATATTTCACTCTAGAAAAATGTTCCTGTACAGACAGCTAAAATTTAATGTGTATAAAAAAGAAAATTTGTTTTTTCCCAACTGACATACATATATATAGACTTAAAACACCTTAGATAACACTGTATAAATAAATAAATATGAAGTAAATAAGTAAGTATTTGTATGAATGAAAGACTTCAACTAAATCGAGAAAGTTAACAAACAGCAATAAGACAAGAAAAGTTTTTTTTTTATTGAATTTTGTTTGCCTCTTTTGTTTTTGTTTGTTTGTTGTCTCCTTATAAATATTTATTGAAAATGTTTATTGTTTAGCAAAACCTTTTGTGTCTACATACATATGTATTTCCCATTTGATTTTAACAGATTTATTATGGCACAGAAATCTATACCAATAGAAATCTAAACAATAACAAAAGTTTTGTTTAAATGTCCTTGTTTTAATGTCTCAATTTATTTGATTTCTTTTTGGTTATACACATTTCGTAAAGTTTAACATAGCATAGATGTGAATGTATTACAATTTATTTGTAATAAACCATGTAATATGTTCCAATATTTTATTTTATTCTTTATGTTTTTTTGCTGTAAATGTGTAATATTATATATCTACATAAATTACAGCAATGTTATAATGTTTTGGAAAATGATTATAAGTTTCTTATCTTTATTTTTCTATTATTTATTTATTTCCTTGAATTTCGTTAGCTTTATATATGGCTTTTACAATTGTTTCTTTCTGTTTTTTTTTTTGGTTTTGCTGAAGTATTGTATTACTTATGAGGCGTTACATTGAAATTGCTAGCTTGATAATTTAACGCTAAGTTTGATTTGGATAATATTTTATAAATTTTTAAAACATTTCTAATTTATTTAAGAGAGAGAGTTTAAGAGCTGTTTTGTTAGTCTACTTTAAAAAGAAGAAAATAATAATAAACATATAATTTAACTTTTAAATGCTTTTGTTGTAATAAAGAAGTAAAGTTTTTTAATATGTTTTTATTTTATTAGCTCTTTAAAGTTTCATGTGAGAAGCGTATGATTAATATTTAATCTGAGTATATGTAGACAATATTACTCATACGCCAACTATCGTTACCTCAAAATACGAATTTTGTAAGTGAATTTTTTCGATTGTGAGATTATTACATATTCATTATACACTTCGCAATCTCTTTCTAATGCTACCATCAGTTTTATCCCAAACCTTATAACTTCGGAGCATGTATTTTGTCATATGTGCACCAAAAAATAGACATAGGACATTTTTTGTATGCAAAATGATGATTTTTAATATTGAAAAAACAATTGTTGTATATACGTCATAAAATTTTATTATTTTTTATTTTTTTGTGAAAAGTGAAGAATATAACTGTTTTATATTTTGATAAGATTTAGTTTTCATGTGCTGATTTCCTAATTATTGATAAATTTACTGAAATTTATTGTTGGGGGATAAGCTAGCTCATATGCGTATTTCACTGGTTTCTTAGGCCAGATCATCAGAAAACCTTTTGGCAAAAGGCTTTAGAAAAACTAAAGCTGGCACTGAAAAAGTAATAAAGAAAATAATAAAATAATAAATACAGACCACGTCAGGCGATGGTGGTTTACATTTTAATGTAGCATTTTAATGTAGCAAAGGCCAAGTTCTTGCGTTTAAATATCACCAACCCCCAAAAGTTCCAAATATACAGCGTAGATATTGAAGATGTGCAATCGTGTATATATCTGGGTAGTGTCAAATGAGCATCAGGTGGTTCTCTGGAAGATATTACAAATCGCACATAAAAGGCAAAGCAAAATGAAAATCACCCCAAACTCATCTGAAGACCAAGCTTCACCACTTTTCATCTAATGTGGGTTTCGTTGTATGGGTGTAAATCCTGAAACACCCCAGCTAGCGACTTGCAATCCATGCAGGTACTCATCAGTCGCTCGTTACGAAAACTGCTCAAGATATTTTGGTTGAATGCGTATCCACACCAATAAGTATTCAGATCATCAATCGTAAATGAAGTTGGATTAGCCATGTTCTCTGATGCACCAACGACAACGTAGCTAAGATGGCAATTAAATGGAAACCCAAGGCAGTAAATGAAAAGGAAGACCCGCTAATATCTAGAGGAGACAAATCGAAACTGAAGCAAACTCAACTGGAAAGTCCTGAGACGAAATGAAGCCGATAGCACATGATAGATCAGAATGGAGTAACTGTGTTGTGGCCCTTTGTTCCAACTTGGAGACAGGAATCAATATATAGAACATATATGGAACAGAGGAAATTTTCATGGTATTCTAAAGGCACGAGCGTCCTATTCTAAAGAGACGGGTTTTTTTTATGCTATTCTAAAAGAACGGG
Organism: Calliphora vomitoria; assembly: GCA_942486065.2. Lineage (NCBI taxonomy): Eukaryota > Metazoa > Arthropoda > Insecta > Diptera > Calliphoridae > Calliphora > Calliphora vomitoria. Next base: position 74,266,404 of record OW818032.2, read on the forward strand.
TTCCTTTTTCATGCAATTGTAAGGAAATGAGTTCTTTTTTCATGCTATTCTAAAGGAATTGGTTCCGTTTTAATGCTATTCCTTTTTCTTGCTATTCCATATGAACCGATTAATTTTACATGTTATTCGAAAGGACCGGGCATACTATTCTAAAGGATCGGGTTCCTTTTCATGCTATTCTAAAATAACGGGTTCATTTTCATGTAATTGAAAGGCTAGAGGAGACAAATCGAAACTGAAGCAAACTCAACTGGAAAGTCCTGAGACGAAATGAAGCCTATAGCATATGATAGATCAGAATGGAATAACTGTGTTGTGGCCCTTTGTTCCAACTTGGAGACAGGAATCAATATATAGAACATATATGGAACAGAGGAAATTTTCATGGTATTCTAAAGGCACGAGCGTCCTATTCTAAAGAGACGGATTTCTTTTTCATGCTATTCTAAAAGAATTGGTTCTATTTTCATGTTTTTCTAATAATAACGATTTAGTTCTCATTTTCAGTCTATTTTTCATTCTATTCTTAAGAAACCGGTTCCATTTTCATTCTATTCTATATAAACTGGTTAATTTTGCTTTCTATTCTTAAGGAACTGTTTGCATTTTCAAGCTATTCTTATGGAAACTGTTGTATTTTTATGGTATTCTAATGGAACTGGTTTTTATATGAACCAATTTATTTGACATATTTTATTCTTAAGGAAGGGCTTCCATTTCCATTATTTTAACAACTGTTCATTGGTTTTCATTAATAATTTTCTCTAGATTTTATCACGAAATTTATCAATTTAATTGATCAAATTATACATGGTTTTCCAACAAGATGTGTTTTTTTTTTTTTGGTATTCAAAGAAAAATGGTATCTTTTGAAATAAATGGTCGGATGTTTATTTCATAATAAAGAGGAAGGTATGCCGTTAATTATGAAAAACAACATCAGCCAAATGGCCACCACGACCACGCTTACAGGACCATATCCTTCTCGTGAAATTTAACATAACTAAATCGCAAAGTAGCTGCCTGTGTCATCAACAGCCTCTCGAATTCTATCTTTGAGGTCTTGAATCGATGCTGGGCTGTTGGCGTATACCTTATCTTTCACGTGGCCACAAAGGAAGAAGTAAGGAGTTAAATCTCAAGATATCGGTGGACAATTGTGATCACCTCTTCGAGAGATTACACGGTCCGGAAATTTTTCCCGTAAAAGAGCAGTAGTTTCGTTGCTTGTGTGGCACGTAGCGCCATCTTGTTGAAAGTAAACATTGTCCAGATAAATATAATCCAAAAAAAGTGTAATGACGTTTGTGGAATGCCAAATTCTAAAGAACGACGAGGAATGGGCAAACCTGGGGTTTCTTTAACACTTTGGGCTACAGCAGCAATATTCTCAGTTGATCTTGAAGTTTTATTCTTCACATCACTTACTTGTCCCAACAGCTCGAATTTTTCCACCAATTTCTGTATTGTGGGCCGACAAGGTGCTTCACGATGACCCAAAAATGTTTTAGTTTTGCAAGCTGTGACTGCAAGATTTTCACCATTTTTGTAGTGAATTTTAATATATTGAAGCGTATATCGTTCCATTTTTAGTAATGGCGTAGTTTCTACTTGTCAAATATCAAAGAATAAAAGCTTCATATATGACAGCTACCGAAATACCGGGTGATTCAAAATAACACCTCTTGTTGGAAAACCCTTTATGTTTCCAATGGGTTTTTTGTTGTAAGTTCAAAGAAAATAACTAGTTGTGAAAAAATGTAACTTAGGCCAAATGAATTCTGAACCAAAAAGGCTAATAATACCTTTGTAATAATAATTACAATAAATTGTTCTTAGGCTTATGGAAATAAAATACTCAAATTATATTCAATCTCCAAACTGCAGAGAATCCATAGGGCCATTTTGAAGAAATTTTATGTAAAACATTCAAAACCGTCTGTTGATAAATTAAGTTTTGCTAAGTATTTTAAGGTAAAGATATTTGGTCAATTCACAAGGTCTCTTATCAGTCATATTGTCATAATGTCCTAATATATCACGTCTCGGCAGCTCGGCTTATTTGAGTCTTAGACATTCGGCGTTAGTCTCTGCTGGTTCGTAACGATAACACAATAAACATAAGTAGCATAAAATATAGTATTATATTACGACATTTTTTGCTTGAGAAGCACTAAGAGACCTTGTAAATTGACCAATTATATCGCATTTGTTATTGATGTATGAAAATGTTTGTATTTCATATTTAAACATCAACGGTTAAATGAAAAATAAAAAAAAAAAATTTTTTTTATTTTTTGAAAATATTGGTACTTTAACCCAAAACTTGAAACCTCAACTAAAATGTGCAACCTATAAACGTTATTGGGTTTTGCTCAAATTTTCAGTATGTGTTTCTTAGACGATAGTTCCTGTGAGTATCGCAAATCCTAATAGGTACCACTCTAATTAACATATTATGAGTATATGACAAAATATTACTCATACGCCTAAGTATTTTATAATTATAAAGGGTGAATCATCGTGAGGTTTCATTTTCAATATGCCTTTTTAACAGATCACGAGTGACTCATATCATACTACTTTGTCATTTTTGTTCAGTATCGTTTGGCAAGTCATCATAGAAAGACTCACACCAAAAGAGCGTATCCAAATTGTTCAGCTGTATTGCGAATTTCAGCGTTCTGTAAAGTGTTTTATGGTGAAATTATGTTCATTGATTAGTTACACAGAGAAAATAGATTCGTAGTAGCAACCGAATTTGCTGCCAATTGAATGATTCGGTTCACACATAAAATTTTTCGCTTCTATCAGCAGAAAGTCAGTTGATAAAGAAAAATTTCGGTTGAAGCAACCAAACTTTTGTTACCCCTTCTAAAATTTTGTAGCCACAACTGTATAATTCGGGCACTAATGTGGAGTCACTCGATTGGCAAAACATTCGGTTGCTATCACGAATATGTTTTCTTTGTGTAGGAAACATTTTAACATCCACTAGCAAATCACATAAATTTCATTTAATCTTTTATTTAAATTTATTGTTATTTATACAATCAAATTTTTGTCACGACTATCCATTGTGCAAATAAATCGTGAATCACTTTGTCTCTGCCAGATATTTGTTGTGTTAAATTTTGTCATCTAGCAAAAGAAAATATTATTTTATTAACCTTGAAATTCTAATTATAATGATTTAATAAGATAAATTACTCTTTCCTGCCTTATATTTCGTAATTTTACCAGGTGTAATTGTAAATGCAAATACATGAGTAGTAAAAAACGTCTTGGTGATGGGGTAATTTTATAACTTCCTTTTGGTTTTTTTACTTTTTGTATGCTTTTTTATGTTGGTCTGATTAGTGTTGGTTATTCAACTGGAGATGTTTTCGTTGTTGAAATAACAATATATTTTCTGATTAATATTTATGTTCAAGGTACTTGAACAAAGAAATAATTTACAATTTGGTCACGCAGTTAATGGCTATAAAAGCAAGCATGCTGTCTGCAACACAATGGGAAAAGGTGATTAAAAATCAAGTGAGTGTGGTGTACTCGATTAAGGAGTGAGATCGAAAAAATCTGAACATAAATAAAGAGAAACAACAAGATTTGCAGTTTTGTGTTTTTCGTTTGTTTGAAATTATTATTACAATTTATAAAAAATATTATTTTTATAGTTCTAATCAATAGTGATGAATTTATGAACCTTTTCCCGTTTTTATAGTGCTCTCTGTCACTCTTTTCAAATCTACCACACTTTTGAACACCTTTTTTGTGCTCTCCAATTCTCTTTTAACAAGAGCCAATATCTCTCCACTAACCTTAGCTGCAGGCAGTTTGGAGGATTTGTTTCTATTAGTACAAAATGTTCTGGATCATTTACTTTCTATAGTGTATTATATGGTCAGTATTGACCCACTTAACTTTCTTACTTGATATTATTGTACCACTGTCAATAACAAATAGCAGTGACAAACAATAAGCTGAACATTAAAAAGGTGAGTGTGAAAAAGTTGCCATTGGTAGTAATAATGATGCCATTGTTAATATAATTTTTGTTTTTTGTTAAGACTGGAAGCAAGAGCAGTCTAAATACTATATACAAATGAATACTGAATATAAGAATAATGATTAATTTGCACACATAAATAATAATAAGAATAATAAAAAACAAGGACATGGTAAATTATATGTTTCAACAAGGACAGCCAAAAAGATGTATAGATTCCTAGAAAAACATGAAAAGCAGCACAAGGTTAACTTAGTTTAAAAGCAATGCTTCAACAAATGTTTTCTTTAGCCAAAACCATTATAAACGACCACACTATGTAGTCACAATGATAATAATAATAATAATAATAATAATCATACGCCTTAGGTACAGATAATATCAGACACCGTAAATGTAATCATTATAGGGAAAATGTCTTTATTACTTGTAATTTGGCTTAATTTTCTCAGTATTGTTATTATGGCTGGTGTTAACAAAAGGTAAGTTTTTCTACGCCTACCTGTTGGCGTGTAGCAAAAAGTATGTTTTTTTTTTGTGAATATAAATTCAATAGAAAAACGTTTGTACATGTTGGTATAAGTTTTTGTGGTTTAAAAATTGACTGGTGTCCATCTTGTTATTTTATATGTTTTCTGGAATGACCCACAACTCATTTCTCTGAAATAAAAATATATTTGAACAGTGAAAGCATAATTTTTGAAAAAATTTTGGTTCAACAATTCTCATAATTTATTTAAAGACTTAATAATGACTAATTTTCTTATGTGCCATTTTGGACAAAAATTGATATTATTTTAAGTTCTTAAACAAAATTATAACGATTCCCGCGAAAGACTTTGGGTATTTTCTGCAGACAAGCCAACAGGCTCACAGTTTCTGTTTGTTGAAGCTGACATTGGTTTGTTAAAAGCTGTTTTGTTATTCTACTAAACCAATGGCAAGACAAGAAAATAAATATTTTTATTTGTAATGGTTCTTCCAGTAGGGACATCCGGACTTTTGACAGCAGCCATATTGTTGAAGGTAGGTCTGTCGAGTTGTTTCTGTTCGGGGAAAGTTCCGCGCGTTTTGCTCATTTCTGGATTAATGGGTACGTCAAAAAAACAAAATGTTCGAATTTGGGACGATACTTATCCACATAAGATCCGAGAGCGCACAGTGGGTGATCTGAAAAAAAAGTGGAAATAAATCTGTAACTTCTAAACGAATAGCTCGATTTTAATAAAATTTCCCATGGCTATAGAGGTGGAAAAGAAAAGATATACATATTATATATCAACGTGTAGAAAATTATGTCCTATTTTCAAAAATATAAAAAAAATTTAAAAATTAAAAAAATGATAGAAGACTTTTTTCAAAAATGTGGGAATAAAAAATGATAGCTGATTTTTCTGGAAAATTTCAATATTTAAAATGCAATAAAAATTTTGTTTATGAATCGTTTTTAATGAAACTTTAGATTTATATAGAAACTTTTGATCAAAATACAAAAGTGAAAAAGAAATTAGTGAATTGTTGTTGACAATCCCACAATTCCCAAAAAACGTTTAAAAAATCCCAAAATTGTGATTTTTTTGATTTTTGAATCTATTGAAGACACCAAGTTCGGGGCTATGAAATCCCTTTGGACATTTCTTTCTTAAGATTATTAACAAATTTGTTGTTAATAAAAAAAAGACACTTCAAGAAAATCGGGAAAGAATTGGATCCGTTATTAGCAAAATAACGTCCAATTCATCCCGAAAAAGTCGCTGTTTGGTAAGATTTTGACGTTGATCAGGCCATCATCGTCAACGTCGAGCGCTATAGGTCAAATAGTAGTTGTGGTTTCATATTTCATGGCGGTACGTGCTTCATATTTCATGTCACATTGAACATTATGCACGAGCGATTACAGGCCATGGTTATTAGACTTTTTCTTGTGGGGTAAGCGAATAAGCCACAAGAAAAAGATTTTAAATTCTCCTACATGTACAAGCAGAAAGAATAGAGTAAAAGCAAAATCTTCTCTTGGTTCCAATCGGTCTGCTACGTTCTTCATTATCTTCGTGAGGTGTCTCTTTATTCTTGATTTCAACTACACTCATACACTTTGCATCTATCTTAGTACAGTCTAGGGTTAAACCAGCTATTTGTATCATTGTGTTGAAATTACGCATAAAATCTAATCCAATAATAATATTTTCGCTAGTTTCTGTCATCACGAGAAAATTACATCTTTTTGAAGTTTTTCCTAAAACTACATACAATTCTACTGCTTTTGATAAAGATCTGGAGGAGCCATCAGCTAACAATACATCGATATCTTCATTTACATACGTTGCATTATTGCTAAGTGTTTTCACAAAATCTTCTTGGATAAAATTTCTACTTGCTCCGGTATCTATAGTTGCTTTGACGATTTTTCCACAAATTAGTAACGAGGCGGTTAAACGCGAATCTTCACTTTGTAAGCTAGTTCTAGTACTTGAAGGTTTTGTTTTGAGAGGCTCGACGTCCCTCTATTCCGACGACCTCCTGAAGCATTTCTCGACCGGTTGTTATTAGGGTAACTTGCTGCATAATGTCCAGAGTTTCTACAACGGTAGCAATTATTTTGTGGACATGTTGTTGTACTGGATAAGACACGTTGATTTTCTACGCTAGTTTGTTGATGTGTTGACGGAATGCTTTCTAAATCTTCAGCTAATGTTATTAATTCAGCTAAGGATGAAAAATCTTTCCGTTTAATATACCACTGGTAGTCTGGAAGAGCATTTTGAAATATTCGTTGTAACTTTTGTTCTTCTGATAAGTTGGACGCATTAAATTCTGGATTGATAAAACATAATTTTTGAAAACTTCTCTCGAACGTTGAACTCTTTTACGGATTTCATATTCTATTTTCTCAAAATATCTTGCGGGGTGGAAAAATTATAAAAACTCAGATTTAAATGCTTTCCATACTTGCCAGTGTCCATTGTTGTTTCTGAACCAAATCAGCGCTCTATCACGTAAAAATTCTGGCATAATTCGTGGGAATTAATTTAAAGGTACGTGGGAATTGATTTAAATTTCGGCTAACTCCTCTATTCTTTCGATGAATGCTACAGGCTCTCGTCCACAATCATACGAAAGTCCCCATTTTCATACATATTCAATTAAATTTGTTTTGATGTCATCTGTATTACGGGCTGGAATCGAACCTGGAACTGGCGGCTGACTAACTGGATGATTTGTTTCCAGTTTAACAGGCGAAGTGGTGGAACCGTTTTTCATACTAGGTAACATAAGTGAGTTTCGTTCATGCGTTCGCTGTATAGCTTCATCCGCATCATGTTTGGCACTAATAAATTTCGTAAATCGTTTTCTGAGTTCTTCGACCGTACCGACGGTATCTAATTTAAGAAAACAGATTCGAGATAGCAACCGAATTTGTTGCCAATCGAATGATTCTATCTTAGTAACCGAATTTTACAGTTGTGGCTACAAAATTTTAGAAGGAGTAACAAATGTTTGGCAACCGAATCATTCGATTGGCAACAACTTTGGTTGATATCACGAATCTATTTTCTCTGTGTAGATGAGAGTCTACGATTAATATCTTGATATATTACAAATGGAATGATAAAATACATATAGCCTCCATCTTTTTGGTAGAGATATTTTAAGTTGTTTGTGAAATATTAAATTTTGAGATAATTTTGAAAATAAAAAAGGGATTAAATAAAAATTTAAATATTTATTTCGAAGCTAAAACAGATTTCTAGTAAATAACTTTGGCTTTGTAATGCTTAGCAAATTCTTCAGTTTTTAAGGCGCTTAATTCCTGAAGTCCTGGAAGCATACAATTTCTGTTAAATTTAATTTAACACAGATTATTATAATATCTATGTTTTAACATAACATTCTCCTATTTATAAGTATTCACAAAAACATAAATATAAATAATGATAAATAACTAACTAGCTATTTTGCTCTCAATTTCTCTTAATTTTTGTTACAGCTTTTTTTTCCGGGTATCCTTGTTGTACAATAAACCCCACACAATTTGAATAAATAATGAAATACCAAGAAAAATTGTACAACAAATACAAAATAAAATAATACTAGTGTATGAAACTGAATCGAAAACTAAATTCCCTTAACATATTTATCAAAACCGCTTACCGCAAATATTACCGAAAGCTAAATATGAACAAAAAAAAAAAAAAAAGAAACGTATAGAAAATTGTGCACAAAAAAAAAATAACCAAAATCAAATGAAGAAGAATGAAATCAGAAGGATATTCAAAAGATAACAGCATGAGTTAACAACTTTACAAGGAGCTACAGGGATAGTGTAGTGCGACTGGTGATGGTGATTGTAGTCTTACCAATATTCTCATCTACTCATCGCATTAATACTGCAAATTAAAAGTGTTTGGGAAAGGTTAGCAAGTCCATAGAGACATATACAGAAATTAGTTTCTTTGCAACAAAGTTGTACAAATAATATTTTGTCGGTTTTTATATTCTTATTTTGTTTTTTTTTCTGTTTTTTTGATTATTTGTGAAAACCACAGAGTTTGAGAATGTTTGATAAAATATTCAAAAGATGAAAGCAGCATATTTTATATACTTCATTAAATAACAAGAGAAAATTGAGATTAAATGAAATATTAAATTCTAACTTTAAGTTTTATACAAAAGAATTTAAAAGCAAAGTTAAAAAAAATGTAAATGGTCAGCATGAGATTAAAATGTATTTATTAGTTAGTTAAAAGATAAAAATCAAATATTTTTAAAAACTTGAACATTTTTATAAGTTATTTTCTTATAAGATTATGAACTTGATTTATTGTTTTTAACTTACTACTGACCCGATTGCAATTATAAATGGTTTAATAACACAAATTTGTTGTAGCTTTTAAGGATATAATATTATAAGCATTTTCCATCGAATTCCGTATGTTTTCACACCACACGAACCTTCAGATATCGCACTGAGTATAATGATAACAGTTTAAATCATATTTTACACAGAGATACAGCTTCTTGATAGCAAGCGAATTTGTTGCCAATCGAATGATTCTACTTTAGAGATCGAATTTAACAGTTGTGGCTACAAAATTTTTGAAGGGGTAACAAAAGCTAGGTTGCTTCAACTGAAATTCTTCTTTATCAGATGACTTTTTGTTAATAGAGCCGAAAAATTCGATGTGTGCAACCGAATCATTCGATTGGAAACAAATTCGGTTGCCACTGTGAATCTGTTTTCTTTGTGTACTAATTGCGAATAGACTTAAGATTTGCGTTGCATTTGCAGTTGATAGCATAAATACAAATATCTATTTACTTACTAACGGTAAAGAAATTGGGCCACTTTTAGGAGTATGTCATGAACAACACGAACAATATTGGCCTTTATAGCGTCAATTGTTGCTGGTTTATAAGCATAAGATAGTGACTTCACGTGACCTCTTAGGAACCTTGATTTCAATAAATCAATAGTTTCGGTCACTATTGGCATGTAGCGCCATCCTGTTGAAACCACATCTCGTCCGGTTCAATGTCAACCATATTTTCAAACAAAAAATCATTGAACATGGTGCGTCATCGATCTCCATAGACCGTAAAGCGATGTATTTTTCTGGATGTAATGGAGTCTGAATGCCTATTTTTCTCACTTCATATTCAGCAAATTTGTTTATAAGCTAAAAATTCTACTCATAACTGTACACAATTTAGCGATATAACATCGGATCAGTTTCTATCTGCGATAGAGCCCAATCGGCGAATGAACGACTCATATGATGAACTCTTGGCATTAATTCCTGCACCAGCTGTATCTTATGCGGGTATAGACCAAAATCTTTGTGCAAAATATTCCACGTACTGGGCAGACAGAGGTCCAATTTCTTCGAATATGGAATTCCAGCTGAATGTGTGCACTTACTAAAACGAGTATGTTAGAAACTAGGGAAATCCCCAAATTATTCTGCAGTTGAATTAGAATTTAGCCACTACCCTGTTGGTTAAGATTTCATTACTGTGTGTATGGATAAAATCCATTAAAAAAAGTTCATATTTTACGGTAGCCAATGGAAGTAAAAAAGTGTTCATATTTTGGAGTTTTCATATTTTGGGGTGGTCATATATACGGGGGTTCATATTATCGTGATTGCACTGTATTTTACAGGAAATTTTCCAACGACTACAAATATGCCACTCTTATTATAATCTGATTTTTTGTTCAAAATAACAGATCATTTTTAGGTAATTTGGTCCGCTTTTAAATAAAGTATCTCGAAAACTAAGTAACTGATCGTTATTATTTTTTATGTTATTGATTGATCTCTTTATAAGGAAAATAACAAGAAAACAATTGTACTGTAAGCTTTATGTTTGTCCAGTTAAAACAATATTTACCAACTATCCATTTCTCAAATTTTATGGAAAATAAAAAAAAACTATAAATGTCTATATTTGCCATATTTTCAAAATAAGTTCTGTAAGTTCCGATTATTCGTCTATCTAATGCAAACATTTCCAGATGCCCGTCCTTGCCTAATTTTTTGCTCATTTTTAGAAGTAAACTTTTGAAAAAGACATGGTCAATTTATGACATATAACCATGAAACCCATTAGATATACATTCTTTTATGGATTGTGAGCAATATTTTGCAAAAAATTTAAAAATAACCCTGCTGTTAGGTTAGAAAAAATAACAAAAAAATTAAAAATAAATAAATTTAAAAAAAAATTTTTTAAATCTTCTCTGAAATAATTTTAAATCATAAAAGCCTTTAAAAATTTTTCCACAATTTTTAAATTTGCTAACTCATAAGTAGGCACCTCAAAGGCGAAGAAGCCTTTTCAAACACTGATTTCATAGACTGATGAATTATATCTCATATGCGTTTTAAATTTTTTGATTATCTTATTTAGTTCAAAAATTATGATTTTTGCAACGAAAAAACTCAAATGGCGCCACTGTGCGACGAGAAATCTATAATTTAGATCTTCTTGCACACTTTCGTTTAAAGCGGTGTTATTCTCTTCAGTACGCACATTACTTCGACATGGTGTTTTTGTTTATCACTTAAGTAGATAGTTTGTGGTATGAAAACTTTTCACAATTAGACTAATGACTAGCTCAGATCAACGATTAAGTGCACCATAAAAATCACAAAGTCTTCTATAAGTTGCGCGAATCGCAGAGTGTTTCTCAAAAAAAATTTGGATAATTTGGTAGCGTTGTTCAAGCGTCAATCTATTCATAATGATTTGACAGAGTATAATATATGACGGTTCGTTTGACAATTATGTTCTATCAGCCTTAAAAAACTCCCTTTATTTCTCAAAATTCATGTTTATTGTAATGTGAATTCTAAGTCGTTCGATACGTAATGAAAAAGAACCATATAGGCCCAAATTGTGTCTTCTCACACAGCATCCTGAATACTTAATTTCACATTTCTAGTTCCATTATTATAGTAAAATCAAAGACACCACTAAAGTCCTCTTTTGTGGAACTCAAGCAGGCCGCATCCAAAAGCAGGAAAATTGGGTTCCATACGAATTGAAGCCGAGAGACCTTAAAAGACGATTTTGCATGTTCGAAATGATGCTTTAACGCTATAAAAGAAAATCACTTTTGCCTCGAATCATTACTTGCGAAGAAAAATGGATCCATTACGATAACCCGAAGTATAAGAGATCGTACGTGAAGCCCGGGCAACCAGACGAATCGTCATCAAAACCAAATATCCATGGCAACGCTCGGCCACATTTAAAAACTATCTAGAATGAACTGGTTGGGAAGTTTTTCCTCACTAGCCTAATATCGAGACCTTGCTCCGTCCGAATACTATTTGTTTCGATCGTTGCAGAACGGTCTCTCTACGATGTGCTTCACTGCAGAACAGAGTATCCTAAATTGGATTGATTTGTTCTTGGCCTCAAAAGATGAGCAGTTCTTTTGGCTCGGAATCCGAATGTTGCCAGAAATATGGCGAAAAGATCATAGGTAACAATGGCCAATAATATTGTACAAATGTTTCAAAATAAAAGCTAAAAATTTTAAAAAGTCCCACATGAGTTAGAAAATATATCCAATATTCTAACTCAGTCAGAATCATGTTTATTGCTGATTCTAGGTTAATTATTAGAGGATATTCAAAAAGTACAATTTGAATAAAGTACCATTAGTTCTCCCTTTTTGTCACCTTAATATCATTAAGCGCCCCATCTTTGATTATTTTTCTACTCAGCAGCATATTATCCAACTACTATGTATAAAATGTAATAATTTAATATATTTAAAAAAGTACCATTAGAAGAAAAAGTACCAATTATCCTTCTCCCTCACTTTTGACCAATTTTATATTTGGCAGTTTTAGATAAGTAAATAATACAATATAAAATTTATTTTTAAGAAAATGTGTATAGGGGAAAGGAACCTTAATTTCAAATTCCACATATCTGTCTTTTTAAGTTTAGGCTGGGCGATACTGAATCAGTCAGCCACTTACTAACGTTATTATTTGAAGTATATAATTTTTTGTTTCCCTCTAATAATATTCCAAATTTTATATACATATTTCTTATGTTGTTTATTTACAACTGTTTAATTTACCATCGACACCGTGTAATGTCATCCTTGTTTATTTCCTTATAAAACCATCTATTAAAGAAATTTCGATTTACTAACAAAAACTCTTGACCTCCGCGTTGTCAGCTTTCAATGGTCATTCTTCTTTTTTTTGCAGTTTTATTATTTGATATTTTGAAAACAACCATTTGTTAAGCTTAAACATTCATGTTTAACAGATTAATACTAGAAAATGTTTTATGATTATTTCAAGCTGTTTTTTCCCCTCCATTTAGTTTTTGCCCAAAAATATAATGTCCCTGACCAACTCTCATAACCTCTATTAGTTTTATATAAGTAAACATGGTAAGTGGAATATAAAACCTAAAAAAAATAGCTACAAACAAAACAGGAGTTGAAGCCTGTTTACATTTGGGAAACATTTATCAAAAATAATACAATACTCGTGCCACACAGTTAGTTAGTTACTCACTGCAGAATGAGGAAATAAAGAAACAAAAAATAAAAGCTTTAACATGATGGATTTGTTTTTGTGCATTTAAAATCATTATTGTTAACATGATTTGTATTAATTTATCAAATTTAAGAATAATTCCACATTGGGGAGTTGGATTATATTCTGATGTTCTATTTTCTGCTTTAATAAAAAAAAAACATGGGAGTTGGTTTTGGCAGCCGTTATGTTTATCGTTTTCTGATCGACACATGTTTTTCTTAGTTTTTAGGTTTTTGCTGTTCTTTGAGTAAATTAAAATAAATTGATAGTATTTTATATGATAAAGTATGTTCTTAGTATTATTCAATAATATTATTAATATATAATCTAAGATGTTTGGTTGTTCATTCTACTCAGTAGCTAGACAGTAGACATGTGCATGTGTATTTTCAAATTTACAGTAGTTTATAACACTAATGCAAGCATTTGAAATAAATATAATAGAATATGTGATTTAAGGGGAATGCAGACTAGAATACACACTCAGCTTTACTAATAGAAAGTCAAATCTAGTGTACAACGTTATTTCATTCAAATATAATGAAAGTATTCGCATTTTGGATTCAATGTACCCAAATGTGATCATGGAAAAACAAAAGCATTCACAAGTTGTCACGGTTTGGTGAGCATTATGTGCTGCAAGCATTATTTGATCATATTTTTTCGAAAATTAGGTGAATCAAGCAGAGTTCTCCACTATTATTTAATATGTTACACACTAGTGGATTGGTATGGAATTCTATCGTTTTCAAGTATTTTTGTACATGCTTCTGATCTGTATTTTTAACCAGTGAAACCTTAAATTCTGGAGGATAATATTTAAGGCGTAATATAGCATAAAAAATATTTTGTTTGTTATCTGAAAGTTATTTTTATTGTTATCTGAGATAGCTCTATAAGCATATTCTTACGTATTTTGTCCATACTGGGTGCTTTCTTGAATCTCAAAATGTAGATTCTCTTTTTCAGTATCATTTCTTCATTTTTCATTCAAGAGGATTTGTATCTTTTTTTTTTTTTTTTTTGGAAATTTGATAAAATAAAAATTTATATTTCCCAAAATTAAAAAAGTAAGAAAAACTAAAAACAAAATTGATCGATTTTGATATATTTTTTAAGAAAATGTTTAAAATATAAACTATTATATACTCAAATTTTCCAAAAAAAAAAAAAAATTATATTTCCTTAACTTTTAGATTTTTAATAAAAAATTGGAGTATATTGAGATAGTTACACACAACTTCCCCGCCAGTTTTGTTTTCCAAAAATTTAAAAATCCATATTTTTAGTTCCAATCAGTGTTGCCAGTTTAGCCTTTTTGAGGCTAAATTTAGCCTTTTTATTTACTCTTTAGCCTCGAAATTTTGGTTTTAGCTTCGTGGCTTTTTTCTAGCCTTTTTTTAATTTCAAAATAGCCTTTTTTAAAATTAAAAAGGCTAGAAAAAAACCACGAAGTTAAAACCAAAATTTTGAGAATAAGCAGAAAATAAAAAGGCTAAATTTATATTAGTGAGACATTTTAATTTTAATTCATTACTGTTTTTCATTTAGCTTTTCAACATACTCAAGAATTGTGCAGTATTAAAAGAACAAATAATAATTGCCAATATCAAGTGTTTCAAAATGAAATAGAGTATTCTACTTATATCTGAAAGCTATAATTGTTTAGCAAATTCACTTGTAAGACAAAATTGTTACTACACATTATATTCATCGTTATACAAGGTGGCGCAAAAGTAATCCTCCTATCAGAAAATGCTATAAATTTTGCGAGGCCCCTAATGTCAATTCTGTTTTGATATTTGTGTAGTAAACACATGCGAAATACACGTTAATAAACAATGCTACGCTACACTGCTCCAGAACGCGGAATATTGCTGACTATTTATTTGACCAATCGGCAAAATTTATTGCATTTTCTGATAGGAGGATTACTTTTGCGCCACCTTATATAATGGACAAGAGTCCCACAAACTCTTGAAGGTTTGTGATACTCGATGGCTGTCATTTGAAATAGTCGTTAAACGTATTGTGGATCAATGCTCCAAGTTAAAAACAGCAATGCTACAAAGCCTAACATTTAAGTGATTAATATACTGATTATAATTTGGTGTATTAGCTTTTTTTTGAAACCAGTATTGCACAAAGTACAAAAAGTAAATAAATCATTTGTAAGCAATTCAGCGGATCCAACAAAGCTGTTTTCTGATTTAAAATTTCTTCTCCTTAGTTTGTGTTTTCAAATTGTAATACAATGCAAAGAATTTGATACATTATCGTCCCCAATTGAATATTGTTTAATGTTTTCGATTAAGCCGGGGGCAGAATATTTTAAACTACAAATGGAAAAATATAGAACCATCAATGTCCATTTTCTGACATGGTTAATCTAGTATTTTATTTATATTTATATTTTTAGTCCTTCCATCAAGTATTGCAGAGGTTGAACGACTTTTTAGTACTAGGAAATTGAAAAATTACATAAATATTAAGGGTCCTGCAGTCTGTGCATTGTGACACTCGCAAATGAACTGTTAAAAATTTTATGGAAATTCGTTTGCACAACTCCGTTAAGTTTGCGCGACAATTTAGACTCGCAAACTTGAATTTATTGTCCAATTGATGCATCAGCTGCTTTTGTTTACTTTTATTTATAAGAAATAAAAATCAAATAAAATACAAATATTTTCTACATGTAAAAATTGTGTGACTTTGGAACAGAATTATTGGATTGAATGACATTGTGTATGGAAATATTAAACAACAGCTAGAACATAAGCAAAATCTTCCAAAATATGTTTACCATTGTTTGTTCCAAAGATTTCACTTTCATTAGAAATTTTTAGAATTTAAATTTATACATTTTTTAAAACTTATTTTTTAAGCATTTTTTAATTTATTTTTATTTGATATTCTTATCAAATATACATTTTCTGTACAAAATTGGACAAAATTTAAATGGTGGGTTCATGAAACACGTCGCGCAAATTTGCATATTTGCACAAATGGGAAACTTAAGCGTTTAAATGAGTTCCCTTATTATTTATTGTATTTTATTTATATTTACCCAAATTCTAGTTCTCATTCTGCCGATTATGATAAAACTATTATACCTGTTTTATAATTATACATGTATCTTTAAAAGACTGAAAATATATTAATGTATATTTTATGTAGTTATTTCGAAACACTAAAATAGTAAATACTTAGTACTTAAATTAAAAAAAAACACAAAATTTGAGTTTTGTCTGTATAAAATATATGTGTATATTTATTATTAATGATTAATGTTATTTTTTGTTTGCTGTACCTTTATAATTTTATTTACTTTTATGAATTTCATGAACATATTTTCTAATTTTTTATTTAAAAATAAATATAAACCCAAATTCTTAATATATAATATTTTAGCTTTTTTTGTTGGCCTTTTTTTAAAGCAGTTTGGCTTTTTCTGGCATTTTTTTGAAGTCAATATAGCTTCTTTTTTTACCAGCTCCTGGCAACACTGGTTCCAATCATTATTTTTTAATTTTCTTTTGGATTATGAATCGTACCATTTATAACCATTACTTGGAAAACTAAAATTTTGTAGATTTTTTTTTTGAAAATTGATAAAATCAAATTTTTATTGCCCAAAAAAAAAAAAAAAATAAGAAAAAGTAAAATAAAATTGATCGATTTTTTTAAGAAATTATTTACAATATGTACTAATATAAACATCTAAAACGATTTTCTATTCAAATTTTCAAAATAAAATTTTGTATAATATTTCCTTAACTTTTAGATTTCTAATAATAAATTGTAGTATATTGAGATAGTTACACACAACTTCCCCGCCAGTTTTGTTTTCCCAAATTTTAAAAATCCATATCTTTAGTTCCAATCATTATTTTTTAATTTTCTTTTGGATTATGAATCGTACGATTTATTACTAATTTTTGAAAATATAAAACTTATTTTTTTTTTGGATTTTATAAAATCAAAATATATTTTTCCCAAAATTATAAAAGCAAGAAAAACTAAAAAAATAATTTATCGAATTATCGAATTGCTTATAATATGAACTAATTTTAACATTTAAAAAGATTTTCTATTCAAATTTTCAAAATTAAAAATAATATTTTGTTTAAATTAGTTACACACAACTTTCCCGCCAGTTTTGTTTTCCAAAAATTTAAAAATCCATATTTTTAGTTCCAATCATTATTTTTGAATTTTCTTTTGGATTATGAATCATAGGATTTATTACTATTTTTCGGAAGCATAAAACTTTTTTTTTTATTTTTTTTTGATTTTATAAAATCAAAATTTATATTTCCCATTTTTTTTTATAAAGAAAAACTAAAAATAAAATTTATCGATTTTTTAAGAAATTGCTTATAATATAAACTAATATAAACATTTAAAAAGATTTTCTATTCAAATTTTCAAAATAAAAAATAATATTATGTTTAAATTAGTTACACACAACGTTTTTTAAAAATTCGGCTTTTCGAACTTTTGACTTTTTCGTTTTGTAAAAGTTAACTTTTCGTACTTTCAACTTTTGGTATTTAATGAAATGTCGACGTCCCGATTTCCACTTTTCGAAACGAAATACTCTTTAGAACGAAATCCCAAAGTAAGTGTAATAATGAGTAAAGATAAATGGGTCTTAATGAGTGATAGTAATGGGTAAGTGATTATAATTCAAGCGAAGATTCAACTTGAATCATTTCTCTATTAATATTTTTTTACGCTAAAATAAATAAAATCTGGTATTTTCTATGAATTGTGTTAAATAAAACAAGATCCTTTGTAATAATCTTTCGTGATTCCTAGAAGGTGTGCTTAGCACTATAAACGCCAGCTGTATAAAACTGGGGACAAGCGACTTATGCTGACTTTCAGTAGTTGAAAATCTTGTTGGTGAATATCAGAGATCAGCAATGGATAGTAAAAAAGTGAATAGAGTTGAATCATGACTCAAAATTTCTTGTACTTATACGCATTCATATTTATTACAATGTTGTCGAGACACATATCAACTCGTAAAGCTTGAGGTAATCATCATACTCATACTTAACAATTTTTATGACGTTGATGATTTCGAATCTATTAAACTTAATTTGTATAGACGATGTAAAATAAGTATGATTCAAATGCGAACATTAAAATGCTCATCATGAGGTTATGTGTTTCAGTGTTGCCAAATTCTGTATAATTACAGAATAAAAAATATGCAAGAGTCGAATGAGTTGTAATAATAGTAAGCATCATGAGTATTTTTCTCAAATTATAAGTCAGACTGAGGTTATTTATGAATCAAACAGATTTTAGTTCGTATGAGTATGATGTCGATGTTGGTTTCATATTTAATGCTATGCATACTTATAAGTCAATGTTATTGTGAGCATGAGTATGTCAGGCTGGTTTAATTTTAAGGATGGCAACTCACTTCTACTTGTAAGTGTGATTCATTGATGATCGCTGCTGAATATTGAAAGTCTTCTAGACAGATCGCAGTAGCTTTAAGATAATCTTCGCAAAAATCACACATTAAGTAGCGTTTAATTCAAGATTTTTTTAATATTGCTGAGCCTCCACATGCTCTGCCTCTGGGGTCCTATTATAAACCATAAATAAGATATCCATTAACCCGAAATGAGATTTCATGTGTTTTCTAAATTAGCATAATGATTTCTTAGAAAATACTTCAGTCCATGTTTATGTTGACAATTGCCGTTTGCGTTTCCGAAACATATTTTCAAATAATTCGTGGTCTATTGAGTACAGCTTGCAGTATGATAGATTGCACAAGAGTCTCTTCTGTAGCCTCCAGCCAGCTTAAACTGAAAGAGGGGTTTAATTTTTTCGATTCTACATTCGAATTTAAGTAAAACTGATTTTAGCGAGTGGTTTTTGTGAAGGATTTTAATTTTTTTTAGGACATTTGCATATGAACTTTTGTATCTGATATTGGCTGCGAATCTGAGGTTTGGCATTCGATTGGTAACAAATTCGGTTGCTATTACGAATCTGTTTTCTCTGTGTAGTATAAATTTACTGTTTCGGTTGTTGCATTTTCAAAATTAGCAAAACGTTTTTCTGAAATTTGGCATACGATTTGATACGTTCACTCTATAATCAGTTTAGTGCTAAAGAAAACATCCCATCTCTCAAATATATTCTGGGTGTCGCATTGGGATAGTTGCCAGATCTTAGATTTGAATTTGAGTTGAAGTTCAAAATATAAATCACGATTTATATATTCAAACAATATTGCAGTGCCTTGTTAAATATCAACAGCTTTAAGTAGCAAGATTTTCATAATTCACTTAAAATAAATTTGTTCCATCGTATAATCCTGATTCATTTTTAGCATTTAAGATTACGGAAATTAACTAAATATGTCATGAGATTAGTCTATACTTTTTTTACGCAACACGTCCATCGCATTCATTCACATCAACAACATGACCATAATAGAATTCCTTAACTTTATGGGTTATATAATATTAAAAGGATTTTATTTTATCATAAAATCATCTACTCAAATTAATTTTAATGATGTCCTATATAATTTCAATTTGTGCTTGAAGATATGCTACAAATTATACGACTGTAATTGAAAAGAATATTATTTTTTTTTTTTGCTTTTTTCGTATTTCATTTTAATTTTAAAAATAATTCCATCACAGGTAAGAGAGTGTGTGGTTTTGCTGTTCAAAATAAGATACCAAACATGTATTCGAATTCATATATCTATTGTTCATGACCAGGCATTCAATAAATATATATTTTTGTTTTTATATCCTTAAGGACAATTTTAGAATTTTATGTTTGGATTTGATTTTTACTCTATTTAAAATTATATGAGTGATACAAATTGACCTTTTTCCATAGAAATTTGTTTACATTTAACAATAGGAGTTTTTTTTTCCTGATTGTTGTATTTTTTGTACCATAAAACTGAAAGTATATTTTGAATTTTATTTCAATAACTAAGCCTCAAATCTTTGTATGTATAATGTAATACTTTCGATAACAATGGGTTGAATACCTCAATATTTTATAGGGAAAAAAAATTATTTTAAGTATGTTTAGATTAGGCTGGTACAGACAATAGGAAGTGGATACAAGCAAATGAAACATATTAGGAGTAAATAGAAGTCATTACAATTAAATAACTATTATTAATGCAGTAAACTAGATCATAGCGTACATTATAAATAGCAGAATATCTCAAGCTATTTTGCCGGAACTTCGCCATGAGTAAGCTGGGTTCTGTCCACAGATGTCTTGTACTGTTCACAATACATTGCGGATGATTGCGGAATAGTACAACTAGTGGCAGTCACGACTCGATATGGAGCGCTTTTGCTTGTAAAGGTATTCCACCAAAACTTATAAGACTTATCCAATCGCTCTATAAGAATGTTTGTTGCCGAGTTGTGCATGACAATACCCTAAGCAGCCGCTTCGAAGTACTTACAGGAGTCAGGCAAGGATGCGTGTTGTCGCCTTTGCTGTTCAACATTGTGCCTGACGTTAACTCGAGCTAGCAGAGGATTATGATGAGGCCTCAATGAACGTTTTGAATGCAGACGATATCTGCTTACTGTCACATAGTCACAGAGATATGGTATCAAAACTCAAGGCTCTACAGATCGAAGCAACAAAGGTTGGTCTGAAGATAAACACGATGTAACATCATTTATACCGACCTGGATGATGTAGGATATTTTTTTTACCTTGATATCATCATTGCCAAATATCAAAAGTCAATTAAGCATTTGGCATGTTAAGTTCAATATTGAAATCAAACGTCATCTCTTTCAACACCAAAAAAAAGTTGTTCAACAGCTGTGTCAAATCCGCTCTCCTATATGACAGCGATACGGGGAACGCTCTGCCAAAGAATTCTTCATATACTCTGCCCTGCGACAATATCAAACTCAAATCTGTGGAGCAGAACGCCCAATACAAATTGAAATACTCAATCGAAAATGGCTATGGATTGACCATATTTTACACAGGCCCACAGGAGACATAGCTAAAACCTCCATCGACTGGACACCTCGGTGTAACACGCCAAGAAAAGGACGTCTATTGAACACATGGAGGCGTCATCTTAAATGCGAGATAACGCAAAGCGGTCTTAGCGATAGAGAAAACAAACATAAATCGTCTAACAGAACTGAATAGAATCAGATTATGGTATACCTTTGTTCCTTATAGACCCACAAAATTGAACAAGATAATTTATTGATAATAATTAATTTGTTAACCCAAATCAGTTAGTTTTATTCAATGAATTACGATATTACCCTAATAATTATATACACAATCATGTGCTAAAACATGCTCGTTTACATGAGCCATAAAATTTTATAGACTTTTTTTTTTTTTTGCTTCATTTTATTTTATTGATTATATTGTGAGAATATAAAATAAACAGGAACTCAAACGACTAAAAGGGTTCACAGCTAAAGGTTCCATAAGCATTTTTATTGTTATAGAAAGAAAAACAAAATTTGGAATTTTTACGAGTTGAATAGAACAAATTGGTAATATTTTTTATTTTTCTCTTTTTTTTTGCCAAAATTATGCAGTTAAAAAGATACACAAACTGGTACGTAAACTTTGCAACAATATAAAAAAAGCGTAAGTGCTTTAACGAACAGAATTTATTTAGTAATAAACAAAGTATAAAGAATATTGTTTGACAATGACTTTACACAATATAATGTACATTTTTTGAGAGTTTTATTTATTATAGCCCTCGAAAAATTTATATTTTATAAAATAACTTAAAGTTAATGGTAAACATCGCAGGTAAATAGTAAATATAAGTTAGAATAATTTATTTGACTCTATCACATTCTTAAATCCTTTACACAGAAAAAAGATTCATTGGAATTCGTATCCATTTATTAATATTTAATTGTTTTAATAGAAAAACTTTAATCTCAAGACGTTTTTTATTGTTATAATAGAAAAAACATACCTCAAATAGAACTGAAGTTCCAACAATTGTAATCAAGTCAAACATCTAATATGTTTTATGTATATATACAGTTGCGAACACGAAATATAAAATAAATTAAAAACTTTTAATTCTAATTTATTCGACCTTTTTATTTATTTTTAATTTTTTTTGACAAATTTTGTTATTGTTTTTATTTCAAACATTTTGTTATTATATATGTATATTGTTAATTATTTAAATTGTTTCCCTGAAGATGCTACTCAATGAAGTAGCGAAATATTGGAAATAAAATAAAAACTATTAAATATAAAAGTTGACCTAAAGCTCAATAAATTAGAAAAATTAAAAATAAATTAAAAACTAAACATTTTTTAAAGTTTTAAAATGTGAATTTCATTTTTTTCAATTGTGCGTTTGGTATTATTTTTGGAAGAAGTATGATAACTTCGAAAATAAAGGACTCGTAGGTTAGGTTTGGTTAGGTTTCCAGGCAGCCGCGTAGTGAAGAAGAAGTCCAGCTCACGTGGGTCCAGGCATATATCCCATGGTGTTACCTGAAAGTATAGTGGCAAAAAGAGAAGGACAGAATAGATATGAAAAGAGAGAAGGGGACAGTCAAGATTTGGTTAAGACTGAAAAGTGAGAGAAGAGATAATTGGTCTGATTAGCCAATTACTGTTCCTTACAAAGGCATTAATGCACTCAAGCCTCAAATTCGAGAGTTCAGAGAGACTAGTAAGGGAACAATGTCCCAGAAACCTTAATCATAGATTTTCCAATGCCGGACAGTGACAAAGAAGATGAAAAATTGTCTAATCCTGCTCGTCGTTTTGACAACTTCTGCAGAAGTTGTTGTAGGGCAAGGCAAGTCTCCTCGCGTGGTTGCCAAAAGTGCAGTGACCGGTAATGACCGCCATCATACCGCTCAATTGTGAGCGTGTCAAGCCAAGAAGATATGTTGTTCGTCCACGATTGATTCGGGGCCATATCATAGTAGAAGTTACTTATGTGAAGCTTGCATTTGGATAACGGAATTCCACATATTAAGTCTACGTGTCCCTCAGGCAGCATGGCGCCCTTTTTCGCCAATTCATCAGCAACACAGTTGCCTATAGTATCTCCGTGTCCACGTACCCACTTGAGTATGTATGTTGAATGTCTCGCCATCCTGTTTAAGGATGCCCGGCATTCCTGGACCGAATTAGATGTTACATATACACCTGTTAGAGATTTTATTGCGGCCTGACTGTCAGTATATATACGAATATCCTTACCTGATATCTTGTTATAAGTGAGCCAGTTAGCTGCCTTTTTTATGGCTGATATTTCAGCCTGGATACTGCTACATTCATTTGGAAGTCTAAAAGATAACCTAGTTTCGAATTCCTGAATGTAGACACCTACGCCAACTCGATCTCCCCTCCTAGTGCCGTCCGTATAGACTGAGAGACCCGTTGTATCGTTTAGAGGTCCGTCCATTGCTTCCGTATTATGCGGAATTGAGTAACCAACATTTCTCACCATGAAGGGCCTAGAAATGCAGTAATCGATATTTTCCAGAAGATTTCGAATGCTACCTATTATACTGGCGTGACCATATGGAGCATGTAAATCGCGTTTAGCCTGAAGGACGAATTTAATGCCACTTTTCTGGTCATTAGATCCACAGGGATCCAGTTTAATAAAGCAAAGAGCGAATTTGCTGCGGTCGTTCTTAGAGCTCCTGTTATCAGGATTGCCATTCTTCTCAAAACCTTCTCGAAAAGCATACAAATTGAGCCCTTGTCCAGTGCCTTCCACCAGATAGAGACTCCATAGAATAGTGTCGGCTTAATGACCGCATCACATAGCCAGTTAACAAACTGGGGTTTAATACCCCATTGCATACCTATGGCTATCTTACAGACATACATAGCCGTTAAGGCTTTTGACCTCCTTGAGAGGGTATTGGGTTTCCAGTATAGTTTGCTATCCAGAATGACTCCCAAGTATTTTGCATTGTCTGATACACCATATAATCGGGAAAGTGAGAAATGAGGAATTTTGTACTTCCTTGTGAACAGTACAAGCTCTGTTTTGCTTGGGTTAACACTCAATCCACAGTCTGTACTCCACCGACTTAATACACTGAGTGCATATTTCAGGCGTTTTGATATCATGCCCAAGTGGATCCAAAAACTGCTACTGTGACGTCATCCGCGTAGGCGACATTTTTATAACCCATGAGCTCCAGTTTCCTGAGCAGATAATTTATTGCCAGATTCCACAGAAGTGCAGATAAGACGCCTCCTTGAGGCGTACCCCTAGTGGCCAATGTCGTGATCACTGCCGTTCTCTTTTCGGAACGAATGATCCTACATCTTAGAGATGGACACTTACATATGACAATATATATTTTGTATGGACATTTAAATAAGTTTAATACCAATTTATGGTAAACAAATATTATGCCTTTATCAACGTCGCACAGTGGTTTATAAACTTTTTTTTTGGAAATAATTCGGTATCTCGGGACCTGAGGTGATTTTGAATTGATTTCCATATATCCTGCTTCCTAGCGCTTATGGGGGCCAGTACGTGGCTTCTCAAAGTTGGTCACCCCGGGTCACAAAATTTAAAAAAACGCCAAAAATCCATTTAACCTAAATGAGCTGAAATTTTAAATGTAAATAGTGAGATCTACAAAAAATACACAACATATCGTTACCTTAATATAGAAAGGCCCTAACTCTTGTTTTTTTTAAGCCCAGATTTTCGTTTATTTCAATAAATATTCCACTCATATATCATAATTAGGCAAAAAAATGTTTATATTACGTCCTAGAATGGCTATGCTTCTCCTTCTAAAAAATGTCATAAACAATCAAAATTGCATTGCAAAATATGGTCTAACAACCCTTTATTTCATATTCAAACATGATTGGTGTTGCAATTATTGTCTCTCTATAATACTATTATCTTTGCTGCCTTTATTATAAGCTGTTAAGCTGCCCACACACAAGTGATTTGTGCGTGTAATTTGTTAGCATACCATTTCGAACAAATCACAATAACCTTAAACGTCAAATTGAATTGTGAAGCGGATGATGCATTTTCTTCATTTAAAATGTCAATAAATTCAATCAAAATTTGTTTGCTAGCATTTCTTCGCGACACATTCACTTTTACCACAAACAATTCTTTGACTTTTCTTTGTAAACAAAAATATAAATGAAAGAATTAAAAAAATTGTTGTATGCTAACACCTTTGCAATAGATACAATTTGAAGTTTCGTTGTACACTAAAATGAAAAAATTGTAAAATGTTAGCGCACAATCGGACAAATCCGAAGAAATGGAAAATTTTCAATTACTTCTGATTTGTACGGACACAGCCCCATTAACAAGTGACAAGACGTCCAAATCATCCGTGTGTGTGTAGATTTATATGAAACCAGAAGAAGGTGCAGAATCTTATAAATAATTAGTTTTATAACATTTGAAGTTGGAAGTTCACGTGAAGGTGTTTTTTATATATAAAATTACACACATGATATCTTAAAGTCCATTCTGGTGAATTCATGTTGAATATTTTTTTGCTTCAGCTGACTTTCAAATAGGCTTAAATTTGTAGAGTTCTTAATAGGTGTTAATTTGTTGATTTTGTGAGGCATTACGCCTTCTTAAGTAATCCTTCTCTCAGCCCTCTAACAGCAACGAGTATGACGAGAATGGCTTCAAATAAAACGCAGTGTAAAATTTAAACGATTTTGCAATGCAGCTGTGTGTGCTTGTGAAAAATTACATCAAATTTTAAGATTGTTTATGATTTTCAAGTGCAATTGACTACTTGTATTGCTGTATTGTTATTTTGGTCTTAGCAAAGGATTTAATGTTTAAAAATTTCTTTCAATTTTTATATTTCGTATTTTTTTGTTGTTGTATTTTTAACATCATAATGTTACAAAAGTTTTATTTTTTAAGATTTGAATTGAATTAAATGTTTTTGTTAAAATTTACAAACATTCATGTGTAAATATGTGTGTTTGGCTGTAAGTGGTAGCACTGTATCACTTATTCATATTTATTTACATCCATGTCTCCAGGATTATTTTGTCTGAGTGTTTTTTTACACTTACATATTTTAATATATTATAAACATATATCCCAGCAGTTGTAGGAGACTGTGGCAAACTAGTTATTTTAAAAACCATAGAGGGGAACAATTGGTTACATAACTGGCTACGTGAATAGTGTCTGTCCTACACAGGGGGGTCAATTGTCCGTTTTTGGATTCAACGTACCGGTTACATAGTGTCAATTGCCTTATTAGATATATAGCTGGTTACTTGATCAGCAACATAACTACAAGGTGGCGCAAAAGTAAACTAACTTCACGTTGTGCCAAAGTCACCGACCGATTATTGGTCAAATAAATAGTCAACAATATTCCGCGTTCTGGAGCAGTGTAGCGTAACATTGTTTATTAACGTGTGTTTCTCATGTGTTTACTACACAAATGTCAAAACGAAACTGACATTAGGGACCAATCGCAAAATTTATAGCATTTTCTGATAGGAGGATTACTTTTGCGCCACCTGTAGTTATTTTAACATGTACTGGTGCAAATTGACTGCGAATAGTCAGTCATACCATAGACAGTCCAATTGGTTGGACTGTCTCTGACAACTCTTCAGTAGATTACTTGTGGTGGGTAAAATAACTAATTTCTAAAGTGCAGTACATAATGAACATTTAAAGTGACTTCACTCTAGGTTACTTAGAGACACTAAAGTGACTATTGAATGTCAGTATATTTCAGCAAATAGAAAAAAAACTGTACGAGATTTATATCAACAGAATATGTATAAAGCTAGTGACTACACATTAGATTACTTAGAGACACATGCGATTACATTGGATGTATAAAGCTACCAAGTGACTTCTGTCTGCTCTACAAAGAACACATACGTGTCAAATGACCCAAAACATATAAATTTGAGTCAACCAAGTAATCAGACATTAGTGACAATTACTTTCTATAAGGCATACATTGACTACTTGCTTAACTGCTGGGATACATATGTATGTAAGTGTGTATGCGTGCGTGTCTCTATTCAAATATTTTCCTATTTATTTCGTATTTATTTGTTGGTCTGCATCCTTGTTTTTAAACTCCTTTTTTTTTATTTTGTTTGTTTTTTTTCTCTTTTGCTGTTTTCTTAAACATAAATTTTTATTGTTATGATTATTTTGTGTAAAAACACACATTAAGGTTTGTTTTATTATTTAATGGAATTTTGGTGTATTTCTCTTACTTTTTGTTTGTTTATTTTTTTGGTTTCTATGAGTATGTGCTTTGGGTTTTGTTTTTATTCTACTCGCATTAAAGGATTTCCTTAATTGAAATTTTGTTTTTATATTTTTTTATTGAGCAGCAGCTGTTGTACATACGTAAGTGGATTGTATGTCCAGGACATACAATACCACTGACTTGTGTTTTTGCTGTTTCTATTGCAGCTTAATTTGCATAAATAAAATCATTTCTTAAAGTGATTTTTGCTTTTTTTCCAAGGAATTATTAATGACTCATTATGGCTTTTGATTATTCAACAGTAAAAGGGGCATAATGTTTGCATGCGTAGTCTGACCTTTATAAGGGTATAATTGCGTTGTAATAATATATTTGAAATAAATCTTGGGTTTTAAAAATCCATTGAACATTTTAAGAAATTTCAAGAAGTTGCATTAAGACATAGAATAAACTGAATAAATCAATAGACATATAAAAGAAAATATTTTATATTAATATGAAATTTACAAACAACAAGATAAGATAGTTACAAATTATAACAAAAGATTTGTTCGTTTTTCCTACAAACAGTGATAAAATATAGTTGTACATGTTTACTGTAACCACTTCAAAATTTTTTTAAGATTTTCGACAATGTTATGATCACTGTAATTTCGAATATGATTGCAGTAACCATAATATAGAAAAATTAGGATTTAATATATTATATAGTAATCTGAGAAAAACATATTAATATACACCTATCCCTCGATTTACACGATACTTTTTTACACAATTTTTTTTTGGTTTTTCGTATACGTCGAGGGATGTGGAAATTACCTCAGTTTACACGATGTTTAAATATTTTTAACAATTTCTTTAAAAAATTTTAAGCAAAAATTAATTTTTTATTTCAGTAAATTATCAAAAACATTTATATAATACATATTGTTACGTTTTAACCTTTTTAAAAGGTTGGTTTATTTCCTTAAAATAAACCGGATACTTTTGATTGCAAATAAACAGCAGTTTTAGTAGCTTAAAATTTGTAACAACTCTTTATTTATTTAATATGTACAACAACAACTGTTCAAATAGTCACTTAGTATCTTTATACAAGTTTATCAATTCACAGAAATGTACACACACTTTATAATGTAGAAGGCAGTTGATGTTAACTCTAACAGCGCCTACGATCAACTCCACTCACGACTGCAACCTCTTCCACTATTTATATCGTGAATCTTCTACAATGCTCTAGAGCTTTCGATGTCAATGTTAGCAGCTTAAACATATCGTGTTGTCATAATTATAAACAATGCTAAAAACCGCAGGCTATCAACATTGTTGATAAGTAGAAGCTTCTACTGATGGACGTGTTTATAAACATGATGATTGCTGCAGGCAGTCGTTACAGACTGTTAAATTCAAATCGCTATTGAAAATTCGTAACAATATTTATAAATATTTATCTATAATATATTTGTCGCAGATGCAACAAATTTTCAATATATTGGAAAAATTTGTGGCCAGATGTAGGAGAAAATGTTATACTATCTCGGCAATCCTTAGAGTTGGCACATACATTGGGAGGAAAAGGTTTTGATAATAAATAAAGAATTAGGCTGAAAATTGGGATACAGGGCTACTTATAGGGACTTTTAGGAAGTTTATAAGGACTTAAATCACAAACAAAATTTTAAATTTATTCGTATTTGAGTCTTTTTTTCGATTTACACGATTTCTCATACAAAAATTCTTCATGTCGATTTATACGATTTTTTCGGGAACGCATAAATCGTGTAAATCGAGGGATGGGTGTATAATGATTCGTAATGAACATGATTGCGATAAACATATATTTATTTACTAGAATCATATGTATGATTGCGACAATCATGTGAATATAATATTGTAAAAAACTTGTAAACTTGTTGAAATGGTTACAGTAAACATGTACAACTATATATTTTCTTTGGGTGTAGAAATATTTATTTAATGTTCCCATATTCTTTGCTAAATAAAAGCTCGAAAATCGAGCAAAATTATATAGTGTTGCTTTGTTTTATATCCTATAGATTAAGAGGAACAATAAGCAAATGCACAGTTCCGATACAGTTAATTCTCCAAATCACTCCAAAGCCAACATTAGTCAACATTATGACAATGGAAGACAAACTTAATAATCAGGAACTGCAAGGATTTTATTACAAAAACATCTAAAAAAGCTAGAAACCTAATACATACGCAGCGCTGTAGCAAAGAGAGAAAAATATTCTATTCAGAAAACAGGAAAGGGTAATGGAACAGCGCGAAGCAATAAAGCTCCTAGAAATGATATGAACTCTTGTAGAGACAGAAACGGAGATCTAGTAATGACTAAGGCAAGTGTACTGAGAATATGACGATAAAACTTCACCAAACTATTGACGCCAGATGACCCTGTTGGAGAAGTCAATGTAGTAGCTATCAACATGATGACGTTTATCCAGTCTAGCTGAACTCAAACCTTAAAAATCATAAGGTTGCAGGTGGCGATGTTCAACCGTCTAAGGCTGAGGGATATGTGTAGCCTACCTTCAACTTATCTCCGCAATTTGGTTATTTAAAAGCATGCTTGATTGCAACCTCAATGCAATATGTCCTGTCCAGAAAAAGGGAAAACACACGGTTTGAGAAAGTTACTTATTTTAGATTGCGTACAATATTCTATCGATTACATTGTTCCATCGACATCAATGCGGCCTTTAGCCTGGTAAATCAACAACTGACCAAATTTTTTCATTGTGCCATATCATGAAAAATACTCGCTAAAAACAAATTGCCGGGTACAATCAAAGCTATTTGAAACCATGACTTACTTTCGCACTCTGATAAAACTAGTATGACGTTTATGCAGAATGACGCTGACTGGAAGGAGCCAAAGTGATCATCATTTCTGTAACATGTTTAATATACTGCTTCAAAGGATTTTTAGAAAAGACAGCCAACGCCAGCGAAATGAACATAGGATGCACAACAATACCAGCATAGAGATACTCTCAGCTGACATTGATATCATGAGAGTCGTCGTAAGTGGGACTGGCGATAAACGAAACCAAAAGGTCTAAAGGACGAACGAAATCACGACAGCATCCACGCGGTAGTATACGAATTCATATACATTAGATTTGCCATGTAGAAAAATCGAATCAAATAAAGCCATATCAGGCAGAACAAAAATCAAGCTCTACAACACGCGTATAGTAAAAGATGACTTATTTAGATACTTTTCATTTATTTTTTCATAGACTTCGTGTGATTTTCATCTTACTTTCATTTAATATTTTTATACCCACCATCAAAAAAGATGGGGGTATATTGATTTTGTCATTCCGTCCGTCTGTTGACTTTTATAACCACCTTCAAAAAAGGTGGAGGGTATATTAATTTTGTCATTCCGTTTAAAACACATCGAAATATTTGTAACAGACCCAGATAAATATGTATACTCGAGATACTCGTAAGATTCTTAGATGATCTAGCTATGTCCGTCGGTATGTCTGTTGAAAATACAATAGACCCCAAACGAAAGGAGCTAGCTAGTATACATTTTCCACAGATACTCTCTATTGAGAGTGGCGGCATGGTGTTGTGGTTAAAGTGCTCGCCTACAAAACCAAGCACGCCAGGTTCAATCCCTTGTAAAGGACGACAAATTTTCATCATGGTTTTCGAGTTTTTAAAAATTAACCCCCCTCTAAACAATCCACCCAAGAGGACCCCTGACCACCCTTCCCCTTGAAAAAGAGGATAACATCATGGCAAAGGTCAGGCAGCCCACCACCCCCTAGGAAAAAGTAGGAATCAAAGATTAGCAAGGTTCTCCACCACTACAATAAATACATAGAGGGCGTTATTTCTAGCAACGACAGATGGCAGCCCCATTATCCTAGATCAACTACAGCAGACCAATCATCTACTTAGCTGGAACAAAAACCGATTAGCGAAACTGATACAAGGCAATTATAACAACAGAGCGGCAACATCGTAACATGTATCATAGGACCCGCTACAGCAGACCAATCATCTACTTAGCTGGAACAAGAATCGTTTAACGAATGCTACAAAAAAAAAAAAAGACTGCATCTAATGCCTACATCGTACATGGAGACGCACGATAATCCAATAACAGGACAGTGCAATCTGACATGGGAAATACGAATAAATCTACTGCAACAAATCGTATAAGATGGAGATGCTTTGTGGAAGCCAAATGTCCCCAAGAGGGGTAATGGAGAAAAAAAGACTGTTGATAAGCAGTGTTGCCAGCAGCTGGCAAAAAAAGAAGCTATATTGACTTCAAAAAAAGGCCAGAAAAAGCCAAACTGCTTTAATAAAAAGCCAAAAAAAAGCTAAAATATTATAAATTAAGAATTTAGTTTTACATTTATTTTTAAATAATAAATTTGAAGATATGTTCATAAAATTCATAAAAAAAAATAAAAATATAAAGGTACACTTCAGCAAAATTTAGATTTTGTGAAAAAAATTTCAAAAATTGTATGTCTTGAGTTACAAAATATTTATTTTGATAGATATTCCACTCGAATCCCACTAAGCGATCAAAAACCTCTTAAAGGAATGGACCTAAGCTTTCTCTTGAGCAAATAAAAAATTAAAAAAGGGTAATTTTGAAAAAAATGTCAACAGTTTTAGATTTTGCAAAAAAAAAAGTAAAAAAAATGTTTTTTCTGAAAGATTGAAGAAATAGCTATGTAAAATATTTGGGACACATT
Organism: Calliphora vomitoria; assembly: GCA_942486065.2. NCBI lineage: Eukaryota > Metazoa > Arthropoda > Insecta > Diptera > Calliphoridae > Calliphora > Calliphora vomitoria. The sequence continues at coordinate 74,298,508 of OW818032.2, forward strand.
TTGCTACGAACAATAGGTAATAAGTTACATGGATGAGAAAAAACACCTGCTTGAACAAAATGTCAAATTCTGATCCCATCTAACTCAGAAAGTTTTCGACCGATCTTGTTGAAAAATTGTGTATTAATTACTATCTAATAGAACTAACTATCGGAAGACATCGATTTCAAAAGATGGTTCACTTGACATTAAATGCCCCATATATATTTTTATACAGACAAAACTTAAATTTTGTTTTTTTTTTTTTTAAATTAAGTACTAAGCATTTACAATTTTTCACATACATAATAAGGGTCCTCATGTAAACGCTTAAATGCCTCGCAAACTGTGCAATCTGTGCATTTTTACACTCTCGCAAATGAACTGTCAAAAAATGTATGGAAATTCGTTTGCACAACTCCGATAAGTTTGCGCGACAATTTAGACTCGCAAACTTAAATTTATTGTGCATTTGAATATCAGCTGCTTTTGTTTACTTTTATTTATGAAAAATAAAAATCAAATAAAATATAAATATTTTGTGCATGTGAAAATTGTGTAACTTTGGAACAGAATGATTGGATTGAATGGCAATGTGTATGGAAACATTCACCAAGAGCTAGAACATATACAAAATCTTCCAAACTATGTATATCATCGTTTGTTCCAAAGATTTAACTTTCATTCAACATTTTTAGAATTTAAATTTATACAATTTGAAAAACTTATTTTTTACAACTTTTGTTGAATTTATTTTTATTTGACATTTTTAACAAATATAAACTTTCTGTGTAAACTTGCACAAAATTGAAAAGGTGGGTTCATGAAACACGTCGCGCAAATTTGCACATTTGCACAAATGGGAAACTTAAGCGTTTAAATGAGTACCCTTAATATATATTTTTTGGTTTTACGAGTACTATTTTAAGTGTATTATTAACTGATAATAAATCGATTTAGCGAAGAGTTTTAATATGAAAATCTTTGTCGCAATTGCTCAACTAGTTTAATTTGCCGTATTATTTTTTTCAGAATCGTCACTAATTAAACCGTTCGTTATTTTATCTCTTATTCTTCAAACTTGCATGAAAAATGTGGCTATTTCAAATGACAGCCATCGAGTATCACATGCCTTCAAGAGTTTGTGGGGCTCTTGTCCATTATATAACGATGAATATAAAATGTAATAACAATTTTGTCTTGAAAGCGAATTTGCTAGACATTTATAGCTTTCAGATATAAAATACTATATTTCATTTTGAAATACTTGGTATTGGCAATTGTTATTTGTTCTTTTAATACTGCACAATTCTTGAGTATATTGAAAAGCTAAATGAAAAACAGTAATGAATTAAAATGAAAATGTCTCACAAATATAAATTTAGCCTTTTTATTTTCTCCTTATCCTCGAAATATTGGTTTTAGCTTCGTGGTTTTTTCTAGCTTTTTTTATTTAAAAAAAGGCTATTATCAAATCAAAAAAAGGCTAGAAAAAAGCCACGAAGCTAAAACCAAAATTTCGAGGCTAAAGAGTAAATAAAAAGGCTAAATTTAGCATCAAAAAGGCTAAACTGGCAACACTGTTGATAAGTTTTGTTTGTTATTGATATTGGGCAATAATAAAAACTAGCATCATATAAATGTAACCCCGGCATACCTAATACATTGATATATCTAAAATCTATAGAAAGATATGAGCTTTACGATGTTATTCCAAAACGTGCTACGAAAGTCGTTGCACGCCACTGATAATAACGAATCTGAAACGATGCTTTTACTCGTACTAAAAGTGAATTGAAATTTAATTCGATATCTAACTGACCTGGAAAAATATGTTTTTCCTTCTCATAATATAGAAAATGGAGGACATTTTGTTGATATTTGGGACCATTGCCAAATATTAGCGCCCGGAGGTCGATATTCTGCGATATATTTTATACGCCATAATGATTTACCTTCCTCTCACCCTAAAAAAAAATTACTTTGTTTACCCTTGTGTATTATTTTCCACTGATACGATATGACTGCCTATTTTGCACTAGCAACATAATTGTTTTTGTAGTCTTAATCATGATTTTCTATTAACATATTTATATATTTATTTTGTTATACATGTTTCATAATAATGAAATATTTTTTTACAAATAATTTGGTTATTAGTACGCTTACATAATACACCTCTTTGGCAGAAACAGCACATTTTCTGCAAAAATCCTAGTGTAAAATACATAGAATAATATATGTGTGGAAAACCACACAAACGTAGCAAAAAAGCATATTCTTTTTTTTTAACAATAAAAGCTTTTTCTGTACTATATTTATGAGCAGAAAATGTCAAGAAATTGAACATTGCTTAACAACTTAGTTTACATATGTATAAAACAGAATAATTTTGTGTGGTTTCCTACATAAGGGTGATATGAATTTTTGAGTATTTATCTGTAGGTTTTGTAAATTGACTTCAAATATTCAAAATACTTTCATAATAACTAAATCATTAACTTCAAACAAATTCCCCAATAAAACTAATACTACCCAAACAATTGTGCCACTAAAGTGTAGAGTGTTAAGCGGAAATTGAAGGAAATATAGTTTGTTCTTTGTGTGTTTACTTGAATGAAATTGTATGTTTGCATGTATGTCTGTAAGTGTTTGTATTTATAACTTATATAACTGTGAATTCAATATTATTTGTAACATATGGATGGTATACAAAACAGTTTTCATATCTAGCAGTACATTTGCTATTACAAGTTCAAGTATTACTGTGTGTATGTATGCTTGTGTATCAATAAGAAAGTGTATTTGTATATAAATGATAGTTTATTTTAACAGGGTAAAATGTCACATACACATTTGTCACTTTATATAATAAGTGTTAGAATATTCGTTATTCCTACAATTGCTATTAGTAAACACATATGGATACATATATATATATATAGAAACAGTTATCAATTTAATATATGTATATTAGGGTGGGTTAAATTTTGTGCGACTAAGGCGCATCAAGATTCTTGTTTTATGGATCATTCCAAGAAACTTTGCCGAAGAAACCACAGCACAAAAATGAATTTAGATATGAGCTTTACCTTTTAAGACCACTTTTGGAGAAAATTCTATTTTCATTTCAAAATGGGTCAAATGTGGCCCAGACCTTATGAAGGCTAATAGAGAAATTGTATGTATTTTATTTAATCATGTTTACTGTGGTGCTTAATTTTGACCCCATTTATATGCAGCAAAATAAGGGCCATCTTAGTATATAGTGTCTTTTGTACATGCATATTTAAAGTTTCGTGTATGAGTGTGTTTATTTTTTTCTTTTTTTTTTCATTTTCACTTTATATTACTTGTTTGTCTAAATATAGAAGAAAAACATTTTTCATATTACAAATATATTTAGATAAATACATTGACTATGTAGATTCATAACCCAGCAAAAAGTGTCACCTACTTTCCAGTTGTTTCATTTTCGGTACAAAAATAAAGAATTCTACTAGTGATCTAAACATTTTTAAGCATTTGAATTATTGGAGCAAGAATGAACATGAATATAATGTTGGAGCTGCTGTGTATTCGATTGTTGAACGCCCTAACCAAATTAGTAATATATTAAATGAAGTAATGTATAAATAACGATAACGTTGTTATATAATCCTTACAAGGTAGTACCCATAGTAGTGATTAAGACTACAAGGTAATAAATAGATGTACAAGGTGGCGCAAAAGTAATCCTCCTATCAGAAAATGCTATAAATTTTGCGATTGACCCCTAATGTCAGTTCTGTTTTGACATTTGTTTAGTAAACACATGCGAAATACACGTTTATAAACAATGTTATGCTACACTGCTCTAGAACGCGGAATATTGCTGACTATTTATTTGGCCAGTAATCGGTCGGTGACTTTGGCACAACGTGAATTTCGTCGCAGATTTCCTGGCCGTCCAACGCCTACTGGTGAAACACTGCGACGTTTAGCCGCTCGTCTCGAAGAGACTGGCACAACACGAGATGCTGCTAGGCGTGGCAGATCCCGGAGTAGCCGTTCTGCAGAGAATATTGCTGCTGTAGCCGACTATGTCATGGAAGCGCCGTCGACATCGACCAGACGACGTGCCACGCAAATGGGTATCAGTCGACGGTCTTTACAGCGAATTTTTGTACAAGATTTGAAGATGTTTCCGTACAAAGTCCAGACGGTGCATCAGTTGTTAGCTGCTGACTGCCAATCGCGTCTAACATACGCTCAAGCCATCCTTAATCACCACTAAGAGGAAGATGATTTTTCATCAAAAATAATCATGAGTGATGAGGCCCATTTCCATCTTAGCGGGTACGTAAATATGCAAAATTTACGCTTCTGGGGCACTGAAAATCCGCGTGTAACCCACGAAGAGCCATTACACCCGCTCAAAGTCACTGTATGGTGTGCTGTTTTCGCTGGAGAAGCCATCGGACCTTTTTTCTTCGAAAACGTCGCGGGCCAAATGGTTACTGTGAATGGTGAGCGCTACAGAGCAATGATCAACGTGTTCTTTTTGCCGCCACTTGATGAATTGGGATTGGAAAACATGTGGTTCCACCAGGACGGTGCAACGTCACACACAGCACGTGCCACAACCGATATGCTGAAGGATGCATTTCCCGGGCGCCTAATCTCCCGTTTTGGCGATTTGCACTGGCCAGCAAGATCGCCTGATTTAACCGCTCCAGACTTTTTTTGTGGGGCTTTTTGAAGTCGCGGGTTTATGTCAACAAGCCTCAGACTCTTGCAGCTCTTATAGACAATATCCGACAAGAATGTGAGGACCTATCGCCGGAAGTTTTGGCCAAACTAATGGAAAATGCCATAAAAAGGGTTCAACGGACAATCAACTGTGGCGGCGGCCATTTACATGACATCATATTCTCGACTTGATGTAAAAAAAAATTAAAAGACCAAATAAAAATAATCCACAAGAGGAATCAAAGTTTTTCATTTTTTTTTTTTAATTACAGCCAAAAAACATCGGAAGTTTACTTTTGCGCCACCTTGTACATTTCTATTTAAATTTTAATTCGAAGTATAGTATTTGCTGGGATGTCTACTTATACAGTATGCATAATATAAATGTATGTACACACACTGACACAGTAATTTTTCAGTAAGTAAAGTGAGTATTTATTAGTGGAGATATTGATAGTTTTGTTTAGTTGCCAATATAAACATTTATTTATATGCAGCATTTTCTTTCATTTTTTCCCAAAGTGCCTGTTATTGTTGTTTTTCTATTCTATTAAACTTAATTTTTCCTTGTAACGGGTGTTTACTATAAAATTATATTTAATTTGAATTGAAGACGTTGTTTTCCAAATTACATAGCTTATAGGTAAGAGTTGTTTAGGGGGAAATACAAATAAAAGTATGGAATGATTTAGTAAAACATATAAATTGATTTGATAAACTCATATTTTTGAACTTTTGAGTTCTTGCGAATATTGCTATTACACTTTAAGCTCATTTCAAATCAAATTGAAAAATTTTAAAAGTCACATAAAAAATTAGCTGTTTCTAATTTATGTTAAATTTTGAACAATAACATAGAAGTCACATGAACATTATCGCAATAAGCAGTAAAGCCCCAAAAGATTTTATGACTTGGATGCAAATAAACTTGAAAAAATTAAATATTTTTCAAACAAAAAATATTTGGTGTGAATTCGTATTTCCTTTCTACTGGAGAATCCTATTTATATAAAGGATAATCAAGCTATAATTCAATTTCTTATTACTGGATTCCAGCCTGGAATCACTGCTAACTGGGAGTATAATTGTTATAATAATCATATGTTAATCATACGCATTGGTGATCAATGCGAAAAATTCCAATATGTATAACTAATGTTGAATTTCAATTAAATATTTAAAAAAATTAAAATATTTTGAGTATTTTCGAAACAAAAAGTTTTGCACATACTTGTTGCTTAATTTATGTTCAAAACCATAGAATAAAATATTCATAGAAGCCTAACTGAGAGACAAAAAACCTAAGTCTGTTGTCAAAAATCTAAAACTTGCAACAAAAAAATACATATTCATAAAATATAGGAGAGACTGATATATTTACTCTCAGTTGCGCCTCTAGTTCTGCCCTATGTTCAAAACTGTCAGGATTTATTTTTCGTTTTTGACAACATTATGGCCCAGGCCTTAAACCTTTTTGAAATGATTGTTCAGTTTTGTTAAACTATACATTTGCGTCTGGTCTTTTAATTTTTATAGAATGGTCGATCTTTGACATACACACACTGGCATGTAGTAAAATGTGCATTGTGTATGTAAAAGAGAAGATCATAATGTATTTTCCCTAACGCTGCACAGAGGAGCCATATATACTAAATTTGGAGATTAATTGAAAAACCAAATTTCAAGTATCGTGAAAACTGAAAGTACCTGCAAAATTCTACATCAACAGGCAAAAAATGAATGTCAAATATGACACTGTATTTTTATAGTCACGTGTTGAAATTACATATTGTGAGAAAAAAAACCTAAAAAAGTGATAAAAAATAACTAAAAAATTTGAGAAAATAAATACAATTTGTTATAAGAAATTTCAAAAAATTAATAAATCTAATTATGCAACCATCAAGTTCAGGTATTTGTTGATATGTTTTGGTTAAACTTAAATTTGAATTATTTGTGAAAGTGGCTTTGTTATTAGTTTTTATATTGGAAGTGCAAAAAAATGCATTTTATCAGTTCAAATGGACATAAAGTTGGGCTCAGCTAGGCAGAGAATTTAATATAATTTTAAAGCCTGGACAGTTAAACGTTGTTTTAGATAAAATTATGTTGCGTATCGCTGCGCCTCATAAGTAATATGTAAATAAGTAAGAGCTTCACCCGTTAAGTCTACGAACAAAAAGTACTTTGCGATTCTGCTAAACGTTTTATCGCTGTCGTAGTTGTTGTTGTCATTGTTTTTTGTTTTATAAGAGATATGCAAATGTTGTGATTAATAATACGAGAGTCACGTGTGAGCAGTGTTGCCAGGAGCTGGCAAAAAAAGAAGCTATATTGACTTCAAAAAAAGGCCAGAAAAAGCCAAACTGTTTTAAAAAAAAGTCAAAAAAAAAAGCTAAAATATTATTAAATTTTAAAGTATGTTCATAAAATTCATAAAAATAAATAAAATTATAAAGGTATATTGCAGCAGCAAACAAAAAATATCATTAATAATAAATAATAAATATACATAAGCGACCAAAAACCTCTTAAAGCAATGGAAATAAGCTTTCTTTTGACCAAAAAATTAAAAAAGGGGTCCATTTTCGAAAAAAATTTAGATTTTGCAAAAAAAAATTCAAAAATTGTATGTCTTGAGTTACAAAATATTTATTTTGATAGATATTCCACTCGAATCCCACTAAACGATCAAAAATCTATTAAAGGAATGGACCTAAACTTTCTCTTGAGCAAAAATAAAAAAGGGCCCATTTTGAAAAAAATGTCAACAGTCTTAGATTTTGCAAAAAAAGTCAAAAGAAATGTTTTTTTCCGAAAGATTGAAGAAATAGTTATGTAAACTATTTGGGACACATTTTACTAAGAACAATAGGCAATAAGTTACATGGATGAGAAAAAACACCTGCTTGTCCAAAATATCAAATTCTGATCCCCTCTAACTCAGAAAGTTTTCGACCGATCTTGTTGAAAAATTGTGTCTGAATTACTATCTAATAGAACTAACTATCGGAAGACATCGATTTCAAAAGATGGTTCACTTGACATTAAATGCCCCATATATATGTTTATACAGACAAATCTTAAATTTTGTTTTTATACCCTCCACCACCACAAGTGGTGAAAGAGGGTATATATAAGTTTGTCATTCCGTGTGTAACATTGAGAAATATTCATCTGAGACCCAACAAAGTATATATATTATTGATCCTTATGAAATTCTAAGTCGATTGAGCAATGTCCGTCTGTCTGTCCGTCTGTCCGTCTGTCCGTCTGTCTGTCTGTCTGTGTAAAACACTCTCACGTCCAAAATACATAAGCGAAATTAATGAAATGTATACCAAAATGTTTATAATTTTTCGAAGCAGTTTGGTATTGAAAATCAGCAAAATCGAATTGGTAGAACCAGGGTTATGGATCAAAATGTAAGACAACCTCCAAAAATGTTGATAATTTTTACATGATTTTTGTGACTTTTGGTAAATTCATTGCAGAGAACTTCATTAAATTTTGCACTCATTATTTATATGATAAAAGGAAAAATTCTGTTGAAAATGGAAAGAATCTGTCCATAATTTCTCGTAGCCCCCATACAAATTTCTTCCCGAAATATGGTGCTATAGTCTATAAATGCCTACAGAATTACAGTATCTATACAAAATTCAGCAAAAATAAGTTTTGTGCTAAGAGAAATCACAAGACTGAATTTTTCGTGGATCGGCCCATATTTGATCATAGCCCCCATATAAAGTTCACTTCCGAAAATCACTTAAACATGCATAAATACCTTATAAATATCGCTATTGAGTTGAAATTCGACACAAATAATCTCCATATATACAAAAGTCGCTGCAACGAATTCTATGAAGATCGGTTCATATTTGTTTATAGCTCTCATATAAGGACCTCATCCGAAGAACACATTAACCTGCATAAATATCTAAAAAATATCAATATCAAACCAAAATTTTACACAGATCCGTAATTTATATATGGAAGTCATACTGTAGGATTTTGTGAATATCGGTCTATATTTGACCGTAGCTCCAATATAAGGTCCATTTCCGAAAATCAGTTAAGTACTCACAAATCTCTTACAAATATCTTAATAATGCTAAAATTCGACATACATAAAACTCATATACATAGCAATAACTGTACCAAATTTTATGAAGTTTGGCCCATAATTGGTCATAGCTCCCATATAAGGACCACTTCCGAAAAACACATTAACCTGTATAAATATCTAAAACATATCGATGTCAAAATAAAATTATACACAGATGAGTAATTTGTATCTAGTAATCATACTACTGTAGTTTGTGAATATCGGTCCATATTTGACCATAGCTCCATATAAGGTCCACTCCCGAAAATCACTAAAACCCTCACAAATTTCTTACAAATATGGTCATTAAGTTGAAATTCGAATCCAAAAATTGCAATATATGTAAAAATCATTGTACGAAATTTTATGATGATCGGCCAATAATTGGTCATAGCCTCCATATAAGTACCACTTCTGGAAAACAAATTAATCTACACAAATATCCAAAAAAAATATTTGTACTGAACCAAAATTGTACACCGATCAGTAATTTGTATTCAAGAATCATATTACAAGATTTTTTAAATATCAATCCATAATTCGATATAGTTGTCATATAAGATCCACACTTGTTTTATTAAATTTTGTTATTTATAAATTTTACAAAAATAGCCCTCAAATAATTTGAAATCACGTTACAGTATTATATGGCGATAGTCCCATAATAGGTCAGCTCCAATATGTTGAACCAAAATTTGAATCCAAAAATCATACTACTGAATTTTATGAATATCGGTCCATAATTGGCAACAGCCCTCGTATAAGTTCCACTTTCGGTAATAACTATACCCAACTAATACCCATAAAACTCTTGTAAAGATGAAATTCAATTAAAATTTGTTATAATATGAATAAATGACAAACTCTATTCAAAATGGTAAGAATCTGCAGTTAAAGTATATTCTGCTTAAACTAGTCTTTCTTACAATTGTTATATTATTTCATATATTTATTTAATAGTATTTCGATAACATTGTCTTATTCCTCATAATAACAAATATTGAATATGGATATTAATGTGTTTATGCCAATGTAACTTCTACATCTCTCATCATATTTAGGTGGAGGGTATTTAAGATTCGGCACTGCCGAATATAGTACTCTTACTTGTTTTTTTTTAATTTAAGTACTAAGCATCTACTATTTTTCACATACATAATATATTTTTTGGTTTTACGATTACTATTTTAAGTGTATTATTAACGGACAAAAAATCAATTTAGCGAAGAGTTTTCATATGAAAATCTTTGTCGCAATTGCTCAATTAGTTTAATTTGCCGTATTATTTTTTCTTTTATTTTTATTTTTTCAGAATCGTCAATAAAACCGTTCGTTATTTTATCTCTCATTTTTCAAATGATGTATCAAATTCATTGCATTGTATTACAATTTGAAAACACAAACTATGGAGAAGAAATTTTAAATCAGAAAACAGCTTTGTTGGATACGCTGAATAGCTTACTGGTTTAAAAAAAATAATACAGCAAATTATAATCAGTATATTAATCACGTAAATGTTTGGCTTTGAAGCATTGCTGGTTTTAAATCGAAGTACAGATTCACAATACGTTTAGCGGCTATTTCAAATGACAGCCATCGAGTATCACAAGCCTTCAAGAGTTTGTGGGGCTCTTGTCCTTTATATAACGATGAATATAATGTGTAATAACAATTTTGTCTTGAAAGCGAATTTGCTAGACATTTATAGCTTTCAGATATAAAATACTATATTTCATTTTGAAATACTTGGTATTGGCAATTGTTATTTGTTCTTTTAATACTGCACAATTCTTGAGTATATTAAAAAGCTAAATGAAAAACAGTAATGAATTAAAATTAAAATGTCTCACAAATATAAATTTAGCCTTTTTATTTTCTCCTTATCCTCGAAAATTTGGTTTTAGCTTCGTGGTTTTTTCTAGCATTTTTTATTTAAAAAAAGGCTATTATCAAATTAAAAAAATGCTAGAAAAAAGCCACGAAGCTAAAACCAAAATTTCGAGGCTAAAGAGTAAATAAAAAGGCTAAATTTAGCCTCAAAAAGGCTAAACTGGCAACACTGCGTGTGAGTCAGATCTGGATGTAGCTACATTCATGCATTACAATGAAATAAACAATAAGAAACGTTTATCAATTACTTTTCTTTATTTCAGTTAAGTTTAGTTTTCCATCCGTTGAATTTCTAATCGTGAATGAATAGCATTCGGGAGTTTAACAAATTAATTCTCACGCACTCAAACACCCACTCATGTGCACATCTGTACTTTCAATGAACTTTTCTAAATGAGTTAAAAAGTCATTGAAAATCAGTTCTTAAATAATTCGTATCCGAAGTATTTTAATGGCAGGTTAATATAACGATATCATTTTAACCAAAATATCCGTAAAAAATGGGCATTTGACCCCACTGTGCGCTGATGTTAAGTGTGGGTAAATACAAAATATAAATAGTTTTAGGAAAACACATTTCCAATGTCTTTAAAAACGCTTCCAATGATTTGTTATGGGTCATTGTTCATTCATCCAATAGAATAATTTAGGATTGCTGCAAAACTTTTCACTGATAGATCAAGAGCTGATCAAGAGCTCTGATGTTGTATCTATTTAGATCAGTTGAATCTGAGACTGTTCCAGAGACTATACAAATCTTGAATATTATGGATATACAGTACGATAAATCTTCCTAGATTGCATCAAAGAAACCTTTATAAGATCATTACGGGTCGATGGCATCTATAGCTGTGAATGCACAGTAGTATCTGTAACAACAAGAAATAAGAAAGAGACACAACGGTCGATACCTACACTTGAACCCAAATGAGTAATGCTTGTAAATATAATTATGTCTACATTTAGTAGAATAAATAACAACAAATCTTAAATTCCTTTGTGAAAAATTTTTGATGGGCCACAATTGGCAACCCCTGGAATATTCATTCATTGTATATTGTATATTATTTATATATATAACATACGTATGTGCTTGTTTTCACGTATCTGTGAATCTATTGTCGTACACTCTGACACATTCTAAATTTAAAATATTAAACCGTACACTAAAAATAGATTTTAAAACGTAAAGAATTGTTTTCCATAAAACTGCTGGCTTTCAGCATTTAAAAATAATTTTAGATTTATACTTATATTTAGCTGTATTAAATTACCTTCGTATACGAAGGTAGATAAATTAAAATTTAATTGAATTTTATTGATTTATGGACAAATTTGTTTAGGTTTTTAAAAGCAAATCCTATCCAAATTATTCTAATAAGGACTGAGATCGAAAAATGTTTAACATACATATATGTTCATAAAAATGAAACCACTAAACTTACAGTTTTGAATCTTTTTTTACTTGATTGAAATTATTGTTACAATTTACAAAAAAAAAAAAATATTTTTTTAGTTCTAATCATTAGTGATAAAATTTTGAACCTTTTTTGAAAACCCTTCCATTATGGTTTTAATAGAGCTTAGTGTCACTTTGTTCGAACAGGTTGTCCATTTTCGTTTAAAATCTACCACACTTTTGGACACCTTTTTTGTGCTCTTCAATTCTCTTTTAACAAGAGCCCAACATCTCTCCACTGGACTCAGCTCCACGCAGTTTGGAGGAATGCCTCTCTTGGTACAGATACCACATTATTGTTCTTGTACCACTCAAGACCTTTCTCACCATAGTGACAGATGCCACATCACCCCAAAAATAAGTGGATATGGAAATGGAAACATCCTTTTTTGTAGACATTCCTGGATGTAAATTTCGGTATTTATTGAGCCTTTGCAACAAATGTTTGGCTTTTTTACCGCAACTGCATATTGCTTGCCATATCAAGAACTTTTTGGGAAATTTTGTCTGCTTTTGGGTCCTGAACTTTTCCTCAACATTCCCTCGAGCATCCGCAACATAAAAAATTGACCCAGAAGCTGCGAAAAATTTTCCATACGTACATTTCGTCATCCATTATTTTTTTTACTTACGTGCTCTGTCTTTGGCCTCTAAGTTTTTAGCAGAGTTCCTGTCAGGAACTTTTTGAGCCTTGTGTGCTTTTAAACCTTCATTGGCTTTAACTTTTCGTACCAAATAGTTCGAGTACTGAGCTAACCGGGCTGCTTTCCTACCGGATGTGTTGGGAGCTCTTTTAAAATGCTTTCTATTTATTGGCTTTAGAAACAACATGTGGACCATTTCTTCTACATGAACCAGGTTTTCTATCAACGAACAAGTTCTTCCGATACTGTTTAATAATATTGGAATCAGTTTGACGGCATACCTTTGATTGTTTGGCCAAATTTTTGTAGGACCAAGTTATGTTTTGTTGAAAATATCTTATAATTTTAGTACTCACTTTTTTCTGGTCACTCATTTTAATCAGATTAACAACAAATCAACATAATTGACATTAAACATAATAACTTACAAGGTTTACATGCACAGCCAGCCAGCGATACGGACAGACAGACAGACGGACATCGTTTAATCTCAGAAAGTGTTTCTGAGTCTATCGGCGTACTTTAAGGTGGCTGTTAGAATAATATATTTGGGTGCAACAAACTCCAGCACAAACGCACAATACCCTCCCCACTTTGGCTGTGTAGGGTATTAACAGCTTTAAATGGCTATTTTGCCGAAGTATGTTTGTGATTCTGAAAAAGGTCTTACAAAATCAATTTCCCTACGTTTCGAAACACTGAACGAAATACATAAATAACCAGAAGTTCTAGAGTAAAGAACACAAGACTAATTACCAATTAAAATATTTCCAAATCAGCAAGGCGTTTTTCTGTGTTGATTTAATAAGTTTAAGCTATCAAATAATAATAATTTTAAAATAGTTTTTATTCATATTTTTCAGTAACAACCCGTTATGTTAAACTTTACTAGTATCTATTTATGTTGAAAGTTTTCTCTTGTATTTTGTTTCACAAAATATATGAGAACGTATAAAAGGTATTTGTTATTCATATCAGTTGTGGTTGTTGCGGAAATTAACTTGTGTTGGACTGTTTTTTTACTTCTATCTCAATAAATCTATGTATAAAAAATGAACAAATAAATCAATATTGTATCAAATGTTTAAATAAAAGCATTTATTAAAAAAGTAGTTTCATATTAATATTGTTGTTTTTTATTACAAACTATCTCTCATTCCAGATATAGTGTCAAAGTTACTGATGATGCTGTTGATAAAGTTAAACTCTATTTGTAATAAATATTAATTTATCAATGTATATTTAATAGTAAAAATATATATATTTATTCCGAGTAATTGTGATTGGTTTGTTAAATATGGAATTTGATTAAAATAAATACTAATGACTTCTTAATTAAAAGCAATTAATAGCAATCAAAAAATTGTAATATGTGAAATCACTGCCTTTCATTTATAACTCAGCTGAGATTCACTAGAACTCCTACACTTATGTATGCCCTAAATTGAGTTAATTGTATTTATAAGATGTATGTTTTTTTTTATTAATTTCATTTCATTTTTTTATTAAATAACCTCATTTGGAAACTTTCCTCATAATTTATGCTTTAAACTTGTAAAATTGTATTATTTTTAAGAGCAGAGTGCAGGCAAGTAGATTAATTTATTAAATTCCTCATAACATTTAAAACCATAAACATGTCTTAAAAGTGAATTTATTTATTGCTCTTAAGATTCATTTTTATATATATTTTTTCTTCTACTTGTGCCAACATTTTATGACTTAAATGGTGAAAAACAAGTCCTAAACATTTATATTAATCTAAAGTTCTTTTTCAGTTTCGTGAGTTGTTTGACTTTATTTTTGTTTGTTTGTTGTTGTTTTTTTTTTAAGGAACTTGCTGCTATTTAGCATAATGTTAAGCGGATTTACATAATTTTTATATGGTTTATAAATGCACGTTACTAACTAAGTAATACATACTCCAGTTTAAACAAGTATTTATATATATATGTATATATATTGTATGTGAATAAGTAAGTGGTTGTTAATACTGATATACATACATACATAAATGTATATAAATATATATATGTATGTGTGTACTTGTATTTTTTATGTTGGCTTTATATCATCTCACTGGGAAAAAAGAAAAATAAGAAATAAAGTAAAGTCAAGCAACGCAACACAACATAACACAACCTTATGAGAAATAAAAATAAAAAATATTCAAACCTTATCTTTATGCTTTACTGCACTTGACTTTAACAACTCAAAAACACACCTTTAAAGCCAAGTTAACATACATACACACACATACATATTATGTGTAAACAAAGTTCAAAGGCAAACTGAAAAGTTCTTGTGAACAATTCACATTACACTTCTTAAGTATCTGCCTTTGGATGGTCTAGAATTTCTGCATCACGTGAATTTGTTTGGCTACGATTTGCCACAATATTTTTTAACCATTCCTTGACTTTGTTTCAAACTTCTTAACTAGAGTCAAATTTGTAAATACTTTAGATTAGAGAAGTTATATGTACATTGTATCTGATCATTTAACTCTATAACCGTAGATATATTAATGCTTACTACATTCTATTTTAGCACATTCCTTTCAAATGGGGGTTATAAGAATCGTATTCATATCGCAAATGAAAACAAACTTTAGAGCTACTCGTGAGAACCTCAAAACAATAAGTCTCTTATCAAGCAATTGCTTCGTCACCAGAAGATTTACAATTGAGTTTGATTATCATAATTTAGCAACTGTAATCGTGAAATCTATTTCAGTATAGAATTTCCCGAAATAAATCCTAATTGATACTCTCTAGACTAACCGAAGCACAAAAGGGGGTCGTTTTCTCTAGGTCCCAAAGTGCGGCACTTAGGGTCACCATGGCTGATGACAATCTTTCAAGCCTGTCTCTCATGGTCCTATATACCCAATACTTGGACCGAATGCAATATGACTTTCATCCCGAAGGTTGGAGAAGCCTCACATACCAAGGCAAATGATTTCAGACCGATCATCCTTATTTCTAAAAACCCTGGAAAGAATTATTGACTCATGTCAGTAAATAAGAGATTGTTATCTACCTCTCAACATGCCTACACCAATGGGAAATCAGTTGAGACGGCATTTCACTCATTCGTGGGATATATCGAAAAATTAATCCACCTGTGCCAATACGAGGATAATATGGCCTGCGTTGGGCTGTATACGTACGTCATATCTAATTTGACTACAACGAATACGACTCAGCAATATGGTGGCGATGAACACCGGACATTGCACTTTCGGTCTCAATGTTGCAAGACTTGGGTTACCTTATAACGACTTCTGCAGACATTGTCAGAATGAGAAAGAGGAAAAAACTATTCTGCGCTTCTTTTGTAATTGTCCGGCACTGGGTGATCTACGGGACATACTCTTAGGTGAGCGATCCTTTGGTACCCTCTCCGGGGTATCTTTGAAGGAACTAAGCGGCATAGACGCCTTTATTAGGGAAAGCAGGTGGTTGATAAGACCGGACTTGCATATTGCACCTCATGGTGACTGGGCAACTGTCCCATGATGGTCTGCGTTATCTGACTCTCAACGTCTTCCCCTCCAACTCCTCCCATTTCATTCAATATTCTCCTCTTGCCTACTAAATCTATAGAATTCCTTTCTTCTATTTCTATTTCTCTCCTTTTCTGTTTTCATTCTCTTTTCAGATACCACAAATGGAATGATTATTAGACCCAAGTGAGCTGTACCAACGAAGGTTTTGGATGGCTGCCTGATAACCTAACCTGGGGTAATAAATAGATAAAAATGTTGCCAAATTTTTGTTCTCGGTCCAATTTGTAAATAATTTTTGCACATAATTATTACTTGCGATGAAAACTGAATCAACTGCGATAATCCATAAGCATAAGACATCGTATGTGAAGCCCGGCCAACCAGCCGAAACTACCGTAATGCTCTATATTTGGTGAGATCAAAAGTCTGCTATCTAGTATGAGCTGCTGTGAACTGGCCAGACCATCATATGGAACCTGTACCGAATGCAAATGATTCGTTTGAAGCGAGCATTGGCCGAAAAATGTGCAGAATATGCAGCCAGACATGCAACCGTAATATTCCATCATGACAACGCTCGGCTACATGTTGCCATACCTGTTAAAAACTATTTAGAAAGATGAGGTTGGGAAGTTTTGCCCCAAACGCTTTATAGTCCAGATCGTGCCCCGTCCGATTCCTCTTGGTTTCTCGAAAACGCTTCAGTTTGAAACTGTATCCGACATTGGCTTGATTAGTTACTGGCATCAAAAGATGAACAGTTCTTTTGGCTCGGAATCCATATGTTAACAGAAAGATTGGAAATATCATAGCTACCAATGACAAATACTTTGAAGTAATTTATGTTGTACAAATGTTTCATAAACTAATATGGTTTGTCGAGTTTCGTAAACTTTTATGCTTTGATAAGAAATTTGTTTATACAATTTAAACACATTTACCATTATAGTTCTCCAGGTATTCGAAATTAACTATTTACTTTTGATGGGAGGTGCCACGCCCACTAATCCAAACTGGACCATTTTCAGCCAAACTATGTAAAAAAATAAGAGAGCTCGGACAAAATTTTAACAATCTCGTAATAGTTTTCGAAATATACAGAAATGACTGTTTACTTTGTATGGGGCGTTCAGAACCCTCCCAGTTTTTGGTTAAACTCATGCTGTGATATGAAATTGATTCACATAAAGTTTTAAGACTTTCACGATTATAGTTCTTTCTCAAGATATTAGAAAAAACTATTTAATTTGTATGATATGTGCCACGCCCACTAATGAAATTCCTCCTATTTCCAGCCAAACTCCGTATAATGCGGCCGTTCGTAGGGTCTTTCTCCTCCATAGAACGCGGCAGGCGGCTTCGCTAAATAAAGGCTTTCGTCTAAATATATGATTAAAGAATATATTTTTCCAGTGGAATTTCTTTAATTTTTGATTAAACTTTCTATTTTTGTCAAGTAAAATAAATCATTTAAGTAAACCAAAAATTTTCTAAGATGTAATAATTCCATAATGGCTTTATTTCACTTATTCCATGGGAAATTGGGTCATATGGTCTTATTTTCCAATCGTTGAGCTTATTGCCACTGTTTTATATCCACTTTTTTTCGTCGGTTAGAAGTAAAAGTTTGGAATTTTAACTTCTTTAACACTTTCACTTTTTCAAACTTTAAATTTGTAACTACCGAACTCCACAAAATTCAGGTAATAACTAAAAATCGTAGCTATCGTGTTATGACTGCTTTATACTTACAACGATAAATTCGATAGAAATTAAACTAAAATATATATACATACTTAAATTAGTTTTTAAATATCATGGACATTATCTCACTCCAAAAGTGTCATTATGTCCTTAGACTTTACAACACATTTTACATGGACATTATGATACTACGCGAAATAACATAATGTCTATGGACATTAGTCATTTTTTGGAGTGTCATAACGTCCATGAACATTATGTCAATGGACAATATGACATGCCACCGTTAAAGTTCATGCAGTGATAAACAATTTTTTCGTTTGATAAAAAATTGAAATTGGCGAATAAAATCGCGAGTTTTTCAATGTGAATTTTTGTGTTAAGTACGGTGGAATGAATGATATATAATTTTTATGAAAAATGTTTATTATTCTTGACCCATGCATGGAATGAAAAAAATGTCGAAGTCCTGGGTTCGTTAGTTAAGGAATGTTGGCTATAGACAACATTGGGCAATTTTGGTTGTTAAAAAATATTTAACTTATCTTTTAATACATTGTTTATTGAAATTGATATATCAAAAGACACAAAACTATTTTGTATGGGTTGAAACGCAAACATCGTATTTGAATATCGGATAACCAGTGTGACATAGCCTGCACATGCTTTTCCGTCCTCATTCCACCCATTGACCCATATTGTCAAATCGTGTGACTTTTGCAGGTTCTGCAACATATGCTCTTTTATAGGAGCTTGATTTAGTGGCAGTCGAAAGCGTTGGTGATGATGGAGTTTATGGTAAATAACATGGTGATGAAGGGAATGTCTCCACCGTTGAAAGGAGTGATGACGGCCGTCTTCTTTTCCTTGGAAAAACTGATGTTTCAGTTGCAGTCTTAAGCAATATCTAACTGGAATTTTATCAGTGACATATTCTTTACTTAGCCGTCATTGTATTTGAGGTCTCTGAAATGCAATAGCCAACTACTGACCACAGAGGAATTAATGCATCATGTGGTTGACTTTGTATTTCTTAGCAAATTTTAGCAATGGGCGAACTTTGAGGCTGAGTCGCGTTATTGTTAATATGGAAATAATTTTTAATTTTTTCAAATAGATTTCTTGGCAGAGAATTTGCAGGTGGCTGTTTGAAATTTTCTGACCATGCCATTCCATATGCTAGAGTATTTACTACAGCGAGCTATAGTAATATTCCAACATATCTTTTTATTTCGGTCACGCTACATTTCAGCTCCGTTCCATTAGTTTGAACAGCATGCCACTTTATTTTGTCACAAATCTTCTGCCAAGTTTTATATGCAAATAACTCGGTATAATATAATCACCTGATTTAGAATATTAATTTAAATTCCATTGTTTTTTTGGTAGTTAGTTCCTCAACCAAACCAACGCCTTATCAGTCAGGATTTTTAATATTTCAGAGGGTTAGTCAACATCGTTCTTTATTATTTGTAAGAAATGCTAGCCATATCTTCTGCGGATCTTTACCACCAAACCATTCTTTACTTTGTTATTGTTTTAAACGGACTTTTTAGAAGCCCCTCGTACATACTTATGCATATTTGTGTGTATATGTATTCCAAGAACTCATGCTTGCAGACGTAGTGATACATACATAAATATGCATACACAATTTTAAAAACTCAAAGAATATATGATTTCATAATTTTATAACTTCCCTTTTCTGTTAACTTTAAATTTTTTTATTATTTCCAGTTTCTGCATGTGTGTGTATAGAGTCTATTTTGTCTATAAACAAACATACTTTAAGCTCTGTATACAGGAATAATAAAGTTATTCGTTTCTTTTAAACCCTACACTGTGCAATGTCAATGATTTAATATTTTGTAATCATGTCAAAACCAGGCAAAGTTAAACAATATTAAGTTTTTATATCTGGATTCTGATTTAATTCTTATCATTCTGGGAAATTTAAAAATATTAAATTGATATTTATGATGAATTTATATGCACAAAAAAGTAGCATAGTTTTAGGCTGTAACGAAATTAGATAGTGAGCTGATTTTATTAGCAAGTACCAGGACCTCGGTATTTTCTCTCTCTCTCTCTCTGAGTTGATATATTATTATTATTAGTAAACAATTAGTTAATTTTACATTTTTTTTTTAAATATTTTATTAATTTTGGATAACAAGATCTGTACAACAAATTTATAACGAAATCGAAATATTATTTCGAAACTCACTTTTCTTAATCACTTATTTCACTATAGAAAATATAATAAAATCTTTGTAGAATTTGTCTTAGCCTACCCTTACAGCCACTTACTATCAATTTAATGTTTCTCTGTTTTCTTTTACATTCAGGTGAACATATTTTTATTTCTTCCACCTATATAGCAATCTCATACGTAAATTACTTTTACAATTCATTTTTGTTTATGACTTCCAAAAAAATAAATAAATAAAAACAGAAAATCAGGATAAAAAAATTATATAAAAATAAAATTACCTTGCTTGTTTTGTTGTTCGTAAAAGTCAGAAAATGTGTTGCTGATGATGGTGATGACGATTTTATTGTTAATGTTGTTTTGTATTTTTTTTTTTTATTCATTCGCAATGAAAACGCATATAAAATTGGTTTGTTGTAGATTTTTTCAAATAAAATTATATGTTTGTAAAGGGTCTTTCATTAAGCGCTTCATATATTTAAATTTTAATAAAATAAAGTCTGTGTCATCTTCGATATTTGTTATTCGTTTGAAAGACCTATCGACGTCATTGTGTATGGAATATAATAACATGCAAATGCACAACCCGGCTTCGCTGGGTAACGCGTATCTGAGCTGTCTAATTTTTCATAAGTCTGGTGCCTAAATCAGGCTAAGTTTGACCATTGACATGGGTTATGTTGGCTTTGAGGGCTGCTGTGGCTTCTGGATTATTCGCAAAGACTAAAGAAAACCACACAAGAAAAAGTCTAACGGTGTCAAATTAAATGATCTCGGTAGTTAGCTCCCATCACTTCAACGTGCCCTCAAATCACACGTGCAGAATGTCCAATGTGACATGACATGTATGGCATGCTTCACCTTCCTTTTGAAACAGCATGTCGTTGGTGTCTATAACATCCAATTCAGGGCAACAAAATAGACCTATAGTGCTCGGCGTTGACGGTGATGGCCTGGCCAACATCGTTCCCAAAGAAATATAGACCGACGACGCCGCCAGCCTAAATTCCACAACAAACAATGACATTTTCGGGATGCTTTGGACGCTCTGCGATCTCATGTGGATTGGTAGCGTTCCAAATTCGACAATTTTGTTTTTATGATTCATCCAGGGGCCTCATTGTGATTTGGCCAAACAAACTAAATATCTGAGATGTAGCTTCAACAATATTGCCGCTATCAACTGTCACAGTTCGGATGTCCCTATTGAAAGACCCTTTATATGTACTTTGGGAAATTGTTATAGGAAATAACTTTTTAATAGGTAATTTATGCAGTTTATAGCAGAAGTTGTTAAAATTGGAAAACATCATTTGGAAGATTCATTTTTTTTTATGATTTATGTAAAATAGTAAAAGGTGCTGGAAAAGTTATGTTTGGAAAAGCAGAGTGTTTCTTGAAACCATTTAATATAGAAAGTAAAATTAATGGAAATTACTTAAATATTGAGGGATTATTTTACACATCATCATTTTATAAGTTAATTGAGTTTTGATTGAAAGAGAAAAAACCAACCCTGAAAATTAATTCGATTGGTAAATACTTAATGAGGCTAAAAAGAGAGATAGAGAGATTTATGTTTAGAGAGTGATGATGCCATTTTGGGTATGTTCACATTGTTGAAGACAAAATGTTTGCAAAACGGGCTAAAAAATTTTTTCTTTGTTAACTTCAATCTTCAATGCTTCTCAACGATTAACATCTGAGTGTACCTCCTAAATATGCCAGACTTACACTAATGCAACGCTTTTCATATAACCTGAATCATCAATGACCCACCTTATAAGGACGAAAGCAAAAATGCTATCAGAGGTTCTCAGGTGTCGACAACCTGTCAGAATTACAAAATATTGCCACCATCCTAAACAATTTCTTGAGATATTTCCCTAACATCCATTCTTCGTAAAACATTCAATAAGTCCTCTCAGTCGACAATTATGAAGCAGCGAGCTGATTTATGTTCTTAGCATACAAATCAACCAAATGTATCAATGAATAGAACTCAAGCTTGTATATTATTTTCATAAATTTTGAAAGGGAATATATGCAATCTATCGTAGTTTAATATGGTATACTCAAGCTAGCAATGCTGTAGAAATTATATCAAGAAGTGATCTGGTAACTACTCAGCACGAGGATCGGGATTATGCTAGCAGAAATAAATAGATAACTTAGCTTCAAAGGCTAAGAAAATCCCAGGGAACTATTACAGATAAAACTAAATGTATGATTGTTAAATGTAATCAAATATTAAAGTTATTTTTCTCAATTTAAAATTTTAACAATCGCATGTAGACAGTTCTCAATGCGATTGTGGGAACCATTGAGGGATCAAGAGCATTAAAACAATATACGTAACGACTAGAGCAATTCAACAGGCTCTTCTTCTCCTGTCCTCTTAGCCCCCTGTGGAGTATAGGGCATCTACAAAATTTCTCCAATATATTCGATCATTCGCAAGTACTTCATTTCTATCAAGGTTCTTCCGCTTTTTCGATGTCCTTAAGCAAGCTTCTTTTCCATGTTGTCTTTGGCCGACATCTTCTTCTATTACCTTGTGGATTCCAATCTAGAACTTGGCGGCTTATATCATCTGCATCCTCCCTAAGAGTGTGCCCGGTTCATTTCCAATTTGTTCTTTTAATAATAATTCGGATAGAAACGGAATCTGGCGTGACAACAAAAATGTCGAAACTGATTCGCTGCGATTCTTCTGCCTAAAAGCTGAGGCGTGAAAAATCACTACACGAGCAGCGCCTACGTGTGAAAGTTCTTACTGCTCCACGGGGCAGTAGAAGCTTATGGTCATTCGTTAAAAATATTAAAGATAATGCTAGCTCATCTATTCGTACTCTCTTATGATATGGCCAATCATTCACTGACCCGGTTGATAAAGCTAGCCTTTTGGCTGAATTATTTGAACTTATCGCAAGGAAATCAACCGCTACCCGAGCTCGAAAGAGTATCAGTTACTATGCCGAATATATTATTTTGCGCTCGCTCAGTTTAAAGTATTTTAGCGTATCTCAACATAAATAAGTCTCTTGGGCCTAATGGTATTCCACCACTGGTATGGAAGCAGTGATCTTCGACGCTAGCTCGTCTATTAGCTAACCTTTTCAGCACTTTATACAGTGCCGGGAAATTTCCTGTATGTTGGGAGGTTGCTAATGTAACGCCAATTCCTAAAAAGGGAGAGGCTAATAACCCTGAAAATTATCGCCCAATAGCAATTTGTACTGCACTTTCCAAAGTTATGAAGAGTATGGTTAACAAACATCTTGTGAAATATTTAGAGTCCAACAATTTACTCAGCGACCGGCAGTATGGCTTTCGTAGGGGACGCTCTACGAGAGACTTGCTAGCCTTACTATCGGAAAAATGGTGTCGTTCCATAAACCATTTTGGCGAAAGTAAAGTGGTGAATTTCTAAAGCATTTGATGGCATGGTGTGCTTTTAGCTTATTGCTTTTGGTGTCGGTAATAACTTCTCTCGATTTAAATCGAGCTTTCTCAGAGATAGCTCTATACGAGTTTTTATAGATGGAATCTAATCGAACGAGTTCAAGATCCACAAGGCTCCGTCCTTTCTACTACTTTATTTTTTATCTTTATAAACGACCTTCTATATCAAACATCCAACCATATCTACTCTTTTGCAGATGAGAGCAACATTTTCCATTCATATGCATTCAATTATAGACCAAGCCTGTCGGAGATTGGGTCAATGAGGCAAAACATGATCTTGTGAAAATCTCTGAATAGGGTTGTGCGAATAGAGTCGATTTCAATGCACGCAAGACTCAGTGTTGTATGTTAACGAGAACGTGCTTTTCGGTGACAGTAGGGTGTCCAGCTCTATTGACTCGTTGGAACATCGTCGCAATGTGGGTTGTATTTCACTGTTGTACCGATACTACAATGGTATGTGCTCTGTTGAAATAATTTAAAATTAATCCTGCAAGCAGCAGTGCAAGATTTTTGCACTGAATTATTACTGGCGATGAAAAATGGATCAGTTACCCTAGCGAAGCCCGACCATCAGTCGAATCCAGTATTTGGTAGGTCCAAAAGGGTGCTATTTACTATGAGCAGCTGAAAACGTGCCAGGCCATCATAGGAAATTCGTGCTGAACGCAACTGATTCGCTTGAAGCGAGCATTGGCCAAAAAATGCCCCAAATATGCGACCAGACATGTTTCAATACCCGTTAAAAAGTATTTAGAATGAAGTGGTTGGAAAGTTTTGCCCCACCCGCCTTAAAGTCCGGATCGTGCTCGTCCGATTACTGTTTGTTTCGATCGATGTAAAATCTTGGATACGCTTCACATTGGAACAGAGTATCCGATATTGGCTTGATTCGTTCTCGTCCTAAAAATATGAACAGTTCTTTTGGCTCGGAATCCATATGTTGTCATAAAGATGGGAAAAAGTCATAACTTACAATGGCCAATACCTTCAATAAATTTATATTGTACAAATATTTCAAAATTAAAGCTAAGGTTAAACCTAATGTACACCTTTGTGAAATTAAATTTTGTTTTTAGTTTTGGGAAAAGGACTCTAGTCAAAAATTCCATGATTTGATAAAGAATTACAGTTTATAGTTACTGTGCTAAACTTCGTTATAATCGGAGATGAGAAATCCGATTTGGTATGGATGGATGCTCATAATAAATCGAGTAGGTTTTACTTAAGTTGTG
Source organism: Calliphora vomitoria (assembly GCA_942486065.2). Classification (NCBI taxonomy): domain Eukaryota; kingdom Metazoa; phylum Arthropoda; class Insecta; order Diptera; family Calliphoridae; genus Calliphora; species Calliphora vomitoria. The sequence goes on from OW818032.2 coordinate 74,323,449, forward strand.
ACAGTGACATTAGATTGAGAAGTTACTACGAGAGGTCTTGATTAGTTCATTGCTATCTACGTATTTCGATTCCTCAGGGTTTAATTCTTGGGTTTTTCTCTCAGCTGTATCGGTGTCCGCCTGCAATACAGTATACAAGGAATCGTTTTTCCTTAAGATCAAAATATATGCTCACTGAACTGAAGTTTTAGTTCTTTTTAATGTAGAATTCATTTAACTTTTAGTTTATGTTAATGAAACATTACATTGAATATAAAAAACTTACATTGTTCAACATACGACAGTTTGTAAGGACAAAATTATAAAAGACAATTCATTGCATAACAAAATGAACTTGTCTTTGTATTTACATGACATTTTGTAGCATAATACTTTAATTTATTTTAAAATTTTCTTAAAAAACACAAAATCCTACTATGTACAAATATTCCTTAAAAAGGTACATGTTTCCCACGCTCTCCACAAAAATGTTTTCAAATAAATTTAATGTCTCCCTTATGAAGCTTATCGTGGTCATCATACAAAATACAAATACCAACCAGCAATAATGTTGATGGATGTAATGTAAATACTATGTAGACGTGAACATGTTACCATTTCAGAACGATGATAATGATGATGGGAATGAATGTAAAAAATGTGTATGTTTTTGATGGTCATATCTGACCAGACCAATAATAAAGTAGGAGAATACAAACCCAAACAAAATGTTTTTTTGGTTTTTTGTAAAAACTAAAAACAACGTATTGTATATTTTTTATGTTTGGAGAACAAGGAGGAGGAGGTAAATGTTTCCATTTAACTATAACTGCACTATGTAACATGATTTCTGTTAGATTATGTATTTGTTCCTGCCTTAAGGCCACATGATACTACAACCTCTCGAGCACTTCCTCTACCTTCTGGTCATTTTACTTCAAGTCATAAGTATTTTATGATTTTATGTGCGTGCATGTGTGTGTGTAGATTTGATTTGGTTCATTTTTATTTTAGTTGTTCAAACTTTATTTTCAGTTTCAGTATGTTTTAGTCAGGTTTTTTCTGTTTTTTGGCCGCAAAACACTTGCAAAATTTGATGATTCCCTTGAGCATCATTTACAGTTTATGGGTTTGCGTAAATACTCGCACTCTTGCCACGCTGGCTGGCAACATGGATAAAAAATACCCACACACTCTCTCACAGTCCAACAGTCTTCGTTCGGTACGTTTTTCGTACATCTTTTTTTGTAGTCTCTCGAAATTTTTTTATTTCTGTACATTGCCTTGACACCATCATGTTTTTTATGTTTTAAGGTTGTTTTTGACGGGACTCACGTAAGCAATTTTCTACGCTTAATAAATCACAACAACATTTAGTTGTTATTTTTGTTTTTTTTTTTTTTTGTTCCTCAATATAGTCTCTATGTTTTTGCTATTTCCCTTCCACAAAAAAAAAAAAAAAAAAATATGAAATGGTTTCCTTTTTTCTAGTTTCAGTGAGTGATATGTTCCAGGCAGTTATTTTGGCTGCGAACATGACATGAGTTCAAATCTCATAAAACAGAGGAAACTTTTGTTGTTTCTTATACATAGATCATCAACGTTATTTGTTGTAAGCTATAAAAGACAAAGAATGTTTGTAGTATAAAATAAAAATACAATTAAATAAAAGGGACACTTTAACAAGATTTTTATATTATTTTGATTAATTTAATATTGGGGTAGAACTAAGTTTTCTAGAAATTGAAAGAAATTTTACTCGTACTACATAGAATTTGATTCCCATGAAGGTAATTAAACTTTTATTGACATTTTATGTGTCATCAACTATTTTACTACAGGTATGTATATTAATTTCAGGGTATTTAATCTTAGTTACCACATACAAAAGATCCTTTGGGTCGTAGTGCGTAAAGCCTCACTAATAATAATACCACATACATGTTCTTAGTTACCATATACGTAAATCATTTGAGGTCCTTGTTTAAATATAAAATATAGACGACATTAAGGCGTAGCACGTGAGATAGCCTGAAAAGTAAATAAAGTACTAAATATTCAAATGATTATTATGATCATTATAAGCTGGTACACATTCCTATAAACGCACATCACTTCTTTTGAAACATCTAACCAAAAATGTGGTTAAAATACTGTTTACAAATCTTAGGTATATGACCTCTAAAAAATAAAGACAAAGGCAAAGTAGTGATAAGTTTGCACCTATTCGAGATTTGTAGGATTGTTGGGAAGTTAATCTTCAATGTTTTTTGTTATTCTTCTTGTACCAGCACTCAGGGGATGAATTCCACACATGCAAAGCATTGTATTGGATCTAGGCAAATATGTTATAGGACGAAGGAAAGGTGGAGTAGTGTTTGTGGACATTTGGTTTGACCTGTCCTACATTGAAAGTGAAAGGAGAGACTTCGGCGGTAGGTTTTTTCCACATATGGACAGTACGCATAAAGAACGAATTGGTCCACTGAACAATAGACCACAAAATCATGTGTTCTTGATAAAAAATGTGTATTACGTAAAAATCATGAACAAGTTCCCTAATTTCATCAGAACACATTCGTTTGTATTACCGATAGAACAGTGAAACGCAGCTAACATTGAGTCGTTGCTCCAGCGAATAAATAGAGTTGGATACCCTACTGTCACCAATAATCACCTTCGCCGTCTCCTGTACGCGGTCGAGAAGCTTCAAAATAGGCTTTAAAGCACCAGTTCATACATGGGAGTTGTATTCCGTTTTCGGTCGCATATAGGTGGTGTAAATAGTGAGGAGATAAGATGGAGTGAAGTTATTCCTACAGCGTTTCAGAAAACCGACACACATGAATGCTTCTTTTCACACCTCAAAAATGTGTTTAGACCAGAGGATATTACATTTATATTATCATGCCCAGAACATCAATAGCGTCTGATTGCACAATATTTACACCACCCATAAATACAGATGAAGCGAAATGATCTGTCATTCGATTTTGTGTCAACATGAAACACTGATTCTTGCGAGAGCTGAAAGCGACACTATTCGCACGAACTCATTCACAAGTAACACGATTTCATTCATGTTTTCCTTATTGTCTTAATCTCCGACAAGCTTGGTCTATAACTGAATGAATATGAATAGAAAATGTTGCTGTCATCTGCAAAATAAGAGATAGAGTTGGAGGATTGTCGCAAAAGGTCCTTTAGAAAAATAAGGAATAGAGTAGGAGAAGGAGTAGTTTGAATCTCATTGAAGGCTTTAAAGGTAAACATATCACTGCTACAATGTTTCATACATATGTCAGCTGTAAGAATAAATATACTATTTTAATGAATATTGTGCAAAGCAGAAATTGCTTACAATGTGCAGAGTGGCCAACAGTTAATAATTTTGCGGATTAATTGAAAAAATAAATTTAAGTATCGAGAAAACTGAAAGTACTCGTTCAAAGAGCACAAAATTCTATATCAGCAGGCAAGAAAATAATGTCAAATATGAAACAATATTTTTATAGTCACGTGTTGATGTTACACATTGCGAAAAAAAGGTAAAAATGGGTAAAAAAAAACTAAAAAAACTAAAAATAAATACTATTTATAATAAGTAATTTTCAAAAATTAATAAATCTAATTATGAAACCGTCAAGTTCAGGTATTTATTGATATGTTTTGGTTAAATTTTAATTTGAGTTATTTGTGGTTTTGTTTTTTATATTGGAAGTGCCAAAAAAATGGATTTTATCAGTTCAAATGGATATAAAGTTATAAGTTCGGCTCAGCTGTGCAGAGAATTTAATATAATTTAAAGGCAAAAAATTGTATTTGGGCAATTCCACGAGAATGACTACCACGACTGAAAACCCAAAAACCTTTGAAAATTTTTTTCAAGATGATTTGAATAGAAGAAAACACTAAAATATTACTATGTGTCATTACTTATTGCAACATTTTATTGGCAAAAATAATAGTTTAAATTGACTATATTTCATTTTTTAATTTAATTGGCGTGTTTTAGGCTAAAATTGCGGTCAAAACTAAGCTCCCAATTAGCATATAGTGTAAAATGAATTTGACTCTGATTGTTTATTTGCTATTATAAAATTGTTTATTGAAACCGAATGTATATTTTCTATTAATTTTTTTAGTTTTTGTATATATATATTTACAGAATATATATTGTTTTATTATAAGAGAAAAATCTGTCACGTACGGTATGTCACGTACGATATTAAATTTCATTTATTATAAAATCATCAAAAGATTATTTTTATTTAAATATGACGGATTATAAAGAAACAATATTTGGTTTGGTGAAAGAAATTAAAAGAGAACATAACGCCTCTCGCGATTCGCAAATCATCGCATATTTCTACATGTACCTCAAAATTACTTCCGTTGTATGTCACGTACGATATACCCTTATTTCGCTCGATATTTTGGACAACAATGTTTCGAAATGACTTATTACTTTTTAAATGTAGTACCCTCTGAATGGAACATAAAGACCAAATAATTTTTCAAATACTCTTATTTGTGCAAAATCTATTCCACTCTATTGACGTACAAATGTCACGTACGATGACATGGAATTGCCCAATTATCAGTCATAAAAAGAAAGTTACTGTTTTGATGAGTACCTACTATGCATAAAACATCAGAAATTGATTACAGTGATCAAAAGAAAAACTCAGCAATGTTTTCTACTATAACTCAGCAAAACGTTTGTGTAGCTTTGTCAGTAGTATTCCTTTATTCTGATAACTTTTCTCTCTTAGGAGGCGTAGATATTATCGACCAAATGAGTGGCTACCATAGTACGAAACAAAAAACAAATCGACGGCCAAATATTGTGTTGTTTGCAAAAATGCTTGACATTATTATTTTATATAATCAGTTTTTGAAATTGATGTTTAGAGGGCACCAATGTAAGCAAGTCGTAAAAGAGTAGAATATCTTAAGCTCAAGACTATATGATATAGTGATCTAAGCTGCTTAAAACTAAATTCTCAGCAGAGCTTCTGACTGAAATTAGAACACCATTTGCTGATTCTATAGCATCTACGAGAAAATTGAGATATTGTTCCTCCTTCCTTTGTTTAATTTTTAGTTTGAACACTGTCAATCTGGCCATTATATGCGAAAAAAAAATTAATTGTTCAGCGAATTTAAATCTGTTCTGCAAGCCTGCTAGTCTAACAGAGAAATACTATGTTCACTGAAACACGATTTGGATTATTATGAAACGTGAATTGTAACAACGAAGAATTTGAAGATGTATTCCAAATGAATATTCATGAATGCACTAATAATATTTGAAGGTGGTGTGCTAAGGAAGGAACATGGCACTTTATCATTAAAAGTCCTGGACTATTAGGTATGCATCATATAGGATCTTCAAATAGGACCTTCCATTTTTAAATGTTGATAGCGGCCATATTGTTGAAGCTACATCTGTCAGTTTGTTTTGTCAAATCACCATGAATTGATATAGCGTTCAACAGCACGTGCAAATAATAAATTTGTTTTTTTTCAAACGTTACCCGCGCTTCACCCATTTTACGGTGAGGACAATTTCTGGTTGACATACCCATTGTCAAATAACAAAATTGTCGAATTTGGGATGATACCAATCCACATGAGATCCAAGAGCGTGCAATACATCACGAAAAACTCACTGTATGTTGTGGATTTTGTGCTGGCGGTGTCATTGGTCACCGTCAACGGCGAGCACTATAGGTCGAGCACTTTTGTCCTTCATTGGATAATATGGACATGTGATTTCAAAGGGCGGCGCTATGGGCCATACAGCTCATGCCACTTGTGTGGTCATCTCTCATATGCTACTAGAACAGGTTGCAGTACCTCCGGTGGTGAGTATCCGCATTAGTCAAGCTATATTATAGCCTTTATTTATTTTACTTCGGCGTTTTAATCATACACCGCCGAAGGTGGGTGCTGTGATACATACTTGTTATTAACTAATATTATCATAAACTGATGTTGTTAGTTAGCAGCTGGGAATCGAACCCAGACTGCAAATACCATATCTTGCTTAATGTTTAAACGCGCTAACCAATTAAGCCACAGCACCCTAAGATTGTCTACATTATTATCAGGTAAGTCAGTAAAAACAAATAATAAATGTTTCGTAAAATAAAAAGATATAATCGTGTGATTTTTATATTGACTAGACTTATAATGAATGTGAAAAACCTCAGTGTTTGCAAAAAAGTTATCTGGTATAATATATACATATATATTAATATCCTTGTATATTTCCATAGTTGATTTAATTTCCAAAGTAAATTTTCCAACTTACCCACAATATTCAAATAAACCGAATGACCAATCGGTGGTGTTGTCGATATCTGGCACTCGTATATCCCCGAATCTTTGCGCTGGGCATAACGTATACGCAGTGTCCAATCTTCCGCATGTGGTGAATGCATTGCCTCAAATCTCTGATCTGAGGTATAAGTGTAGCGACCCACAGTCAGTAAATGTATATCACGATGACGCACCCAAGATACCTAAAAAAGAAGCATACAAAATATGATATATAATATTAAAAAAAAGTGCAGTATACATCAAACGAATAAATAAAAATATAAAAAAAATATGTATATATTTATTTAAACTACAACTAAAAGTTAATTTATATACGACAATTGGCCTAATCACACAGATGCTTAAACTTTACAAACTGTTTTAAATGTTTTTGTTGTTAGTTGTTGTTATCTTTTCTTTTTTTCATGTTAAACTAACATACACTGGTACATACTTTTGGCTTTATGCCAAATTGTTTAACAGGAATACAAGCTTTAATAAAAATAATATAGAAAAAAAAAAAACAGACATGTACACGAGACAAAAACACACTCTTTCCCGTAGAATTTTCTAACAACCATCATCATAAACCAAAAACCAACCAGTTTTAAATTTATATATATATATATATATTTTGTATAGAAATGAAATACTTTTGGGGGCAACAACTAAGTTTTGTGTTAGAATGCAAAAAAATTAAAAAAAAATATATATAAACTTATTTGAAAATTGTTTTAAATAGTTTATTGAAAACCGTTTTAGTAAAGTTTTTACATGATTCTTTATGTGTCTGTATGACAGATTTGACAGAGTTTTACAGGAATAGTGCGGGGTTTATGTGATTGTACTATGTTTAGGGTTTAGCCATATTAAGCTTTCACCGCAAGTTAATATGTGAAGTACAAAATAATGAGACCAATAGGAGTAGTAGTTGTTTTATTTCAGTTTTTTATTCACAATAAATGTTTACCAAGTATATTAATCTAATAAAGCCTAATCCCAGATTTCTTTGTCCTATTTTGTTGAAATTTAATACAAACAGACTCAAGGTTTTTTTATGTATATTGATAGGATAATTTTATTTTTATCTGAATCAGGGTATTTTTCTACCCACTGCGGCATTAATAGTTCTAAAGTACATATATGGAATAAATGATATTCCTTCAATGAAACTGAGCATCATTGTTCATTATTTCTAAAGTTTTTATGATTTTAACAAACAAATTGCAAAATTTCAGAATCTTCTTAAAATAGAAAAACATAAAAAAATTATTGAAATGAATAAGAGTTTTTTTTTTAGTTTTTGAACAGTGTAACAAAGTTTATGCTTTGATTAATACAAATGTAACTTTGTCCTCGTTAACAACAGCTTTAAAAGTTTAAAGAAGTAGCCTGAACCTTTTTTAAAATACTGTTTTTCTCGAGTCACATCCACAGAACTAAATATATATCAAACAGTATTGACACAAGGGCCCTTGGAAATATTGAAAAGGAAAAATTTCCTCCAATTTTATTAGCAAAAAGGTTTCATATAAATACAAAACACTACGGAAAAGCGACTAGCTTAAGTGAAATTGTTTAAAAATTATAATATAATAATAAATAGTTGTAAGCGAGATACCTTTATCCCAACTCATTTTGCTCAGGTACATCCAAGATCCTTTTTAAAAGTTTTCAAATCTTAATGCAATAGTTATATTTTAACAAACTTTGTCAGCGGCCGTTAAAAACTTGAAATGTTAAGATTTAAAGGACAAATAATAAAATGTAGTATGAAAGAGCATTTCTGTATAATTTCTTTTAAAACTTAAATCGATTAGTGAACCTATACGTTTTAGCTTATATTTATTCAGTTAAATTTAAAAATTATTTCAAAAATCTTTCATTTCTTCTAAAATGCATGTATAATCGGATTAACATTTTTTGAATGCTAGTAATATATTGATAAGTGTATGACATATGATGACGTATCTTCTGTTTTTAATAACTTATATGTCATTTTGAAGAGTATATATCTGTCATTTATTAGTGAACATTATAGTGTAGAAAACAAAGTTTTTTTTTTTGCTTCGAAAATGTCGAATTTTGCAGCAACGAATCGTCTTATACGGGAAGTTTTGATTTACTTCTTTAATTAGAAAAAAAGTGTAGCTGAAGCACACCAATTGCTCACCAAAGCTTAAGGTGAATGTGTTCCATATGTTTTAAGGTGCCAGAGACGGTTTGTTCTATTAAGAAGTGTTAATTTTGACACGGTAGACAAAGATTGCCCAGGCCAGCCAAAAAAAGTTTGAAGATCAAGAATTGATGGCACTATTGCATGAAGATTGTTGTAAAACTCAACAAGAGCTTGCAAAATCATTGGGACCCTCAACTCAATCAGCAATTTCAAAACAAGTAGCATGATTTATCCAAATGTAGGGAAATTGGACACAATACAGAATTAAGCTGATAGATCTTGAAAGATTATTTTGTACATCTGATATGCTGCTTGAACACTATAAAAGAAAATTGTTTTTGAACCGAATCACTACTTGCGATGAAAAATTTATCAATTTCGATAATCCGAAGGGTAAACGATCATATATGAAGCCAACCCAACTACCCGAATTGACATCAAAGCCAAATATCCATAGCGGTAAGGTAATTATATGTATTTGGTGGGACCAAAAGGGTCCTATCTGTTATTAGGTAAAGAAATCTGACAATGCTACTAATTAGTTTGAATTGAGCATTGGGCGAAGGAATATGCGGCTAGACATGAAACTGTAATATTCCATCAGAATAAAGTGGTTGGGAAGTCTTGCCTCACCCGCTTTGTAGTCCAGATCGTGCACCGTCCGACTACTATTAATTGCGCTCTCAGTTTGGAACAGAGTATCCGATATTGGCTTGATTCGTGTTTGGCCTGAAAAGATGAGCAGTTCTTCTGGCTCGAAATCCATATGTTGCCAGAAAGATGGGAAATGGTCATAGCTAACAATGGCTAACTTTGCATTTTTAGAGGACTTGATCTTGACTTTGATCTTATGTAATACAAGGTGGCGCAAAAGTAATCCTCCTATCAGAAAATGCTATAAATTTTGCCGATTATTTTTCAAATAAATAGTCAGCATTATTCCGCGTTCTGGAGCAGTGTAGCGTAACATTGTTTATTAACGTGCATTTCGCATGTGTTTACTACACAAATGTCAAAAGAGAACTGACATTAGGGGCCTCGCAAAATTTATAGCATTTTCTGATAGGAGGATTACTTTTGCGCCACCTTGTATAATTAACCGATATTGCCCATTTTCAATACAAAACAAACCTATTTATGTGGCAAGAAAAAAATCATTAATAAAATTTTCTTCTTTTCAACGAAACAAACTCAAAAAGTAGCATGATGAAGAAAAGTGGCTTCATTAGGCTCTAAAGTGCAATTTACGTTACAGTATGCAGAATTTAAATATCATCGGATTCCGTCATCGGATTTTTGGTGTGAGTGTAGTTGAAGAAAAGGTAGACATTTTTCAAAATCATTGACGTGGTTCTGTTAAAGTTGTCACGAATGCACAAAAATCACTTATGTGATACATTGATACATGAAATTGAGAAAAGTGGAGTAGTAGCTCCCGTCCCAAGTATATAGTTATTTACGAATATAAAGCTAACTGTAATTGTGAATGTCTTTAAACTTTGTGTAAATAATAGGAGAATGAGACGTGTGCCTCCCATACAAAGTGAATATTTATTATTGATAATCTTGAAAATTTTAATAGTGAGATTCTAAACACTTTTACATGAGTTATTGTGTTGTCATTATACGTAGTTTAGCACAACGCACCGCAAATGCTAATGCGTGGTATTAGAACATACAAAGTAAATACATAGTTACTTTCGAATATCTAAAGAACTGTTATAGCTAGAGCCTTCTAATTTTTTTTATAAACTACTTTTCTATCATTGTACTGTAAAAACATACGAATTTTGGCGGACAGAATTTTCAATATTGGATGTATAACTTAAAAATAAGGAATTTTTTCAAAAAATTATTTTCTTTTATAGCGTTCAAACAGTATTTCAAAATCGTCTTTCAAGGTCTCTCGTCTCCAATTTGTATGATACCCAATTTCCCTGTTTTTGCATGCATCTTGCTGCTAGCAAAGATTTTGAAATTGCTGCATGAGTAGTTTTCAATAATTTGGAAAGCTTTCGTTGATTTTGACAACAGTCTTCATGGAGTAATGCCTCTAAATCTTGGTCTTCAAGGCCATTTGTTTGATATGTACTTTATGATAACATTTACATAAATATTGCCTAAATTTTGCAACACCCGTTATTTTTTGTAGTATTTAAATTTTTTTCCATTCTATTGAATCGTAATACATTTATTAACATTTCTTATTGATTTAAAATTTGATATTAAATCAAAGTTTTTTTGTATTAGCAGAAAAAAGTACTTCTTGTCAGTGATGCTTTTATTACCCCACATTACTGACAAGTGCTGTATCTCAACTTTGACAACTAAAACTTTATTTCTCCTCTCCCCCAACCCATTTTTTACTTAAATACTAATGCTTCATTAACAAGGGAGAGGGCAGAGGCGTAAGATAAAATACAAGTCATCATACAGAGAATTACAAGCAAGTTAATGCCAAACTCAGGATAAAAATTATTTAATCAATATATGTAAATTATTCCTAAATACTCTCTACTACACCCAGCATTAAATAAAATTCTTAAAATAAAAAACTTTGAAAATAAAAAGAAACGGTATTGGAATTTGCATTAAATTATTGAGAAAAAAATATATAAAAACTTTTTTTTTCCTTTTACAATCTCACATTAAATCCTGAATATATTGATGAATTTCTTTAACTCTGTTAAAAAAAAAAAAACTAAAAGAGAGTGAGCAGAAAAGCGCATTTCTTGCAAAAGAAAACTTTTCAAATGCTGCTGCAAAGCAAATAAAACTTAATCATTAAACTCAAACATTATTTATTCAAAGTCACCTAAGGATTTGCCAAAGTAAGAACAAATATTTTTATCCGTGTTGGCACAAGTCGATGAGTTTTAGAAAGTGTTTGCTGCAGTAGAGGTGTAGTAGTAGTGGGTTTGTACAAGTGTAGGAGTTATAAGAAAAATGTTTCTTCATTTATTATGACAAAAAGTTAGTTGAACTTTTTAAAGCCTTGAAAAACAATGTTTAGATGACAAAAAAAGATGTCACTCACGCCTTGTTTTACTGGAGGAAGTGGGAGAGTAAGAATTACACAAACTTATCAACCAACAAACATACATCCATACTTATTTTAAAGATGTTAAAATACAAAGTTTTTTTCATCAGCTTATGTTAAAGTTTTTAAGTACAAGAAGGGTGTAAGATTAGGTTGTGTTATATTAAAAAAAAAATTCTACTAGAAAGTGGTGGCGTATTTCAATAGCGTCGAAATAATTCGATAAATCTTTTATTAACTGTTTTAACATTTGATATACTGTTCCTCAAAGTCCTTTAGTCATAAGTATTAACTGATAGTTTATCCTTTCTAATGAGGTTAATTTTTCGTTTGAATTTTTCTCCAGTCAGACGGACGGACGGACAGATGTACTGGCATAGATTAATCTGGCTGTTAGACTAATAATTTTTGGCGTTAAAAATATCAGCAGAAACGCATAATACCTTCCCACTATGGTGGTGTAGGGTATAAAAATCGCACGTTTTAGTAAAAATATGAATATTGTCCTTAAGCAACGCTGGAGTCGAAATTAATAATATTGTTACGAAATTGCAATAGAGATTTGAATTTAACGTTTAAATTTAATGTTTATAAACACGTCCTTCAGTAGAAGCTTCTACTTACTTATCAACAATGTTGATAGCACGCGGTTATTAGCATTGTTTGTAAGTATGGCAACACTAAATCTTTAAGCTACTAACATTAACATCGAAAGCTCTAGAATTCTAACATATGAGTTTTGACCGTTCAGAACAATCTAGGCTACTCGGATGAAGATGGCAGTGTGTATAAATAGTGATTGCGGTTGCAGTAGTCAGCGAGTTTATCATAGGCGGTGTTGGAGTTAACATCAACTGTCTTGTACATTTAAGTTTGTGCATTATAAACGTGTGAGTGTATTAAAAACTCATAGTGACTATATACACCAGAGATGCCCAAAGCTAAAACTGTATTTGTTTGGTTAGCGAAAGAGAGCTCTACTGATAGAAAAGTTTAGTGAACTAAATAAAAGATGTCAATATTTTAAACGCTTTATTTGTTAAAAATAATCAAGTCAACAATACTAATCAAATTGTCTGGCGACGTATTATCATAGCTCATTTATTGAGAGTTCGATATTAATCATATTCGACAAATTTGAAAATATTTAAAATGAGTAAAATATTTTTTTGCTTATTTTATTACGTTGTTTTGATTAAAATCATTTCAAATCTGAAAAAAAAAATTTACAGAAGTAAATTAAGGTGAAAAACCAGACAAAACATCAGTGATATTTTAAAGTTCTAAATATATTAAACAATCCAAATATTTCTTTTAGTGATCATGAACAAAAATTTAAAAAAATATTAAAAGATAGTAATATACCCGCTTAGCATGTTCATTCGTCGCTGTCTCAGTGACTACTAAACCAAAGAGAATAAGAATATGTGTGTGGTTAGCTTGCACAATTGTGCTATGAAATGGGCACCAATGATTTAGACTGTTGTTGTTGTACTTTTCAATAAATAAAGAGTTGTTACAATTTTTAACTACTAAAACTGCTTTCATTTCCAACTAAAAGTATCCGGTTTATTTAAAGGATTATCTTTTGTCATATTTTTATTATTTATTGAATCTTCATATATTATATACGAACTAACAATAATTAATCAAATCTGTCCTGCCAGACAAAAAAATTCAGTCATCACGGTTTCTGTTGACATATGTAGGTGTATCTTGCTCTTCTGGGTGGGTGAGTGCTGTAGTGTCTCTTCTCCTTAAGCGAGTGTGGCCACTATAATTTAAAATATTTCGATCTAGTGAATTTGTGTGCAGTTCAAGCCTTTTTAAATATTTTACTGCATATTTCGTAATAATAGTTTTAAGTAATGATACATTGAGTTCCTTGTGGATATGTGAGTTTTTTACATACCAGGGAGCGGCTGTGATAATTCGAAGAAGTTTATTTTGGCGCCTTTGAATTTTTTCGATATTAGAGGCGGAGGCAATACCCCCTATATGAATACGGTAGCACCAGATTGTCTTTAAGATTGAGATGTAAAGTAGAAGTTTGCAGTCGAGACTAAGAACAGAATTTCTTCCAATCAGCCAATTAATTTAAATTGATTTTAGTTTCATTTGAGTTGACTTTGCTTCTTTATGCTATTTCCATCTAGATGTATACCGAGATATTTTACATGCGAGTGTTGGGGTATTATTTGATTATTGATTTTAATTGGAGCGCATGTTTCCCGACGCAACGTGAATGTTATATGTACACATTTTTGCCCATTGACCTTTATCCTCGATTTTTTTAACCACTTTTCCAGTTCTAATATATGATTCTATAAGTAACGAGATGCTTCATTACAGTTTTTGTGTACGCTAAGAAAAGATGTATCATCAGCAAATGTTGAAGTTTGTTAATGTCCGAAGTATATATCAAATATAATAGAGGTCCCAGGATGCTGCCCAGTGGGACTCCAGTGTCAATTTAAAGGTAATAAACCAATGTTTTCAAAAGATAAACGTAACAATATTATGGGCATTGAATTTGTAGGAATTATAATATTATTTATGTTTGGTTTATGCTTAATAATAAATTCTAGTTCATCGTCAAAATTACCACCACATTTTATTGTACTCTCTTCCCATTTTCTATTTCTCTCATAATAGTCTTTACTCAGTTTTGTAACGGCTTTTAAGAAATTAATCTAAAGCATAAGACAGCATTAAACAAAAAAAAAAAAAAAAAGTCAACCAAAAGCACAAAACACTCACAAAAACACAAAGATTTAACAAAAAACTTATTATCAGACTTAAACGCACATCCTTGTGTAAATATCCTTGAACATACATTTGGAGAGTATTTCAGAGAAAACTTTTTTAGATTTTTCTTTAAATATTTACTTACTACTTTAATTTGCTGTTTGTTTTACTTTTTTTGTGAACTTAATATCACTAAGATATGCCACAGTGTATTGGGGGGCAGAATCAAAATCTGGCATATCGAACCGGCTTTACCAAATGATATGAAATATTTTCCATTTTTTATAAAACCTATTGTTTTATAAAGCTTTCTATTATCATTAAAAAACATGTTTTCTAGAAAGAAGACTTATAGCTGTTTTTATCAAAAACAAGTATGAAAGTATAATCGGTCCTGCCCGACCATATGATACCCTACACCATAGGGTAGAACTAGAGGCACAACTGAGAGTATGCTGAGAGTAAAACTAATTACTCTCTCCCAAATTGTTTGGCAGACATAACAACAAAATACGTTGATTTACATGTATTTTCTTGTTGCCAGATTTAGGGTTTTAGTTGCTCAGTAACGATTCTATGTATATTTTATTCTATGCACTACACTGAGTGTTCACTCTAAATCTTTAGGTGTGCTTTATTTGTATGTCGAAGTTTTTTCTGGATATAAAAAAACAAGCACTTGTAGGCAATAACGTCCTGTTTCGGGAGAACATTTATATTAGAGATAGGTGAAATAATGGAGTAATTATTCCCAATTTCAGTAGTCTTCGTGTTTACATTTTATCGAAATATCTTCGAAATTGTACTTTGCGCACAAGTCTACGTAGACAGCGAAGTTCAGTAAATTGATTGTGCAGTGTTCCCATAGATTTTATCAAGCATAGCCTTGGTTGGAGTAATTCTTCATGAGCATTTTTCCATTTTCTCCTCAAGTCACGCGGTCGTCTACTATGGCTATCAAACACAAACTAAATGCCTCAGCTTGTTCAAGTTTTGACAGGAGGGAATTGACAGATGCCTGTTGACAGAAGGAGTGTTGTCCTTTCAGTCGAGAGACGAAAAATTCAAAAAGTCACGGGTTTATTAACCCGCCCTCTCATGTTAAAAAAAATAATTTATCTTAGACAGGATCTCTATGTATGGAAGTAGTTGACAATGAAAGGCTTCACATATCCCAGGGTAGAATTTCAATAGACAACTGGATAGCCACCACCATAGACGACAACTATATATTTAACTGAGAGCCAAAAATCTAAGTCTATTGTCTAAAACATAATTCATAAGAATTTATTGCCATTTATTTTGTTATTGTATCACCCGTAGGTGTGAAAAGAGAGTTATGAATCCGACATACCCTATTGGGACCTATGTAAGGTTTCAACCTCCAATACAAAGCTCAATCGACTCCGCTATCTATAAGGATCCAGAATATATATACTTTATAGGGTCGGAAAATTATATTGTGGACATTAAAAACGGAATGACAAACTTATATATACCCTGCTGACGAAGGTGAGGGGTATAAAAAAGTGAAAAACTAATCCATTACGATAACTCGAAGCATAAGAAGTCGTATGTGAAGCGTGGCCGACCTTCCGAAACGACAATATCCATGGCGCTACGGTAATGCAGCCTATCACACTGAACCTGTGCCAAATGCAACTTATTCGTTTCAAACGAGAATTGGCCGAAAAACCTCAGAATATGCGCGAGACATGAAACCGTAATATTCCGTCATGACAACGGGAGGCTACATGCTGCAATTCCTGTTAAAAAGTATTTAGAATGAAGTGATTGGAAAGTTTGGCCTATTTGTTTCGATCGATGCAGAACGCTCTCTCTTGAATGAGCTGCATTTTGGAACTGCTCAAACTATGTGCAGTACTTTTGGCTCGGAATCCATATGTTGCCATAAAGATGGGAAAATGTCATAGCTAAGAATGGCCGATACTTTAAATAAATTCATATTGAACAAAAGTTTCAAAATAAAAGCTAAAAATTTAAAAAAACTCCCGCATTTTTAAGCCATACGCCCAATATATTATTAATCTTATGTAAATATGTTCATAGATATAAACTAACACGTTGTATTTAACTCCATCTTAAGTAATAAGTAAAATTCAAGAGAAAACTACACTTAAATCTTAATAACGTAAAATCTGTTCTGCTTTCTATATATACGACTTGTAATATGGAGCTTATATACAGCTGAGAGAAGGTCAAATACAACAGCAAATAATTTTTAAAAGTTTTAGAGGCTTACGTACTAAATTTGGTGTTATTGGAATAAGACAAAAAACAAAAAAGGGGATAAAAAAAAAAACAAACCAAACACTGACGATTGGTTGAATGCTTGGTTAGTTGAGTAAATGAGGGTTTATTTGCTTCACTCAGTGGCCACTACTGCATTGTATTCAGCTAAGTCGAAAAGTAAACCAATTGTTAGTTTTAATGGAATTTATTGCGTAAATATTTACAAAAGTGTTAAAGAAATGGTTTGTAAATTTTTGATGTTTTTTCTTTTTCTCCTCCCCAAAGTTTGAAAAAGAATGTAAGTGTGTGTTTTCTTTTGCATTTGTTTAAGGATTAAAAAGTTTTTGTACCAAAGCTTTTACGCATATTCTGTAACTTTGTTTTTTATTTAGCAGAATTTTTTGAAAGTCTTTAAGTTGCGTTTGATTTTGTTGTAAAGTAAAAGAAAGAAATTTCTAAGAAGTTTAAAAGGCATAACAACAGCTGAGTTTTTAACACCAAAAAATTTTTGATAACATAAATTTGGCATATTAGAGGCACCGCACTTTATGAGATTAGGGAAAGGAGAAAGCAGTGCGCAATTAAGTATTAGCAAAATTGGTTTATAGGGTGCTAAGGGTTTAATTTTTATAATTAAATATGTATATATATATTTTTTTGTTAAATTTAATAAAAGTTAACTAGTTAGTTATATAAATATTTATATTAAATTAATTCACTTGAATGGTTTTTCTGCTGTAGTTAGACAACTTTGAAACAATCAACATTTTTACTTTCCTCTTTAATGTTTACTAAATGGAAAATTCTAATATAATTTTAATTTTCCTAAAATCCTCTTTAAAACCAATTTGCTTTTTAAAATATTTATTTTGCTGTGCTCGAAATTCCTTTGACGTTCATAAAAAATTCATTACAATCTAATGACTACGAATACAAACAACAAACAGCAAAAACAAAAAAAAAAAAAACCCTATAAAAACATTTAAAATTTATTTGATTTTCTTTATTTGTTAAGTGAGTATGTTGTATTTATTCGTTTGCTGCTCTGAGTGTTTGTCTGGAAACATCTCTATTGTTTGTTAATAATTGACAAACAACTTTGGGGAAATTGACTTTATACCCAGCGGTGATTTGATACATTACATGTGAAACCATCTACTCTAAATGATGACAACAATTTCTTGGCAAAATAACACACACCAACTGAACTTATAAAAAATACATGCAACTGGAAACAATAACAATTTAAAACAAAATATGTACATACATGGTGATTTTTTTGTTTTAGAATAAGGAAGAATAAAAAAAAGAACGGAGTAACATGTACATGACCAGGAAGTGACAAAAGAAATGACAATATAATAAAAACAATGGATATTGCAACAAGGAAGAGAATATTTTTCAAATGTGGGGTTTAAACGAATTGAAGGGACAGGCTACAATACAATACACTTTAAGAATATTAAAATGAAAAGTTTAAAATTTTAAACTTTCTTTTTACAGTCTTCAATATAATGCACTGGTTCTTCTACAGAGAGTCAACTAACAATGTTTAATGTACACTAGTCAAATCTACCCACTGTAAAAGTCTTACATCATTTTATCTACCCTTTCGCCAAAAAATACAGTTGTATCCGTCTTCAACTTTCATTGTAATATATTCAAAAAAAAAAAAAAAAAAAACAGTTTTTGCCTCTACTGAAAATTTTTTAATTTTGAGTATATTCTCTTTAGCTGATCCAATGCGAGAAGTGTAAAAATATTGCTTTCCATTTGTAATTTGTAAAATTTTTATTGTACAAAATATATTTTTTCACCTTGTGCTAAAAAACCAAGACTGTAGAAACAATATTTCCATTAAGTATATCGGTATATCGTCGCTGTGATAACAAATAATACATCTATTCAACCATCCGAAAGATGTATTAATTGCTCGTGTACTTAATCAACTACTTTCAAATATCCTTTCCACTGGAGCATTATAGAAATGACAATCGATAACTGTCTGACTATATCTAAAATAAAATAATCTAAACAGAGATTTTTTTCGTCAATTTTACTTAGACCTATTTCTCCATCAAGAAACCACACGGTACTGTTCAAACAGAGCCACGGGATGCTGTCCAAACCGCAAACAGAAAGACAATTTTAAGGATACAATTTTAAGGATACACTTTATGCAGATGTAGAAGCCTGACTAGCTCTTCTGAAAAAGTTAAGAATTCGTAAAATTTTCAGCTTACGATAAAGTAAAAATGTGCGAAAGAGTAGAAGTCCCGCATGCTAATTTTTATTTAGTATTGTTAGTATATTCAACTTTGATCCTTATGATAAATTTCGCAGCTATCTCTTTAAGAGATGAGCGGCAATAAAATTCTATTTTTGTTCATTGGAATGAGGATTTGAAGCATGTACCATCGTTTCAGTTATCAGAATATCAGATAGATATCCACAGCATGTCGTGGAAATGACTTTTATTCCCAGCCAGTACGTAGCTTCATAAATTGCTTGTATAATACTCCATTAGACTTGTTTACAAATACGGATTTATATACCTGAGGTATAAGGGTAAACTTAAACCTTATTCTACCAGAAATTTACAAAAGAATTGAATTAACTAGGAAACGTAATTTTTTTCTTTAGATTATTAAGTAATATTGAATTATTTTAAATCATGAAAAATTCAACAAATTGTAATTGCTCATCCGGAAAGTGGCATCCATGGTTTTGCTGACACATAATATCGAAATTGACCATGACCATTTTGAATAGATGTATTTGAATTTCATTGATGCATCGCTGAATTTCCTCCTTCAATACAAGAGTGGTTGTTGGCATATGACCATTGACTTCAAATAACCTCTAGGAAGAAATTCAATGGTGTTACATGACATGATCTGATCACCGAAACCAGGGAGTACACAATCAGGAAATGTCTCCAAACGTAATTGAATTATTTCACTGATTGTATGACTTGTGGAACCGTCTGGTTAAAACACTATATCGTCGACAGAAATAACTTTGTTATCAGGCCGCGCCTTTTCGAAGAAGTGCAGTACCATGATGCCTTGCGGCTACATTTGTATTTCGACAAACACATGTGTGTTCCCCGATCCCCAAATGCAGAAATATTGACGACTAACAAAGCCGTCAAAGTAAAAATGTGCTTCATCACTTCGAATGATTTTGGCTTTTTCAAATTATCATTGTTCAACTATGAAAACGGGCTGTTATCTAGTGTAATATTCCGTTCGTTAAGCTAATCTTTTCTACACGACTGTCAACACGATTTTCGAATAATTGGCGCAATTATAATTTCTATACGTCGTATTCTTTAGTATCTACAATATGAAAATATCCACAGGTATTTTCACTCCGTTGTAATGCTCAACTTAGATGAGGTTTATTGCTAATTCCTTTCATAACGCATTCAGTGGCATTAGGTTTAAACTTAACATCATATTCCTATCACATAAATATACCTTTCTGTGCACAGCAGGTCACCAAACTATAATTCCATTTAAGCCAGCAAAAACCTCTCCCAAATGCCTCTCTATAAGGAACTAAGATCAATTGTCATCAATGACATTTGCTCTAAAGCCCAACCTTAATATAGAGTGGTAACAAGATATTTGAATATGTCAGAATTCAAAATTTATAGCAACTTCGCATCTCTCATCTAATTTGGACAAATGGACTAGCCCCTAGCCACATGTAAAAGTAAATTTCCAATGTTTTTTGGCTGTAATTAAAAAAAAAAAAAATGAAAAACTTTGATTCTTCTTGTGGATTATTTTTATTTGGTCTTTTAATTTTTTTTTTTTTTTACATCAAGTCGAGAATATGATGTCATGTAAATGGCCGCCGCCACAGTTGATTGTCATTTGAGCCCTTTTTATGGCATTTTCCATCACTTTGGCCAAAACTTCCGGCGATAGGTGCTCACATTCTTGACGGATATTGAATTTAAGAGCTGCAAGAGTCTGAGGCTTGTTGACATAAACCCGCGACTTCAAAAAGCCCCACAGAAAGAAGTCTGGAGCGGTCAAATCAGGCGATCTTGCTGGCCAGTGCAAATCGCCAAAACGGGGGACTAGGCGCCCGGGAAATGCATCCTTCAGCATATCAGTTGTGGCACGTGCAGTGTGTGCCGTTGCACCGTCCTGTTGGAACCACATGTTTTCCAATCCCAATTCATCAAGTTGCGGCAAAAAGAACTCGTTGATCATTGCTCTGTAGCGCTCACCATTCACAGTAACCGTTTGGTCTGCGACGTCTTCGAAGAAAAAAGGTCCAATGACTCCTCCAGCGAAAATAGCACACCATACAGTGACTTTGAGCGGGTTTAATGGCTCTTCGTGGATTACACGCGGATTTTCAGTGCCCCAGAAGCGTAAATTTTGCTTATTTACGTACCCGCTAAGATGGAAATGGGTTTCATCACTCATGATTATTTTTGATGAAAAATCATCTTCCTCTTGGTGGTGATTAAGGATGACTTGAGCGTATGTTAGACGCGATTGGCTGGACTTTGTACGGAAACATCTTCAAATCTTGTACCAAAATTCGCTGTAAAGACCGTCGACTAATACCCATTTGCGTGGCACGTCATCTGGTCGATGTCGACGGCGCTTCCATAACATCCTCGGCTACAGCAGCAATATTCTCTGCAGAACGGCTACTCCGGGGTCTGCCACACCTGGCAGCATCTCGTGTTGTGCCAGTCTCTCCGAAGCGAGCGGCTAAACGTCGCAGTGTTTCACCAGTAGGCGTTGGACGGCC
The DNA here is from genome assembly GCA_942486065.2 of Calliphora vomitoria. NCBI lineage: Eukaryota > Metazoa > Arthropoda > Insecta > Diptera > Calliphoridae > Calliphora > Calliphora vomitoria. Next base: position 74,344,757 of record OW818032.2, read on the forward strand.
AGGAAATCTGCGACGAAATTCACGTTGTGCCAAAGTCACCGACCGATTATTGGTCAAATAAATAGTCAGCAATATTCCGCGTTCTGGAGCAGTGTAGCGTAACATTGTTTATTAACGTGTATTTCGCATGTGTTTACTACACAAATGTCAAAACAGAACTGACATTAGGCCAATCGCAAAATTTATAGCATTTTCTGATAGGAGGATGACTTTTGCCCCTACCTTGTATATAATGTCCCTTAGGTTAGGCAGTATGGGTTACTCTCAGACTAATACATCGCAACACAGTGCCCAGTAATTATGCAATTAAGAAGCCTGATCGAATCCCTACCAACAGCCAATAGAGCCTTGGTTCTTTTCTTTGGCAGGGAGTGCCAAGGCATTCTGGATATTCCACAGGTGATGACCACCTGAGTTCCGTCTTTTTTAATGACCATTCATCTATCAAATTCATTATGACCGCGTTAGGGTAGAAGGGAATTATCCGTTGATTCCATAAGAAGCAAGTACTTCTATTGTGATGAAATTGTTAAAATTTACAAGTATAAAACTCAATATTGAAACGCTAACTACTCTTGTACTGGTTGTTTCAAATACTGGCATATTTTTAAATCATATGTCATTGTTACAATGACAGTTTTTTCCTGCTCAAAATCTAGTATCAAACATTTGCAAAAATTTTGATCTTCGTTGGTGAATATTTAAAGTTTTACTCAAACAATAGCTGTGTTGCCCAAACAGTGACTGTATTGAAAATATGATTTTGACTGAATTAAAGCACCAACATCTTGCTGTTTGTGCAAATGTCTATATATCAAAAGAAAAATTTACACGAATATGATAGGCTGATGAAAATGTGATGGCTGTAGCTAATGGTATGCAAATCAATTTCAGGCTTCTCGGTTTACCTCTGGCTTTACAGAGCCATGACTACCAATAAGTGCGATCTTTAAGTAAATATATATGCTCTATGATATGCAGCCCATCAACAAATTATCGTTCCTTGACAATGGGTTAAAAAAATTGTTTATTTCCATATTTATGGCACTCGCTTAATCCGGAAGCGATGCAGAGCACTAGAGTATGCAATAGAGCCAAAAACCGTGTACAGTAAGTAGCCCCCTAAAAAAATACTATTATTTCTTTATGATGTCTCTAATAACATTTTAAATCTAGTGTTTACCTTTGTTGAGATGAAAGAATGGGAATACAATATGGGTTATAATTTTAAAAACATCCCCAGAAAGTGGTTGATGATGTATTGTATTTGCAAACATATGTAAGTTATTTTACTAGGGACTCTCTCCGAAGTGAAAAAAAACTGACTTCATTAGACTCTGAATTTGCAGAATGTGAACTTCCAAGATCTTCGAGAAACATCAGAGAGCCATGGAATTAAGAAAATGTTGGGTGTATGAGTTAAAAATGCGGGATTTTTTCAAACTTTTAGTTTTAATTTTGAAACATTTGTAGAATATAAATTTATTCAAAGCGTTGGCCATTGTTAGCTGCATCTTTCTGGCAACATATGGATTCCAAAACCAAAAGAACTGCTCATCGTTTGAGGCCAAGAACGAATTAAGCCAATATCGGATACTATGTTCCAAAGTGAAGTGTATCCCAGGGAGAGCGATCTGCATCGCTCGAAGCAAATAGAAGTCGGGCGGGGAAAGGTCTGAACTATAAGGCTAATGAGGCAAGAGGCAGAGAGTTGTCATAATGGAATATTACTGTATCGTGCCTGGACGCATATTCTGGGCGTTTTTCGCAAATTCTCGCTTCAAATTAATCAGTTTTATTTGCTAGAGTTTTTACGTGATGGTCTAGGCAGATCTCAGTAGCTAATAGTAGATAGGACCCTTTGGCTCCTACCAAACATAGAACATTACCTGAACACCATGGATATTTGGCATCGATTCTCCTGCTTGGCCGGGCTTCACGTACGATCTCTTACGCTTCGTATTATCGTAATGGATCTATTTTTCATCGCAAGTAATGATTTTCGTTTAAGCATTCAAGCAGCATTGCGGACATGCAAAATCGTATTTCAAAATTCGATATTTTCGAAGCTAAATAAAACTTTGCGTTCAAAAAATACGCCATCTATTTTAAATCCCGCATCCAATTACTTAGCATTATGTTTTCGGTAATTTTTGTTGAGGATTTGGTAATGCCAAATGTTGATATTGAAATACTCACGTCAAGAAATTATGACTGTATCCCAGGTAAGTGAACCTACCCCGATGAGTACAACTTTTCAAAATAGTGTATATCTAAAGTTATAAGGATACAAGATGGCTTTCTGGATTTCCATTTCCCTAATATTCTTGAGCCATTTGTGTTCAGATTTTTTTAAATTTGTTAAATTGCTGATTCCTCAGCAATGGTTGTCATGACTCCACATTACAACGAATTTTTTCTGGAGTACATAAAAACAGATTTGAGATGCCTCTTACCTTTCCCTAGTTGGAATTTTTCTAAAACCGCTCTATTTTTGGGTATTTTTCTACACATCCGGGTATATATATATTTATACCAAAATGTGTTATTTATTAAGCTTCTTGGAAACTAACTCCTCAAAATACCTAAAATTTCTTCCCATGCTATAGCGTACATTATTAGAATAGAGAAACTAGCCATCATTGTTATCCTTAAAGGACAATAAATGTTGTCGTCATTGCTATTTCGTTCGTTGTTGTTAACATTGTTATATTAACCGGTGATGGTAGTCGGAGAAGTGGTGCTCTTAACAGAGAATTGGTGCCAGAATTGTTGTTGTTGTTATTATTGTTGTGTTCGTTGTACTTGTGCTATTTTGTTTTTCTTTTATTTTCCTACCACTTCAAATCGTAGCCGAGATGAGTGCAATGGGAATGCTAGTGTCATTTAGTTGCTAGAGACGAACAATGTTTAAAGAGCCTGGCATGCTACAATGGGTACAAGAACATTGAAGTTGAAAATAAAAAAAAAAAAAAAAAAAAAACAAAGTATTGGCTGTGTTTTCTATTTTTTTTACATTTAGAATTGCTGCTGTTGTTGTTGTTGTTAAAAACCTGCACCATGTAGTTTGTGCTTCGTTGATCCCCTGATAGGCTTCACGTGCCACACGTAGATTGTGGATGAAACTTTATTGGAATATCAAGCAATGATTTTCAAGTACTACATCTTATCGAACTACAAACAAAAATATATGCAAAAGCAATGTTGATGATGGTGGCTCTATTATTATTGCTTTGTATCACAGTAAGTAGTGGCTTTTTCTTCTCAAACTTCCTAAATTTTTGTATATTTTCTTTTTTACTTAATATTTTTAGCTCAAATAAAAGCATTGAAGCGTAATGAGTATTACAAGTGCTGTGATATTTACATGTTAAATGAGTATAGAAATAGCTTAAGTTGAGAAATTTGCCATTTGAGAAAAGGTACAAGAAAATTTCGCCAAAAAAAAAAGGCAAGAAAAATACAAATGAAAATTTGTAATGAGTTTTTTTTTATATTACTAGATATCGATTAATTTGTGTTGCTTATATTTATGCTAATTTGTGTTGAGAGTCATTGGCAATAATACCCTAGATTATGGCAACCATTTCAGTTTAATTTCAGGTATTTTTTTTTTTTATTTTGATTTTGATATGATATAGTTGGGGAGCAGGGAAGTTAGGAGACTTTTTTCAAATCAGAAATAAATTGAAAAGTTAAGTGGCAATTTTTTTGTTGGGAGAAAGTTCAATTAACTTGCCAAATCTGAAGTGCTCTTAATTTTTAAGATATTTGAAAAGTTTTGTTTAATATTAATGAATATGGTCAATATTAACCAATGTACCTACGTATGATTAATATTTTTTTTTATGAAAACATCATACGCCACCATGTTTTCAAATAAATGACACATAATGGCACTGATCGTACAACTATTTTAACACAATTCTTATAAAATCCTAAGCCTGCATAACAATTTATCAAAAAGTGATAGAGATGTACCAAAGCTTTCGGAAGTATCAATCTATTTTGCAATTTGTTGCATATTTTCCTTTTTTTTCATAAATTTATTTGTTAAGTAATTTTTATGTTTGTGCTGTAATTTATCTTTTCTATATTTTTTTTTTTTTGGGTGTATGACTTAAAAATGTGGGATTTGTTTTCAAATGTTTAGCTTTTACTTTAAAACATTTGTACGATATAAATTTAGTTAAAGTATTGACCATTGTTAGCTATGAACTTTTTCCATCTTTCTGACAACATATGGATTCCGAGCCAAAAGAACTGTTCATCATTTTAGAACAAAAACGGATCAATCCAATATCGAATACTCTGTTCTGAAGTGAAGCATTCTGAAGAGATCGTTCTACATCGATTGAAGCAACAATTAGTAGGACAGAGCATTGTTTTGACTATAAAGCGGGTGAGGCAAAACCACTTGATTTTAAATACTTTTTAAGAGGTATTGCAACATGTGGCCGAGCGTTGTCGTAATGGAATATTACGGTTTTATTTCTGGCCGTATATTGTAGCAATTTTTCGGTCAATGCCCACTTCTGTTAGATTTCAGCAGCTCATACAAGATACAACCCTTTTGTTTCAAGCAAATGTAGAGAATTGCCTTAACGCCATGGATATTTGTGTCGATCATAATGGATCCATTTATCATGGCAAGTAATGACTCGGTGGAAAAAATTTCCTAATATAGCGTTCAAGCATCATCTCGGATATGCAAAATCGTCTTTTAAGATCTCTAGGATACACTTCCCAATTTACTTGCTTTTGGATAAATTCTGCTGCTGGAAAAAGCTATAAAACTACTGCTTGAATTGCTCCAATTAATTTTGAAAGCTCTTGTTGAGTTTTTAAACAGTTTTTGGTCTTCCAACTTTTTTGGCTGGCCTGGGTGACCTTTGTCTTCTGTGTCAAAATTACCACTTCTGAACCGCACACACTATCTTTCGCATGTTAAGTCCAATGGAATACATTCACTATAAACTTTGGTGAACAATCGATGTCCTTCTGCGGCTCTTTTTTTAAAATTAAAGAAGTAAAGCAAAACTACGCACATATGACGCTTTGTTGGCACAAAATTCGACACTTTTCGAAACAAAAAAAAAAAAAACATAATGTTCAGTAATTTAGTGAGAATAAATGACGGATATGTACCGTTCAGAGTGACATATAATTTACCACGTTCTAAATATACGCCATCTATTGTAAATCCCTCGTTTTTAAGTCATACATTCAATATTTGCTTAACTAACTAATTTCATCAATTTCATATTTGTAATAATTATTAGTATACAGATCTAACTTTGAAGTCTTGGACAATTTTGACCTCAGAAGGATTAACAATGTAATTAAGAGACCCAAAGAAATAGTCTTAAATTATATGCTACAAAATAGGCTACAAAATGTTTTTTTCTACCCTTCACCTTCGTGAGAAGGGTATATATAAATTTGTCATTCCGTTTGTAATTTCCATAATATAATTTTCCGACCCTATAAAGTATATATATTCTGGATCCTTATAGATAGCGGATTCGATTAAGCCATGTCCGTCTGTCTGTCTGTTGAAATCAATTTTCTGAAGACCCTAGTTATCTTCGGGATCCAAATCTTCAATAATTCTGTCAGACATGCTTTCGAGAAGTTTGATATTTAAAATCAGCAAAATCCGTTCATAAAGAAAGGAGATATGAGCAAAAATCCGAGACAACCTCTGAAAATTTCATCAAAAAAAGACAAAAAATCAACAAAGCGTATGTGTGGATTTGTGTTGGTTATTACTGTGCGTATTTTGTTTTTGGTTTTATACCCTTCACCATGAGAGGCAAGGGTATATATAAAGAGAGAGTTGTTTATAATGAGTTTTCATATGAGCAACTCTATCATACGTAAACACCACACACACCCCAACAACAACATTCTACGTTGTAGAATGTTGTTGTTGGTGCTCAGCCCATAGCACAATTGTGCAAAATCAACTCACATGTATTCTTATGCTCTTACAATTTAGTAGCCGTTGTCCACTCAACGAGACAACTACAAAAGTGCATGAGTATGGGTGTATGACTTTTTCTTTATTTTTTCAGTTTTTGTATTTGTTTGTTTGTAGGTGCACTGAAAAAAATAAAGAATTGAATGTGTTGGTGAGAGAATTTACTTTTGCGTACCTCTGTTCTACAGTGTGGAATGAGATGAAACAAGGCGAATTTATATACATAAATGAGATGAAATGAATGAGAAGTATAAATCAAACACATGCATGCATAATTTCGTTTATTTTAATTTTTGTTGTTGTTTGTAGTTATTTTTTCAACATACAATTGTGCAAAATAATTGTTGTGTTTATTTGCTTAGTTATCAGTGAGCACTCAACGCGTGAATATGATTGTGGGATCTTATGCAATTTCAGCTGATATATTATGATGTTTTCTTGTTGTTGTTGCTGTATGAAGAGTTTTGCATGGGTAAAGGCAATATGTATACACTAAACACTAAAACAATTTTTAATAAACGCCTCCAAAATATAGGACAAAAAGATTGGGTTTCCCGCCACTGCTCGTATTAACAGACACCTCTCAGTTGACTTCTAAATTTGTTTTAGAAAGCCAATGATAGCAGACTACCTCGAAACTTGAGGAGAAATTAGAAAAAAGAGAATTTCGTCTGTTCATTAAGGGTTATTTTTTGCGAAAAAAAACCATCACTCAAACCAAGGCTGAGCTTAATAAATACTATGGGAACTCTGCACCACCAATTTCATTGATAAATTGTGGTGTACTGAATTTCGTTGTGTCCGTATATGCAAGGAAAATGCCAATCGTTCTATACACCCAAGTGAGATCTCTTCACTTGAAAAAATTTAACAATTCACGTTATAATCTTGGCCCATCAGAGATTGAAAGTACGAGAGATTGTGGATGCCATATGAATATCATATGGTTCAGTGTTTTAAATTTTAGATTATCACTTGGGTATGAGAAAGCTTTCCTCAAGACGGCTGCTGTGTTTGCTCACAATCGGGTGCACACATGTTGCAGTTTCCATGGAAAAAATCCATGAACTAAGAATTCTCTCAATCAACCTATTCTCCGTATGTAGCCCCGACAGAATTTTTCTTGTTTGCAAACCTAAAGAAATGGTTCGGCGGAAAGAGATTTGACTCCAACTTTGAAATCATCTCACAAACTTATTTTTTGGAAGGGGTCCAAAGATTGGAGAAACGTTGAATAGATTTTTTATCCAAAAACCTGTATCTCCTTCAAAAAGTCAGGGACTTTTTGACCCACTCTCATAACTCATTATGAACTAAAACCTTAAAACATTAATGTTCTAAATGAAATAAGCGCCCAAGAAAGTGAACAAATCAAATATGAACTAAGACCATAGTTTTAAAATTGTTTGTCATATCGACAATTACCGCCAGAATAGATTGAAAATTCCATTGGGGATATACAATCCCAATACGGAAGTAACAAAAAAAGTTCGGGTGTACCAAAAATGAGCTTCACACAGTGAATACTTCTGGCATTACCGGCCTTTGGTTGTGCGTAAATATTTACTGTTCGAAGATTAGTTTAATTTTTATAGTTATTTCATTATGAACATTATGAAAAATACCTAAGTCCCTTAATATCGTTCTTGATTTGTATACCCTACACCACCATAATGGGCAGAGAACATTGGGTTAGTGCTGATGTTTGTAAGGTGCAAAAATATTGTTTCTGTGTTCGTCCATTTAAATTTTATAATCAATCTACAGGTCGCAATTTTAAATATAATTCGACAGAATTTGGTACGAGCTTTTCTATTGCCTATAGAACGAATTTGTTTAGAATCGGATCATTATTTCTCTTAGCCCCCATACGATTTCCCCATATGCAAAAAGTTAAACTTTAGTTATATAGATATCCAAACCAAATTCAGATATCCAAACCAAATTCAAGTTTTATATAAGCCGAACTCGCACTATTAAATTTTGTGGCGATTGATCCATAATTAGCCATAGCTCCCATATAAGGCTCACTTCATTTAAACGAGTATAGATTTCTTAAAAAAAATGCGTATATACAGAAGACATGCCATCTAATTTTATTGCAAAAGGTACATACATAGTCATAGCTCTCATAAAAATTTTAAATTTTAAAAAAAATTTACAATCATCTTATCGGTGTAGGGTATCATATGGTCGGGCTTGACTGACTATACTTTCTTACTTGTTTTAAAATAATTTTTTTTTTCCATTTTCGGTTTGGGGACTTTATTCATTTGGGACTAAGTACGTAGCGCCTTTTTTGCTACATTCAATTTTTAAACTTTTTGGAAAATATTGTTTATTTCACCCAAAACTCGAAGCTTTTAATGAAATGTGAAATGTATTTAGTTCTTAGGTGTACGAAAACTACCATAGACTTTGAGAGCATTGAAAATCCTTAAAATATAAAATATGGGAACTGTAAGCAATAGATTATCAACTGTACGTATGCCTAATATTTAACTTTTAAGAAAAACTTCATACGCCATCTTCAATTTAAATTTTAAATGACACATGATGGGACCCATCGCAAACAAATTTTATGAAATTTAAAGTACTAAGCAATTTAATTTGCTACTCAATTGATTATTAATTATTTCTTAAGCAAAAAAACTCATAATATTTCCTTTTAAAATATATTTAATCCCAATAATATCTTGCAACTACCGCAAAACATATTTCATTTAGATTAAAAATCCATTTAAATATTTTTTTTTTTTTTTATTTTTTCTCCCTGATAAAAATACTAAAACATACTTAAAAAATTCTGTCATTGAAGTTTTATCTATAGTAAGCTGAGTATTTTTCTTCTTAGTTCTGAAAAAAAATGATGAGTTCATTTCAAAAACCATTAACAATATAATCAAAATTGACAGGTCATTTGGTTTCAAACATTTAGACAGAAACAAGAAGTTTTTTTTTCTCACACAAAACTTAACAAATTTTGTACATAAAGTTTTTTTTATGAGGAACTTTTTTTTGTATGAAGAGTAATAAAGAAAAATAAAACTTTTTAGATTTTTGACCACACTTGTCATTATCTTGTCAATCTTTCGAACAAAAGTGCACAGAAATGTAGGGAGATGTTTTTGGAAATCATCATAGTGTCATCAGTGGTGCACACAAAAACATCATTGTCAAACTGAGAAAAGAAAATTGTCATGTAGCAAGAATGTCACCAACAGTTACAAAGTTGTTAATCTTGTTGATCTTTTAGTGTGAGTATGGCAATGCATATTTAAAATTTTATTTACTAAAACTTATTTTACTCAAACGCTATGAAAAATCCATTTGAAAGCACATGGGAGGGACCAGATATTTTGTAATTTTTAAAAATTTCAGAAGTGAGGTGAAGAAGTATTTGCAGAGGCTAGTAACAATAATTTATTCAGTTGGCGAGTAAATTATTTTTTTATTTTTTGCAATAAAGTAATAAGCTTAGGTGGGTGATAAGTTTTAGCACGTTGAGAGATTTATTTTGGAAACAATATTATAAAAGCTAAGTTTCTCCTTTATCACTGTGCGAAATCTTTAGAAAATTAAACAATAAGTTCAGAAGTTATTAGGGTATTCATTCGATTAAACGTTAATCGGTTATCCGATTAACTTTTGTCGGTTAAATGTTCGAATAATTTAAAATTTTCGATTTTTAAATAACAAATAAACTTATTAATTTGTGTCGTTTAACCGAAATTTCTTTTTTTGTACTTTGCATAGAAATATACACATTTCCCTAGAATTTTTTGTATGAAAATCGTGGAAATCGTAAAAAACCCATTTACGAATAAATTTTAATTGCTAGAAGCAATTGACAAAAGGACTCCAGTGGTATAATGTAGGATTTTATATGCTTAAAAAAACCAAACAAAGAACTAAGAAATTAGATAGTCTTTCTCATGCCTTACTTTCGATTTCTCCAACATTTACAAGCAGTGAATGATTTTTTTCAAGTCAAGTTTAATTAAAACTATAGAAAAATTGTTTAACCCTTTCTTAACCTTTCTTAAAAAATTATTTCAGAAGATCTCACTAAAATCCTAAAAACACTCTCATGTGTATATAGAAAGGATCTCAAATACCATTTTTTTTTTTGCTTTTATTTTTTTTTTTTGGAAAGGCTTAAAGTGCACAAAATTCGTTTCAATTTAAAATTAAAATATAAATTATTCGATTAATCGAATAATTTAATATTAAACGAATATTAACCGATTAAATCCAAACCCCGATTAGTTATTTGCTCGATTAACCGATTAAACTAGCAACCCGATTATTTGAATACCATAGAAGTTTACCAATTTAAACCCTTTCTATTATAGTCGGCTAACTGTGCGTATGATTAATATTTAATTCAATTATATTTTTTTTCAAATGTTACGCATACGTCACCTATTATGTTAACTAATTGTGACTGAACACAGTGGTTTAGAAATTATGTATTGTGTAAATACTTCGTTAACTGGTGAACGATTAGATACCTTAATGAAATTTTACATAGTAAGGAGTGAGATCGAAAAAACCTTAACACACTTTTTTCATTAAAACTGTTATCCCAAGTATTATTTGATTTTATTGTCAAGAACCTTTGTAAAGCAAGTCAGTTATAATGTTTAATGTCAATTATGTTCATTTGTTGTTAATGTGATTAAAATGAGTGACGTAAAAAAGTGCGTACTAAAATTATTTTATATTTTCAACAAAACCCAACTTCGTCCTACAAAAAGTAGGCCAAACAATAAAAGGTCTGCCGTCAAACTGTTTCCAATGTTATTAAATATTATCGGGAGAACTTGTACGTTTATAAAAAACCTGGTTCATGTAGTAGGAATGGTTCATATGATGTCTCTAAAGCCAATAAATAGAAAGCATTTTCAAAAGAGATGCCAACACATCTCTTAGGAAAGTAGCCCGGTTAGCTCAGTGCTCAGAATACTTGGTACGAAAAGTTAAAGCCAATACAGGTTTAAAAACATACAAGGCTCAAAAAGTTCCTGACAGAAACTCTGCTAAAAATTTAGAGGCCAAAGACAAAGCACGAAAATTGAAGTCAAATTTTCGAAAAAAATATTCCTGCTGCATAATGGATGACGAATCGTATGTTCTGGAAAATTGTTCGCAGCTTCCGGGTCAATATTTTTATGTTGATGACTCCCGAGGTAATGTTGCAGAAAAGTTTATTACCCAAAAGCACAAAATTTTCCCTAAAACTTCTTGCCATGGCACGCAATATACAGTTGCGGCAAAAGTAGCCAAACATTTGTTACAAAAGACTCTATAAACACCGAAATTTACATCAAGGAATGTTTACGAAAGAAGATGCTTCCATTCAATGGTCTTATTGATGTGTCTACTTATTTTTGACGTGATTTGGCATCCAGTCGCTATGGTAAACAAGGTCTTTAGTAGTACAAGAACAATAATGTGCTATTTGTACCGCTCTCACTCTTTTCTCTCTCATCTCTTCCCATACCCTTCTTTCTATCCTCCTATCCCACTCTTTCCCCCACATGTAAGGTTAATGTGGTTGGTATCAGTGCTAATAACCTTAATGGCTAGTTAGTGGTTAAAGAAGACTAGTCGCTAACAGCTCCCCTGTTCTTGACTTGTCTTCTTTAAGCACGTGTAAACAACGAATAAATAACCCCTACTATGAACTTGCTTCGATAAGATAGGATAATCAATCTACTTGTGCTATTACGAGGATGGTATGGCCTGCGCTGAGCTACAAGCGCACCTCGTTAGCAGTGCTGATAACCTGAATGGCTTGTTAGTGGTTAAAGAAGAATAGTATACTTTAACCCAGTTTAAGCAACGAATAAATAATGTCTACTATGAACTTCCTCTGATAAGGTGCTAGACTGAATCTACTTGTGCTATTACGAGGATGATATGGCCTATGCTGAACTTTAAGCGCAAGTCGAATTTACTTGATATACAACAAATATGGTGGCGATGATCACTGGGCATTGCACTTTTGGCATCCATTTTGTCAGACTTCTGCTGGACAAACAGACCATTTTCCGGCACTAAGTGATCAGCGGTTTTAGGAAAACGCTCTTTTAGCAACCTCCCTGAAATATCTGGGAAGGAATTAATATGTATAGATTGCCTTTATTAAGAAGAACTGGTGGCCTCGATTCCGTTGCCTGATGGTTCTCGCTTTTCATAATAATTTCTCTCTTCTAGTATTACTGAAACTTAAACTTCTACCTATAATTTCTTTTATAATCTCTATTCATTTTAAACTTATTGTTCATCCTCTTTTTCACATCTCGCTCTCTTCTCTTCTTTATTTAATTCTAACAATATATAAAATACCAATATCGAATAAAAGACAATAACTTAGATACGTATTGTTTTCTTTTTTCCAAAAATTAAAATCACGAATAAAATCGCAAATTTTTTGAAATAAAAGAAACATATTCCCTGTTAAAATAATAAACAAATCTGGCTATATACATATCAACTATCACAAAATGGACTCTTAAACTGATATAAAATTCGCGTGGCTAGATATGCACAGACTTTACCTTTTTTTAGCTTTTACAGTTTTGCTAATTTCTTTTTTTTATTTTAATTTTTTAAAAGCAATCACTTCTATTTATAAAATATGTAAAAACAGACTGTCTGCATTTTACTTTTACAAAGTTATGCTTATTTAAATACAACTGTACTTAATTGAGTACAGCGGCGGAATCCATATACAGACATATAAATACATAGACATATAAATGCACTTCTATGTATCGATTTAAAAAAATGTATGGGTGTACTGATATTGTCTGAATATCACAAATTACCCAGAGAGGATTTTTACTGGTCTTACGATAAAGATGTTAGCATGGAAATGGTATAAAAATCAATGTCTGAGAAAGATATCGAGATATTAAAAAGATTCTTCATCTTGTGAATAATGACGAAGCTGGCACTACTAGGGACAAAATTAGCAGATGTTGTGTTGAAAAATTTTCTTCAGTGGGGAGTATTGTACGAGCTTATTTCATTTAATGAGTCTATGGTAAAATATTTTGGTCATCATCCTGCTAAGCAATTTATACGTGGAAAACCAGTACGATTTGGTTTTAAGAGCTGGGTATTTCCACCGGATGTTGTTACACTCTCGATTTTTATTGTGTAAAAATCGGAGGAAATTTCTACTGATCACTAGGGTTAAAAGTAGTATAGAAATTGCTTGAGAAAATAGAGACTGGCTCAGCATCGCATGAGGTATTTTTTGATGACTATTTTACTAGCTATAGTCTTTTGATGGATCTGGAACCATTAGAGAGAACAGAACACAAAAAGTGTCCATGAAGAAGTTCGAAAGAAATGAAAAAAGATGAGCGATGTTTATAATTTTCAGAGATTTATGGTTGAAGTACTAAATGGTGATTTTTAAAAAAGTACTTTCTTACGTTTATTAAAAATTTTATAGAAAATTTTGTAATTTTCAGCAATTTTTAGCTAAAGACCTATTAAGGTTCTTTGTTATACAAGTTTGTACAAATATTACAATTTTCAGATACTTATTGTGACAGTGCCAAATTGGTACTTTTATTTGGAACTTTTGTAAAAAGAACTTTCTTATCTTTAACATAATTTTACGGTGTTAAATTAATTTTAATATGTGATTTTTTATTTTTCAAAAGTTTTAGTTAAAGTACTAAGTTCGTATTATTATTTGCTACTTTTTTCTAAAAGTACTTTCTTGTGTTAACACAATTTTAAAGGATTTTTATAAATTTTTGTTGAAAAGTTTGTAATTTTCCGAGCTTTAATCATAAATAAATACTAAAATTAAACATTTTTAAAAAGTACTTTAACGTTACGTTTAATATAAATTTGATAGCAAATTTTGTAATTTTCAGAAATTTTTAGTTAAAGTCCTTAATTCTTGGGTTTAATACAAGTTTATGTAATTTTTGGGTTTTTTTAGCTAAATTTTAAAATCTTCAGATATTTATTGTGAAAGTAGCAAATTACATAAGTGGTGCCTTTTAAAAAAAAGTACTTTCCTACGTTTAGTACAGATTTGTTTGGAACTTTTTAAAAAAAAGTACTTTCTGGTGTTTCACAAATTATTGTTTTTTAGACAATTTTAGCTAAAGTAATAAATTTGTATTTTTATTTGTAACTTTTTCAAAACCTACTTTCTTGTGTTAGTACCTTAATGTTGAGGCCCCTACCCAAAAATGTTGGAAAAGCAATTAAGCAATTTATATCATGCGAGAGTTCGCTGGCAATGCAAGACTAACGTATTTACCGAATATGTTCAAAATCGGATAATAACTATTTACGATAAAGATAAAGAGGAATCTTTTTAAAAGCAAAATTCAATTTAGTGCATGTATTTTATTTTTTTTTTCAACTAAATCATGAAAATGCAGATGCTTAAAATATTATTAGTTTTTTTTTTTCCTCTTCCTCTTGGTACAAAAAAATTACATGCAATTAAGCCTTTATTAACAATTGGCAAAAAAGGTTGTAGCTTAAAAAGGCCTTTGAGAGAAGAGAAATGAGAAAATTTATAAATAACGATAGAGATTTATCAAAATAGAGCATTAAATAGACACAAAAAAAGAACTTTAACAAATACCTTTGGTATTTGGTTAACATCACTGTTGCCAGTTTAGTGAAGATGTATTTTTAGTCACTATTTGTATCTCATGTTGGTTTGTAAAAAAATCTTTAAAGAATTAAGATAGAATTTAATTTGTAAACAAAAAGACAGCTTCAAGCTATTTTGGAGGACAATTTTTGTTTGCTTCATTTCAATAGTTTTTATTTTTTTATATCTGATTATTTGTTTTCTGTGGATTTTAGCTCTAAATCTGTTTATAACATAATACTATTGTCAGACTGTGTCTTCTGGTGCAAATCATTGTTTTTTGTTTCTTATATATCAATACTTTTTTTTTAAATCACTGAAAAATACTATAAAACGGAAGTAACTATTTGATTGCATTTCCTGTTGTACATTATTGTCAGGGTTCTAAGTAAATCTGTTGTGTGTTTCTTATGTACTTTAGTATGAGTGTAAATATGTGCATTACTGAGCAGTTCATGTTTTGTATTTGTTCAATTTCCTACAATTCCTTGTTAAATAACTTTGGTTTCAGATTTTATTTATTGTTGCCAAGTTCATGATATTTTGCCATTTTGCACAGTAATTGACCTTTTTTCTCACACTAGATTCTTTTAACCTTTTATTGCTAACAGTTGTTCTTTTATTTGTTTGTTTCTTGCAATTGATAAGATGGGCTGTAAAATGCAATTATTATTATTTGAAGATGTAGATAACACGAGAGTAAAACAAAGGCCAATGAATTTAATTTGATTTGATTTATTGGGTGTTAAGTAAAGTGAGAGGGTTGTGAGATAGAGAAAGTAAATTAACTAGATTCTTGGCAGTTTTTCTATTCAACACACATGAGTTCATTTATACGTACAAATAAGTTATTAAATATTCTTGATGTTCTAAGGAGAAGTATGGCTAAATGGGACAGGCATGACTAAAAGAAATGAAAGTTTATGATATTTTGAGAGACTAAAAACTCAGGGAATAATTTGATATGACCTTTGACCTTCACATAAATTATTGTACCTATAAATTCTTTGTGTATTTAGGGGAAGTATAGCTAATTTGGTAATGAACTACTCCTTGAAATTAAAGAAATTGTATAAAAATGGCCTTCTATGACCTTTGACCTTCCATATCTAAACAATCAGACAATTCTTATTCAAAGTGTCTTCAAATTTCTTGATTAGTTATATTACACAAAGTCTTTGTTAAAATTCACTTCAAATATTTACTTTATCTTTGAAATCTTAGCTTTCCTTGGTGTGCAACTTCCCACAATTCCTTTTTAATATATGTTTATACGACTAGTTTGATTTTGAAGTATATAAGTGAAAAAGTTCATCTGATTAAATATGTTAAAATTATGGCTAAAAGGAAACATAACTGATGAACTTTGCTTTTTTTTTTTGGGTTGGGAAAAAATACTAATAAAAAGATATTGGAAATTCTGTCCTTTATGTTTTTCTCTATTCTGCTGCTGTTAGCTGGCGTCTATTGAACTAAATATTTGATTATGCCACCTACTCGTTCCCCTATTCTAGTCTCATCTTTTGACCCCTCTCCATTTACCAGGGTTTTTGTTAAATAGAATCTGTATGTAACCATAATATTATTTATAAAAGTTAACCTTTCCATCAAAATAACCACAAATAACAAATAAGGAAAAAAAAAGAAAAAACTACAAAATAGTAATGGCAGCATAAAATTTTTGTTATATCATTATGAGCTTCATTGAATGTTTGAAAGGAGGAAAAAGAAAAAAAAAACATAGGCATGAATGAGTGAGTGAGTGAATGAATGAAAGAAAATAATAAATACCTTACGGGGTTTATATGTTTAATAACAAGACTATAAGCTTATAATATTGACCCAAAAGTTATTTAGGAAATGTAGAAAATAAGTCAAATATGTTGCTGCTAAAATAAAAACAAATATAAGTGAAAAGGAAACAAATAACAAATAAGGGAACACCAGGGAACAGTAGTGGTTTTCTGCTAAAAGGGTTTTTAAATAAAGGGAACGAGTTGACGCTTTAAAATATTTATAAGAAAAAAGACATAAAATTATGAAATTGAAACAAATTTAATATAATATAATTTGTTTTACAAAAGGTCTAAGATAAACTATCTAGCACCATAAAGAGGTAATCTAGTTCAAGGAGAGTAGAGTTTAAGAATTTTTCTTAAAAGAACTTTACACAGAATGGTATCATGCAACCTATCACTATCTGCCTGGTCTATCATCATGAGTATATACTGAAGTTTCAAAATGAAAGGTGTATCGCAGATCAAGTTTAGTGACAATGCAATTAAGACTAAAATTCTGCTGATTAAGGGAGTTGTAGCCTGGCTGGAATCAAATGGAATCTCAAAAGTTGCCGCAAGCATGTATTCTGAATGTTGAAACACACTTTGAAATTCATGTTCCAAAAGACAATTTGCCAATGATGTTCGCTAAACTCATCGATTAAAGATTAGTTGATCCGCGGAGCGATTCTGTACGGATTTTCGATAGAAAATCGTCAACGAACTTTTTTATATAAAAAATCGTCATTGAATGTTTTTTATAGAAAATCGTCACCGAACGTTTTTCTATAGAAAATCGTCACCGAACGTTTTGCTATAGAAAATCGTCACTGACGATTTTCTGTAGAAAATCTCACTGAACGTTTTGCTATAGAAAATCGTCACTGAACGTTTTTTTATAGAAAATCGTCAACGAACATTTTTCTATAGAAAATCGTCAACGAAAGTTTTTCTATAGAAAATCGTCGAACGTTTTTCTATAAAAAATCGTCGAACGTTTTTCTATACAAAATCGTCACCAATCTTTTTCTAGAGAAAATCGTCACCGAAAGTTTTTCTATAGAAAACGTATTTGTATAGAAAATCGTTCCCGAACGTTTTTGTATAGAAAATCGTCATCGATAGTTTTACTGTAGAAAATCGTCACCGAACGTTTTTCTGTAGAACATTGTCACCGAACGTTTTTCTATAGAAAGTCGTCACCGAACGGTTTTCTATAGAAAATCGTCACCGAACGTTTTACTGTAGAAAATCCTCACTGAACGCTTTTCTATAGAAAATCGTCACCAAACGTTTTACTATAGAAAATCGTCACTAAACGTTTTTCTATCGTCACCGAACGTTTTTCTATAAAAAATCGTCACCAAACTTTTTCTATAGAAAACCGTCACCAAACGTTATTCTAAAAAAAGTTTTTCTAAAAAAAATCGTCACCAAACGTTTTTGTATAGAAAATCGTCAACAAACGTTTTTCTTTAGAAAATCGTCAACAAACGTTTTCCTATAGAAAACGTTTTTGTATAGAAAATCGTTCCCGAACGTTTTTGTATAGAAAATTGTCACCAAATATTTTTCTATAGAAAATCGTCCCCGAATGTTTTTCTATAGAAAATCGTCACCGAATGTTTTTCTATAGAAAATCGTCACTGAACGTTTTTCTATATAAAATCGTTACCGAACGTTTTTCTATAGAAAATCGTCACCGAACGTTTGTCTATAGAAAATTCTCACCAAACGTTTTTCTATCAAAAATCCTCACCAAATGTTTTTATATCGAAAATCGATTCCGAACTTTTTTCTATAGAAAATCGTCACCGAATGTTTTTCTATAGAAAATCGTCACCCAACATTTTTGTATAGAAAATCGTCACCGAAAGTTTTTCCATCGAAAATCGCCACAGAACTTTTCTCTACAGAAAATCGTCACAGAACTTTTCTCTTCAGAAAATCGTCACCGAAAGTTTTTCCATAGAAAATCGTCACAGAACTTCTCTTTACAGAAAATCGTCACCGAACGTTATTCTATGGCAAATCACCAACGAACGTTTTTCTACAGAAAATCATCACCGAAAGTTTTTCTATAGAAAACGTATTTGTATAGAAAATCGTTCCCGAACGTTTTTGTATAGAAAATCGTCATCGATAGTTTTACTGTAGAAAATCGTCACCGAACGGTTTTCTATAGAAAATCGTCACCGAACGTTTTACTGTAGAAAATCCTCACTGAACGCTTTTCTATAGAAAATCGTCACCAAACGTTTTACTATAGAAAATCGTCACTAAACGTTTTTCTATCGTCACCGAACGTTTTTCTATAAAAAATCGTCACCAAACTTTTTCTATAGAAAACCGTCACCAAACGTTATTCTAAAAAAAGTTTTTCTAAAAAAAATCGTCACCAAACGTTTTTGTATAGAAAATCGTCAACAAACTTTTTTCTATAGAAAATCGATAGTTTTACTGTAGAAAATCGTCACCGAACGGTTTTCTATAGAAAATCGTCACCGAACGTTTTACTGTAGAAAATCCTCACTGAACGCTTTTCTATAGAAAATCGTCACCAAACGTTTTACTATAGAAAATCGTCACTAAACGCTTTTCTATCGTCACCGAACGTTTTTCTATAAAAAATCGTCACCAAACTTTTTCTATAGAAAACCGTCACCAAACGTTATTCTAAAAAAAGTTTTTCTAAAAAAAATCGTCACCAAACGTTTTTGTATAGAAAATCGTCAACAAACTTTTTTCTATAGAAAATCGTCCCCGAATGTTTTTCTATAGAAAATCGTCACCGAATGTTTTTCTATAGAAAATCGTCACTGAACGTTTTTCTATATAAAATCGTTACCGAACGTTTTTCTATAGAAAATCGTCACCGAACGTTTGTCTATAGAAAATTCTCACCAAACGTTTTTCTATCAAAAATCCTCACCAAATGTTTTTATATCGAAAATCGATTCCGAACTTTTTTCTATAGAAAATCGTCACCGAATGTTTTTCTATAGAAAATCGTCACCCAACATTTTTGTATAGAAAATCGTCACCGAAAGTTTTTCCATCGAAAATCGCCACAGAACTTTTCTCTACAGAAAATCGTCACAGAACTTTTCTCTTCAGAAAATCGTCACCGAAAGTTTTTCCATAGAAAATCGTTACAGAACTTTTCTCTACAGAAAATCGTCACCGAACGTTATTCTATGGCAAATCACCAACGAACGTTTTTCTACAGAAAATCATCACCGAACGTTTTTCTATAGAAAATCGTCACCGAACTTTTCTTTACAGAAAATCGTCACCAAACGTTTTTCTATAGAAAATCGTCACCGAACGTTTTTGTATAGAAAATCGTCACCGAACTATTTTAATAGAAAATCGTCACCGAATGTTTTTCTATAGAAAATCGTCACCAATTTTTTCTATAGAAAATCATCCCCGAACGTTTTTCTATGGAAAATCATCACCGAACGCTTTTTTTCTTTTTCCATATAAAATAACACTAACGGTTTTGTGTCGAAAATCACAGTGAAGGAAAAAACATCAGCGAAAAGTTTTTCATAAAAAATCTCAGTGAAAATACATCATCGAAACATTTTTTAAAGAAAACTCATCAAAAAGTTAGAAAACTGCTACAAGGATAACATAAGCCAAACAAAGTCCCTGTTGCCCTGTACAGGAATTTTGCTAAAGTTTATTTTATTTATAAAAACTGCTAGAAGTAGTTTTGTAGTTTTCTTAAAGATTAATATCTAGGTAAAAATAAACTTTATTAAAAAGAAGACAAAAGTTAAAAGATATTTGGGGACGGTTTCATAACACGTGAGTGATTTTATTGAATAACAAGCGAACATTTTATCTGATGCCATGGGTATTTTTGTGTTTCCTTGTTTTGTTTTTTTTCCACATATGTATGTTGCTTTATTTCCAAGCCATCACACCAATAACCCTTATATAACAAAAATACACACATAAACTTCTACCATAGACCTTTAAGACATGTGTTACCTAAATTCACGTGGAAGTGAAAGCTGACAAACTTATCCGAGGGAAAAAACAAAAATCCACATCAACATGGCGAAAAAATGCTACAATATTCATTCAAGTGTAATGAAAATCTTATATATAAAACTCTAGCACCTCCTGTAACAACCATTGAGTTTTTCCCCAAAAAAAAAAAAAAAAAATTCTCTTAAAAGCAACAGCCTTCATAGTAAATTCTCATTATCTCTTAGGTTGTGTTAGTATGGATTTTATATTTGTTTATGTGCATGTGTGTTTGCTGATTTGTTTGTTTATTCTAGTTTTGACCATTATTGTTTGTTGCTGGGCGAAAAAATAAAAATGCTAGAATAAACAGCAAGTGAAAGAGAAATTTATGTTTCGTTTGTTTATATTTATTTATGCATGAGTGTTGTGTTGTATTTGTCGTATGTTATTTTGTTCTCGTTGTTTTTGTGATGTTGTGAAATTCATCATTTCCGCCCAGTTGGAGACAAATGAAGAGTAATGAACACAAGAAACAGGAAAGACTGGTTCAGTTGTGCTGTTTTTCTTGTTTCTATTGGGTTTTAGGGGTTAAAAACGATTTTGAAAACAATTTGTTTTTAAAGTATAATTTTAAGGGAATTTTGTATAGATGTAGGCTAGTATTTATGTAGAAATTATAAACAAATATGAATAAAAAGAAAAGTTATATAATATAAGACATATTTGTTTGAAACTTAATATTTTAAATTTTTAAAGAATTCACAATTATTCGATCTCATATAACGACTGCACAAAAATATAAGGCGTTATTGAAGGTCTATGAAATTTAGCACACTTTTATAAATGAAGTATTGAAGAAATATACCAAGTTTTAAGAACATTGGGTCAAGGACTCATATGCCTCCCATATATCCTGAAGGGTTAAAGTGACATATTTTGCACAAATTTTGCAATAAAACTCTGTAACTTGGAAATATTTATATCTAAAATAAAATATTTGCTTTAGGCATGTATTTTTTCTTTAATTAGATCAAAGACCTTTGTAACTGTCATTTATCCATACTTTAAAGCATAATTTAAAGCACATGGATTGCTCTCCAAAACTATGGTGAATGTGTTCAATCTGTTTAAAGTGTGGTTCAGAATTGGTGATTTTGAAACGGAGAACAAAGATTTTCAGCATTCCTCCATGAAGTTTACTGTAAAACTCAACAAGAGCTTGCAAAATCATTGGGAGCTACTCAAGCAGCAATTTCAAAATGAGCCGCATGACTCATCTAAAAGCAAGGAAATTGGGTACTGTATGAATTGATACCGACAGACATTGAAAGACGATTTTGGATGGCCGAAATGATGCTCGAACTCTATAAAAGAATATCAGTTTAGCAACGAATCATTATTTGTTCGTATGTGAAGCCCTGCCAATCAGCCAAATTAATACAATAGCTAAATATCCAAGGCGCTAAGGCAGGATCCTTGTCAACCATTTGGAGAGGGAAATAAAGTAAAATTTATTTCACTTTTTTCTTTGTTTCCTTTTTTATATTAAATCATTTTGGTTTTGTTGGGGGGGATGAAGTGGTTGGAAAGTTTTGCCTCACACGCCGTTCGACTACTATTTTACGCTTCACTTTGGAACAGAGTATCCGATATCGACTTTATTCGTTCTTTGCATAAAAAAATTAGCAGTTCTTTTGCCTCGATATCCATATGTCGCCAGACAGAAAGAAAAAATCATAAAAAACAAAGGCAAATACTTTGAATAAAGAACTACATTCCTGATTATGTCTGGTACATAACAAATTTTCATATCGTTCGATAAACAGACTAGGGTTTAAAATTGCGCAACATTGTACTATAAGAATTATTTTATATTGTTACGAAATTGTACTTGAATTTAAATATAACTGTTTTAACGGCTTGCTTAAAGTTGTATAATGTCTCTGAACAGCAGTGCTTCTCAAATTTTAACAAATCTGTGGGTATTATTAACATTGCTGTAGAACATACAACATTGAATAAAAGCTTTGACTTGAGCATTGTTTGTAAGTAAGGAAACACTAAATGATTAATGCCTAACATCGAAAGCTCTAGAATTTGAATATTCTAGTTTTAAGATCATTGTAGAAATAGAGCTTTCTAGATGGTAATGAAGTGTATATAAATTGGCCGTGAGAACACCAAAAGTTGTTATGTTTTGAAGCATCGTTAAGTAAAGACATCAAGTGCATTGCCAGTACATTATAAAGTGTGTGTTTATTTCTGCGAATTGATAAACGTGTATAAAAACACTAAGTGACTATTTGAACTGTTGTTGTTGTTGTACATTTTAAATAAATAACTTTAAACTACTAAACGGCTTTCATTTGCAATCAAAAGCGTCCGGTTTATTTAAAGGAAATAAACCAACGTTTTAAAAAGGTTAATGTGTAACAATATTATCAATCGATAATAAACAATTTTGCTTACACTTGCATATTTATTGCATGAATAAGAATTTCCATGTGAGATATATTTAAAAAACATATTTTGATTAACTCTCCACATTCAACTTTTAATAAAAAATAATGATTTAATCAAATAAAATTTGTTTTCCTTTAGTCACTTACTGTATTTGATCTGCGTTGCGTTAATTGCACTTTAGTGTTGATCAGTTTAAAAGCTATAAGTTAAATTAAATTAGTAGGAAGCAAGTGTTTTGGAATTTTCTGCAAGAATAAAATTGGGTTACAAATAATTTTAGGTGCGAATTTTCAAAAATGCCACAAAAAAAAAAAACGGCATTGGTAAAAACACAATCAAATCACGGCAGATCAGGCAATAAAGAGCAGCTGAAAAAGCTGAGGAATGCGAATCATCTTCAGGAAAATCGGGAAAGGGCATCTATGTCTAGAGACGCGGAAACACAAGGAGAACGCAAAACACATCTTCAGGAAAATCGCGAAAGGGCATCTACTTCAAAAGCCGCTGAAATGGAAAGAGGACACCAATCACGGCTTCAGCAAATGAATCACATTGCATCTTCATCGAGAGCTGCAGATACACTCCAACAGCATATCGAAAGACTAGAAGCCAATCGTTCCCGAATGGCTCAATCAAGAGAAAGAAACGATTTAATGATCGCAGTATTTCATTAAAATAAGGATGATGACTATAGGAATCACGTCACATGGACGTAGTCTTTGCCACAATGAAAAAATGTAGCTTACATTGAGCATTTTCAAGTTCTTTAAGGAATCCCCGGGAATATGTTCTTCGAACGGTAAGGTTGTTCTGCCACTATTTATTGAGCCGCCTGTACATTACTGGCATCACTCCGATTTCCGAGCACTTCTTTCAAAATATCCAAAAGTACAATTCTAGCTTTCAAGTGACGTCCTTCGGGGAACTAATATCGTACACAACGTTGGCTTTATGCACACCTTTAAAGTTCAGGGCTAAATGTACCACAGAATTAGATCATTGCTCCCGCTTCTGAATGATGATACGACTTTCCTTCAAATATCACAGGATATGAAGCCACACAAGCCGAACGCTATCGACGAACATGCATGTGCATTTACTGCAAGACCCTTCTGCCGAAACATTCTCAAAACAATTGTTGGACATCGGAAATGGAAAAATTCCTATTGATCCCAACACATATTAGATTTCGTTCCCGCTGAACTTCTGTCAAATGCAAATGAATATTCAAGCCGTTGTCGACAAGGTATTCATAAGTCTTACAAACAACTACAAAAATTTGGATTGGCTGTGGGAACGTGCAATTTTGGCACCAAAAAATTATGATGTCAACTTGGCTTAACAATGCAATATAAATCCATTAACACAGTAACGAACAATAAGCCGACAATTATCCTACTGAATTTTTGAATTCATTGGAACCAGCCGGACTGCCACACATCTATTAACATTAAAGTTTGGATCACCGACTTTGTCCGACACTGTGTATTATATTATTTTCTAATGGACAGCAACGTGGATCTAGTTCATTATAATTTGTCCAGCAATAAAGCCATGACTTGTTGTTGAATAAAATATTAAGAAAATTTATTCAAATTTTTTAGTATGAAAAAGTGCAATATTTTTAAAGGACGGAATTTCCCTTGGCTACGTCCATGTCAAACTTTATCCCGATCGGACCCGCTGTTTAGAAATGCCAGATTTATTTCCAAAAAATTTTGATTCTTCCCCACTATGCATACCTGCATTCATTAACCATTTTTTCAAATCGTCTGCATTATGTGTTGGTTAGGTGCAGAAAATGATTTGAATTATT
Source organism: Calliphora vomitoria (assembly GCA_942486065.2). Lineage (NCBI taxonomy): Eukaryota > Metazoa > Arthropoda > Insecta > Diptera > Calliphoridae > Calliphora > Calliphora vomitoria. Next base: position 74,369,425 of record OW818032.2, read on the forward strand.
TTAGCATAAATACCTATTGAATTTGTTAAGCAATAAGTAACTAATATTCAATATTAAATAAATATTTCCAAGGTAATGAAATGCAAAGAAATTTCTGCTCACATCTGTCTAGACATTGTTTGTTAAACAGACAATGAAATTTGATATAATTTTCTACATTAATAGGTCTTAGTTACTGCTAAACATCATTTGAGAATCACTGCCTAATATTATATCCACCATAAGTAGAAGAAAATAAAGTAATCATTATTTAGCAGCTTTTATTTCAACCTAAATTCGCACTTGAATATTATGTCTTACTCCTGTTCAAAAAAATATTAATTAAAACGAAGACTTCTAAAAGATAAATACAGAAATTCACAAACAATCTTTAATGACTTAATTTTAAACACCTTAAGGGTTTCAAAAAACATTTCTAATTTAAGGAAATAATTTGTATTTGCATTTGAAAACAAAATATTTAAGAATTTTAGCAGCATACATCGGAGCTAAGGCAAAAAAAAAAAAAAAAAAAAAAAAACAAGCACTTTCATTACACTTTTAACAATCCAGCACTTTTAGAATTGTATGTTCACAAGGCATGAACAATATTTGAAATATATAACGAATGCAAAAGAACTCTCCTCTTTCACATTCCAACATTTTAACATTTGAGCAGCATCGTAAATCTTTGTCAAATGTTAATTTACAAAATAAAATGTATTTCAAAACGTGATTTGTATAAAAGCACAACAATTGAATTTCGAAAATGAGTTGAATGAAGAAAAAAATTCAACACAAACGCAAAATACTCTTACAAAAGAAATCAACAAAATTAGTGAATTTTTCCAAGAAATAAATGGAGTAGAAATAGAAAAAATAAATTAAATTAAATACAGCAAAACAGAAGCAGAAGCAGAATAAACATAAACACAGTGTAAATAAATAAAAATATAATCATTAAATCATACTTTAAGGTAGAAATGTTAATGACAAAATAAAAAAAAAAAACTCTGCAACTGGAAAACAGAGACATGAACAGTAGCGGCGCTCAAATAGAAAAATTTAGATGATCCTGTCTAAAATAAAAGTTTACTTAATTTTTGGATTGTATTTCCAAACGATGCCCCTTTTAAAAGACCTTTTATGTGAAAAATATGAAAAAAATTTAAAAATCTCTTGAGCAAAAACTGTCAGGAGAAAACTATCTGGTGGATTAGAATGATCTTTTGAAAAAATCCTAAAACAAAGAGGAGGAAGCCATTCTGAAATTCAATAGGCCAGTGCTCAGTATACTTTTTGTTTCGCTGGTCAACTTTTTTCATTCCAACCTTACTCAAAAACGCAGTGTACTAATAGTTTAAAAATATTGTATCAATTATAAAATACAAAGCAACTTATATCTACATAGTTTGAATTCTGTATTTTTCAGCAGGATTCATAAAAAAAATACATTTTCTCTGGACCAGATGCGGATCCAGGCCAACCATTTAAGGAGGGGATATAAATTAAAATTTATTTTGCATTTTTTCCCTATTTTATATTAAAACTTTTCGTTTTTGTTGGGGGGGGGGATAAATTTCCTTTTTTAAACCATCCAGGATCCGCCCCTGCCCTTGACAGACACCGATACACTCAAACAGAAATGTTTCCGGTTTGTAAGCCTGAAGCTAAGACACATAATAATAAAAAAAAACAATGACAACAAAGCAAATACAAAATCAAAATTCCACAGACACAAAAAGTATATAAGAATGGTAGTAATAGAATATGAAACACAGCAAAGCAGAGTATAAAAAGTAAGAGAAAAGCTAAGCTGCTGGCTTTACAGGTATAAACTTTTTGATATTCGTTATTGCTGTTGTACTGACATTATAACTACTACATAATCAGCAGCAATACCAATGATGTTAAAGGTATTTGTTTCCTTTTTTTTCAAACTAAAGCAATGATTAATGCTTTGTAGCTTTTTCTTTCTTTTTTTTCTGAATTGTTTGCTTAACCATTATAGAAAGAGTATTGCTATAAAAATAATTTTATAGATTAAGACGAACTTGTTGATACCCTGTGTTTTGATTTATAGCCGAAAGCCTTTTAGGGACATAATTTTGTTTATATTTAGGTAATTACAATAATTGATTACTGTGTGGTTAAGTTTTGAAGAGAAATTAGATTATAATTTAAAATTAATTAAATACATAGTAACTAATATTAAATTATATTCAGAAACTATCCACAATATCCATCGTCACTGTCCCACCAACTCAACTCTTAGTCATGTAATGCTTTTGTCCAACGAAGACACTTTTCTATAGAAAACTGTCCAATGAAGACACTTTTCTATAGAAAACTGTTCAATGAACACATTTTTTCTATAGAAAACTGTGCAATGAAGAAATTTTTCTATTAAAACTGTCCAATGAAGACACTTTTCTATAGAAAACTGTCCAATGAAGACACTTTTCTATAAAAAACTGTTCAATGAAGACACTTTTCTATAAAAAACTGTCTTATGAAGACACTTTTCTATAAAAAACTGTCTTATGAAGACACTTTTCTATAGAAAACTGTCTTATGAAGACACTTTTCTATAGAAAACTGTCTTATGAAAACACTTTTCTATAGAAAACTGTCTTATGAAAACACTTTTCTATAGAAAACTGTCTTATGAAGACACTTTTCTATAGAAAACTATCTTATAAAGACACTTTTCTATAGAAAACTATCTTATGAAGACACCTTTCTATAGAAAACTGTCTTATGAAGACACTTTTCTATAGAAAACTGTTCAATGAACACATTTTTTCTATAGAAAACTGTGCAATGAAGAAATTTTTCTATTAAAACTGTCCAATGAAGACACTTTTCTATAGAAAACTGTCCAATGAAGACACTTTTCTATAAAAAACTGTCCAAAGAAGACACTTTTCTATAAAAAACTGTCTTATGAAGACACTTTTCTATAGAAAACTGTCTTATGAAAACACTTTTCTATAGAAAACTGTCTTATGAAAACACTTTTCTATAGAAAACTGTCTTCATAAGACACTTTTCTATAGAAAACTGTCTTATGAAGACACTTTTCTATAGAAAACTATCTTATGAAGACACCTTTCTATAGAAAACTATCTTATGAAGACACTTTTCTGTAGAAAACTGTCCAATGAAGATATTTTTCTATAGAAAACTGTCTTATGAAGACACTTTTCTATAGAAAACTGTCTTATGAAGACACTTTTCTATAGAAAACTGTCTTATGAAGACACTTTTCTATAGAAAACTGTCGTATGAAGACACTTTTCTATAGAAAACTGTCTTATGAAGACACTTTTCTATAGAAAACGGTCTTATGAAGACACTTTTCTACAGAAAACTTTTCTATAGAAAACTGTCTTATGAAGACACTTTTCTATAGAAAACTGTCTTATGAAGACACTTTTCTATAGAAAACTGTCTTATGAAGACACTTTTCTATAGAAAACTGTCTTATGAAGACACTTTTCTATAGAAAACTGTCTTATGAAGACACTTTTCTAGAGAAAACTGTCTTATGAAGACACTTTTCTATAGAAAACTGTCTTATGAAGACACTTTTCTATAGAAAACTGTCTTATGAAGACACTTTTCTATAGAAAACTGTCTTATGAAGACACTTTTCTATAGAAAACTGTCTTATGAAGACACTTTTCTATAGAAAACTGTCTTATGAAGACACTTTTCTATAGAAAACTGTCCAATGAAGACACTTTTCTATAGAAAACTGTTCAATGAACACATTTTTTCTATAGAAAACTGTGCAATGAAGAAATTTTTCTATTAAAACTGTCCAATGAAGACACTTTTCTATAGAAAACTGTCCAATGAAGACGTTTTTCTATAAAAAACTGTTCAATGAAGACACTTTTCTATAAAAAACTGTCTTATGAAGACACTTTTCTATAAAAAACTGTCTTATGAAGACACTTTTCTATAGAAAACTGTCTTATGAAGACACTTTTCTATAGAAAACTATCTTATGAAAACACTTTTCTATAGAAAACTGTCTTATGAAAACACTTTTCTATAGAAAACTGTCTTATGAAGACACTTTTCTATAGAAAACTATCTTATAAAGACACTTTTCTATAGAAAACTATCTTATGAAGACACCTTTCTATAGAAAACTGTCTTATGAAGACACTTTTCTATAGAAAACTGTTCAATGAACACATTTTTTCTATAGAAAACTGTGCAATGAAGAAATTTTTCTATTAAAACTGTCCAATGAAGACACTTTTCTATAGAAAACTGTCCAATGAAGACACTTTTCTATAAAAAACTGTCCAATGAAGACACTTTTCTATAAAAAACTGTCTTATGAAGACACTTTTCTATAGAAAACTGTCTTATGAAAACACTTTTCTATAGAAAACTGTCTTATGAAAACACTTTTCTATAGAAAACTGTCTTCATAAGACACTTTTCTATAGAAAACTGTCTTATGAAGACACTTTTCTATAGAAAACTATCTTATGAAGACATTTTTCTATAGAAAACTGTCCAATGAGGACATTTTTCTGTAGAAAACTGTCCAATGAAGATATTTTTCTATAGAAAACTGTCTTATGAAGACACTTTTCTATAGAAAACTGTCTTATGAAGACACTTTTCTATAGAAAACTGTCTTATGAAGACACTTTTCTATAGAAAACTGTCTTATGAAGACACTTTTCTATAGAAAACTGTCGTATGAAGACACTTTTCTATAGAAAACTGTCTTATGAAGACACTTTTCTATAGAAAACGGTCTTATGAAGACACTTTTCTACAGAAAACTTTTCTATAGAAAACTGTCTTATGAAGACACTTTTCTATAGAAAACTGTCTTATGAAGACACTTTTCTATAGAAAACTGTCTTATGAAGACACTTTTCTATAGAAAACTGTCTTATGAAGACACTTTTCTATAGAAAACTGTCTTATGAAGACACTTTTCTAGAGAAAACTGTCTTATGAAGACACTTTTCTATAGAAAACTGTCTTATGAAGACACTTTTCTATAGAAAATTGTCTTATGAAGACACTTTTCTATAGAAAACTGTCTTATGAAGACACTTTTCTATAGAAAACTGTCTTATGAAGACACTTTTCTATAGAAAACTGTCTTATGAAGACACTTTTCTATAGAAAACTGTCACTTTTCTATAGAAAACTGTCTTATGAATACACTTTTCTATAGAAAACTGTCTTATGAATACACTTTTCTATAGAAAACTGTCTTATGAAGACACTTTTCTATAGAAAACTGTCTTACGAAGACACTTTTCTATAGAAAACTGTCTTATGAAGACACTTTTCTATAGACAACTGTCTTATGAAGACACTTTTCTATAGAAAACTGTCTTATGAAGATACTTTTCTATAGAAAACTGTCCAATGAAGATACTTTTGTGTCCAATTAAGACACTTTTGTATAGAAAACTGTCCAGTGAAGACACTTTTCTATAGAAAACTGTAAAACGAAGACCATTTTTTATAGAAAACTGTTCAATAATAACACTTTTCACAGTGAACACTAAATTTTTATTATGTTTGAAATATGGTTGTACAAAAACAATTCACTTAGCATTTCCATTACAAATTTCCCTTTCAAAACATTTGCCTAAAATAGCGTACATGAATTTACTTTATAAAGGTAAGACTAAAAAAGCATTGTACAATTACCAGAAACAAAAGCTAAAGAGGAAAACACAATAGCAATACAACAATAAACAAATTTAGTATAAAAGTTAACAAACTATGGATTTGCATATATTTAACTTTTAAATTATTACAAATGATGTAGCAAAACAGGAAAATTAACAAGAAAAAAAAATACTTAAAACATTCAACAGCAATTTAAACTTTTGCAAAATTCTAAAGCAAATATTTACTCCCACTCAAACGCACAGATTATTTAATAATTAAAAAACAAACCCTTAAAGTATGCTTTAATTATTAATTTATTAATAAGCCTTAAGATAAGCAGTAGACTAGCCAATATACACTAGGGTGGTCCTTATATTGCACTTTCGCGATGTTCTAAATTATTATTAGCCGTTTATAAATTATATGCTGTAAATTTCAGGTTGGACACTTTATTTAAAGTTTCGTGTTTTGGGAATTTCTAGAAATTAAATAAATTCCCTGAGATTTTAATAGCTACTAAAGGAATATTAAAAATGCAAAATATAGCGACTGTAACTTTATGGGTTCTAGTGTGGACCGATTTGAAATTGGTGGAGGTCGAGGAAAATTTGTTTTTGGCCACAAATTTGTTAAAATGAATATTTAAAAAAATATTTCTTGGCATCTATGCTTATATTTAATTCCAATCAGCTTCTTTGGATTGTTTATTTACGATTTAGTAATTTTAAATTTTTTGAATATCTGGGGTCAAAATGCGATTTTACTAAAATCTTCAGCATTTGATTTTTAGATGACGGAGAACAACTTTAGACCTTTAGAGCATCGAAAACAGCAAAAATGCAAAAAAAAAGGCCACCCTAATATGCCCACATACACACAAATCCTACTCGTTTATCAAATTCCTAACTACACTTAAGGGAACATTTGTTGGTTTCAAAAGAAAGAATTTTTAAATATAAGAATTTATGTACGAGTAAATTACAGTAATTTTGTGGCCATTTAAACTATTAGCATTTTCTTTACTTAGTGCTTGATTTTCTATGGGCGAAGGGCCAGGCAATAAAATAAGTAAAATAAAAATGGAAAAAATGTTAATTCAGAGTAAACACTTATATATTTATTTACCAATCTGTTGTTAATATGCATAAAATTTGCATTTTCATTTAAGATTATGCTGTGTATATGTTTCTGTATAAAAGCAGTATTATCAACATCATGGGTACCACCACCAAACCATTATCATTGTTATAGCCAATCAACCAAGTTGTGCCACTCACTGCTGGTCTTATGCTTATTTTAGCCACCGCCAGATTGGGGTACTTATGTTTTCCGAATAATTTGATTTTTGTTACATTTCTGTGTATGCCCTTTACTGTTATGTACTGCCATTGTATGTTATGTTATTTTTGAAGGGGAGATTGGAGTATTTTGGAAAAGAGTAATGCTAGAAATGGATTGTAGTTTATATTATTGATCTTTTACTTTTACTTTTACATATAGTGCTGTAAGTTTTTAACAGTTTAGGCAGAAATAGCACTGTTATCATGTAACAGCATTAGACACAAATATAGTTTAGTATAGTTTAAAAACCTCTAATAATGTTGAAATTATTGCGGTGATCATGTACTAATAAATTCTTCTCTGGGGGGAACTGAAGAAAGGTCGAAATAAATCTGTATATTCTAAACGGTTAGTCTAATTTTCATAAAATTTTCCATGCTTTTAAAGGAGCTTTATGTTTTGAATTTGAACTTTCAATTCTTCAGAGCACCTAGAAAAGATTGGGATTTTCAATAACAAATCTAGTTTTTATTTTCACTTCTGCATTTTGAGGAGAAATTTCTATATAATTGTAAAATGTCATTAAAAACAATTCGTAAGCAAAACTATTATGGCATTTTAAAAATTAAAATTTTCAAAAAAAAAAACTAAATTTTTTATAAAAATACTCAATTTTCTACACTTTGATATGAAGGGTTTTCCAACAAGAGGTGTTATTTTGAATCACCCGGTATTTCGGTAGCTGTCACTTTTGATGTTTTTATTCTTGACATTTGACAAGTAGAAACTGCGCCATTACTAAAAAAGGAACGATACTAAAAGGAACAATGCACTGAAATTATTAAAATTCACTACAAGTATGGTGAAAATCTTTCAGTCACAGTTCGCAAAACTAAAACATTTTTGGGTCGTCGTGAAGCACCTCGTCGGACCGCAATACAGAAATTGATGGAACAATTCGAGCTGCTGGGACAACTTATTGATGTGAAGAATAAAACCCGTGCACGTCGCTCAAGAACAACTGAGAATATTGCTGCTGTAGCCCAAGAATTGAAGAAAACCCTGGTTTGCCCATTCCTCGTCCTATGCGCTATCGAGAGATGATTAATGATTTCTTATGGTCGGAGTTGGATGATATTGATTTGGACAACGTTTACTTTCAACAAGACGGCACTATATGCCACACAAGCAACGAAACCATTACTCTTTTACGGGAAAAGTTTTCGGACGTGTTTTAACACCTTGCGACTTCTTCCTTTGGAGCCACGTGAAAGGTAAGGTCTACGCCAATAGCCCAGCGTTGAATCAAGGCCTCAAAGATAGAATTCGTGAGGCTATCGAGGACATAGGCAGCCACTTTGCGATTTGGTTATGGAACATTTCATGAAAAGGTTATGGTCGTGTAAGCGTGGTCGTGGTGGCTATTTGGCTGATGTTGTTTTTCATTAATATTAAGAAATAAACATCTGATAATTTATCTCAAAAAATGACATTTTTATTTGAATACCAAAATAACAACTCTTGTTTGCAACCCCTTTATAATATGTATATCTTATCTCGACAACTAGTGAAATTTATGGATTCAAATTCAACAGTATACAGGAAATGTACAGAATGTTACGGTTTAAGATATATTTTTGGTCACTGCATTAGTGAATACTGCACGAAGCTGGTTACTCCGAGTTATGTATTTTGAAGTCATCAATGAGTCTAGTGGAACAGAGAAGATATACATATTAAATATCAACGTGTAGAAAATTGCGTCTTCTTCTCAAAAATCTATACAAATCTTTTATAATTAAAAAATTCATAGAAGATTTTTTTTTAAAAAAAAGGGGATAATGCCATTTTTTATTTTTTTAGCTTGGCACTCAGGGGATGAACCCTACTCATACAGTGCATTGTGTTGGAACTAGGAAAGTATGCTATGGAAAGGAGGATAGAGGGAGTAGTGTTTGTGGACAGTTGATTTGAATTTTCCTACATTGAAATGGATAGAAAATACTTCGACAGGAAGCTTATTTCACATACGGTAGGCTAAAAAACGAATTTTCTCTGTAGTGTGTTGTGCGATCTACTAACCAACCCACCATGAATGGATGAGCTCCCGCAGATGAACGCATGTTTCGTAAGAAACTACGGGTATAGGGAACAAGCTCGCTATTTTCATCAGAACTCATTCCATTATAGTATCGATAGAACAGTGAAACACAACCCACATTGCGATGATGCTCCAGAGAATTAATAGAACTTCGCCCTCTCCTGTACGCGGTCAAGTAACTCCAAAACAAACTTCGAAGCACCGGCCCATAGATGAGAGTTGTATTTTATTTTGAGTCCTATATAAGTGGTGTAAATAATAAGGAGATCAGATGAAGTAAAGTATTTCCACCACCATCTTAGAAAACTGAGGCACTTGAATGCTTCTTTCGACACTTGAAAAATATGTTTTGTCCAGCGAACATCACAACGACTTCTCATGCCTAGAACATATGATTCCTTAGTATTTACACATCCCATAGAAATAGATGAAGAAACATGATCTGCCGTGCGTTTGTGTGTTAACATACAACATTGAGTCATTCAGAGATTTTCACAAGATCTTGTTTAAGTGTATCATTCATATTTTGCCTCATTGCCCCAATCTCCAAAAGGCTTGGCCTATAGTTGAATGAATATGAATGGCAAATGTTGCTGTCATTTGCAAAAGAATAGATACGGTTGAAAGTTTAGAAAAATAAGGAATAGAGTAGGAGAAAGAACGAAGCTTTACGGTACTCCTGAATTAATCTCAAACTCATTTGATAAGATCCCATCTACAACAACAAGTATAGTGTGATCTCTAAGAAAGCTCGTTATAAGTAGAGAGAAATTTTTTACATATCTCCAGAGAAAATAGCACGATCTAGATAGACCGTAGCAAACCGTGAAATTAAGTGCTCACAAAAACAATTTCTCAACAAGATCATTGTTCCACGTGCAGTATGGCTCGTAGCGTCGTCTTGTTGAAACTAGAGCTCACCGAGTCCATGTGCTTGAATTTCAAGAAGCACATAGTCCGTTAACATGGTGCGATAACGGTTACCATTGATGGTAACATTCTGATTTTCCTCATTTTTGAAGAAATATGGACCAGTGATTCCACAAGTCTATAAACCAGCTATATTCACTTAATTTCGTGATGGATGTGGTCTAACCGGTCGAGTATCATTCACTAATATAAACTGGGACTCAAATTTGGGAATGGTGTTGGGAATAGTGGTTTCAGTAGGTCGATTATGCGCACCGTAAGTTTTGCAAATCGCACGAAAAACATTTCTCACCGAATGCTGATTTTCGTGGTAACTTGACAAATGATACTAAACAAAAATGACAAAGCAGTTTGATATGAGTCACGCGTGATCAGTAAAAAAAAAGTATATTGAAAATCAAACCTCACGATGAATCACCCTTTACTTGAATGATTTTGCCTATTTTCAACATTAAACTTTTCTAAACAACAGCAATAAATACTGATGACAGTTACAAATTCCATCCTCTTTAGTGCTTCCGTGTAGGCCCTAACGTGTCTTTAACAGACAGATAGATAGAAGGAAATCAGGAGAGATGGACGGTCTTAGAATTTTATAAGGACCCAGAATATACGTTCAGTATTTCGATATGTTATAAACATAATGAAAAATTCAATCTACTCATCATCTTTTCATTAATGTAGATGTCTAATGTAAACGTTGAAACTCAAAACTTTAAATAAAATGTCTAACTTATAACCGTTTTGGTTTTTATAAGAAAAATTAAATTTTTCTACCTTCTAAGCAATGAAAATCCAAAAACTTTATAATGCACAGTGTGACATTTCCATAATTTAGAAGGCTTCAGCTAATTATTCAGAGGTAAATTGATAATTTGTGTAATTCTGAGCTTCTTTTTAAAACACTTGAACATGGGCATGGCTCTATTACGCCTATTTTTCCAACAAACTAAAATTATAAATGTGTATGTTTTTGTGAGATCAATTGGTCAAGATTTTGATTTGAAAAGTATATTTTATGAGAAAACATTTTGACTTTATACATTAAAAAGTTAAATTTGTTTGCTCTTTCAATATTTTACACCATATTTTTTGGTTTCCAACAACTTATACGAGAAGGATACATACTTATGCACATAAATACGAAATAAAAATACAAATTTACATTTCCAATACATTAAATTCTTAAGAGCTGCGCAATTTAACATAAAAAAAAAACTGAAAAACTGTATAAATAATTCCCACATTTTATATATAATTTTTATAAAGAAAATGGCAAAATTGTAACAATTTTGTAAATTCACCCATAAGAAGTACGCAAAAGATAATAATATTTGTTTGGTTGTTATTGAATTTTATGTTACAATATGAACTTTTAGTTAAGCCGGCTTTGGTTTTGATGGCGAAGAGCAAACATTTGTTTATATTCTAATCATGTAAACATGTTTGCTGTAATTTGGCTGCTTTGGTAATGAGGTATTAATATTTAAGTATGTAAGAATTCGAATTAATTTAGGTATTTGGGGATATTTACTTAATAGGATTATGAGTATTATTGATAGAAAATTGAGAGTAATAATCATATTTTTGCATACAACATTTGGTAGACTAATAAAAGTAATATTATATAACAATTATGCAGTTTAATGGCAAATATTGAAATGTAACATAATTCAGGGTTATATTGATGAAGAAAGCTCATGATATTGAATTTAGATGTGAGCATGTTGGGTTTTAAACTAAATAGATATAAAAGCTATAGAACAATATGTAAAACTTTATTTTAAGTAAATTTTTAATAAAAAAGATTTTATTTACAACCAACCACTAATAAATTTACTCTCTACAATCCCATATCATCAATTCCCTTTCCGTTTTATCTAAATTTATGTAAATCATCATCAAGTTTATTTGAGTGATTTATCCCAAAAATAAAAAGAAATACATAAAAATAAAAACAAATTTATGAAAGAAAGCTTTACGTATACTGCCTAACTGCAGGCTATGATTTTATAATCAAAAAGAATTTCATATTTTTCATTGTGTAGTTTTTATTTGTTTTCCAAACAGTTTTGTTTTAGCCAAATCTAAAAATATTTTTGTTTATATTGGCTTCCCTTCAAAAACTTCTACTGGCTCTCCTGCTGCTGCTTCCAGCAATGAAATGTATAAAAATCCATTTGTATAAATTCCTACTAACATCTGAACAATATTGGAAAATTTCTTATTCAAGCATAATTCTCATTTTATTTCTTTTTAACATTTTTCATTTTTTTTTTTTTTTTTGTATTTTTCTTTCTATACAACTTAAAAATAAAATAATGCAACATTTGTTGCTACATTGTTTATCTGCTGGAAAAATAAAAGATAATAAAAAGTATTTTTGTATGTTGAAATCTAACGAAAAGTAGAACCGGAAAAACAAAACTACAGCAATAACATTCAAATCATTTCTAAAATTGAAGTTAAGAAACCGTAGAAACAAGCCTGACAACAACAACAAAAAACTTTTAAACACAAACAAAAATAATCTTAGGGTTTTTAAAAACAAATCAATCAATCAATATGAGTAAAAGCAACATTTAATACTTTTTTTTCACTTCGATTTTTGTATTATATTTTAGAGTTGAATAAATTTCACAAAGAAACACTGATGTCTCGAAAGAATATTATAGTTTTAAAATAATGATATATCTTTCTTGCAACATATGGATTCCGAGCCAAAAGAACTGCTCATCTTTTGAGACGAAGAACGAATCAAGCCAACATCGGATACTTTGTTCCAAAGTGAAGAGTATACCAGAGAGAGCGTTCTGATTCAATCGAAACAAATAGTAGTTGGACGGAGTAACGTCTGGAGTTTAAGGAGGGTGAGGCGAAACTTCACAACCACTTCATTATTAATAGTTTTTAACAGGTATTGCAACATGTAGCCGAGTGTTGTCATGATGTAATATTACGGTTTCATGTCTTGCCGCATATTCTGAGCGGTTTTCGGACAATGCTCGCTTCAAATGAAAATTTGGCTTATGTGTCGATTCGACTTGTTAGTCGGGCTTCACATACGACCTCTAAAGCTTTGGGTTATCGTTATGGATACATTTTTCATCGCAAGTAATGATTCGGCGCATAACGATTTTCTTTTATAACTTAGAAGCAGCATTTCAGACATACCTAATCGTCTTTCAATGTTCCTTAGCTTCAATTCGTATGCTACCTAATTTTCCAGCTTTAAGATGCATTCTGCTGCTTGCAAGCGTTCTGAAATTGCTGATTTTTGTTAAGTTTGACAACATTCTTAATTAAGTAATTCCCCCAATTCTTGGTCTTCAAACTTGTTTGGCTAGCCTTGGTATTTTTGTTTTCCTTGTTAAAATCACTACCACTGAACTGCACAAACCATCTCTCGCACGATGAAACCAATGGAACACATTGACCATAAGCGGTTATTTTCTTTTTTTCAAATTAAAGAACAAAAGCAAAACTTCCCACATATGACGCTTTGTTTGAACAAAATTCGACATATCCGAAGCAAAAAAATTACATGGAGTTAGTTACAGACGTCTTAATTAGCTTTAGAAATCTTGAATTTAATATGAGCATAAAAGTACACTATCTGCATAGTAATTTAGAAAAGTTTCCTGAAAGTCATGGAACATATAGCGAAGAACAAGGAGAACGTCTCCTTCAAAATTTAAAAGTGATGTAAAATGAGTTAATGAATTGCTGTAAAATCGCTTATTTTCGTTTTATTTTACCCCTGCAAATTGAAAATGTCTGCTTTTGGATCCTAAAGTTTCTACAACAGTCCCTCGAGCATTAGCAACACCAGAAGCTGCGAAAAATGTTCCATAAGTACGTTTTGTCATCCATTATGCAGTAATTTCCGTGCTCTGTCTTCGGCCTTTGATGATGTTTTAACTCAGCTGAACTAATATTGTCTCATTAAAAGCCGCTCTTAACTGAAAAAGTTCATGTATTTTTCTGTTAATATTGAATGGGTTCAGAGTGCCTGTTATTTTATAAATTCTCTACTCTAATGCTCAGTGGTCGAAATTACCAATCTAGCAGCATTAAATGTAAAAATGTTCAAAAACATAGACAAATGCTTATTTTGGACTAATTGTATGCTTATTGTAATTAATCAAATTTCTTATTTATATTGCATGTATTAGCTCTAGAATTAACACAGTTATCCAAGTAAATGTTAATGATCTAAGGACCCAGCATTAACAGTGCGATTTCACTTTTTATTTGATATGCAATTAAGAATTACATTTCATTCATATAAAACTCAATTTTTTTAAGTTTTATAAATTTTTGAAAAACTCAGAAACCATCATTCAATACCAACAAAGTATATTTTTTGCACTGAATGAAATAATACATTATTCGATTGATACCAACAATTTTAAATCCCCAGGACAATAAATTCTTGTTCTAGACACATTTTAGCACATTGAATAAAAAAAATAATTTAAAACGACGCGTCGAACCACATTTTAAATAAAAATAAACAAACATTCATCATTAATAGAATTTTAAAAAAACCTATGATAGCACCACAAGCATCAACCAATTTATTAAATTAACAGCATTAAATTGGTGAAGACACCACAAAGCGATCCATCCTTAACTCAATTACAACGAACGACAGCACCCATACAAAAATATCGGCACCAAACATCCATTATCCTCCTAATATTGTTTTTACCCATCATCATGCATGAGCTATCGAACTCCAAAGCAATTAATGAATATCGTTAGGCAAAATCATGCCTTCACAAATCTCTATCTACACCCTCTTAAGCCCTAAAAAAATATTTACACAAGCTAAAAAAAATTCTTTCAAGCAAAATATCCACACAAATATTAAAAGAAATTAACTCAACACTAAATAAAACAAGCAAACAGTTACACATCTAACATATCACGTTGTCACATTTTTGCAAATATCATTTGCATTCGGTTTCATTCTCTGATCTATTTTTACACACAATATAGTAGTATTTTTGATGTTTTGTGTGAATATTTTTAATATTACTTTTAGCATTTTATGTCAACTTCCCCGCCAGTTTCATTTTCCTAAACTTTAAAAATCGATATCTTGAGTTCCAAGCATTTTTTTTTAAATTTTCTTTTTGATTATGAATCGCACAATTTGTTACTATTTTTTACAATATATAAATTTTTAATTTTTTTAAATTGTAATTTTTTTTTTTTTTTAATTTGAATTTTTATTTCCCTAAATTTCATAATTAAGGAAAACTAAAAAAAAAAAATTATCGATTTTGATATTTTTTTAAGAAATTGCATACAATATGAACCAATATAAAAATCGAAATAGATTTTCTATTCAAATTGAACAATATTTCAAAATAATAAATTTTATATATTTTTTAAATATTTCCGTAACTTTCATATCATCCACCAAAAAATATTTTTTTGCACTGAATGAACAAATACACAAAAAAAACTACTTTATTCGATTGATACCAATAATTTTAAGTCCCCAAGAATATAAATTCTTGTTCTAGAGTCCAAGCATCACGTTGTCACATTTTTGCAATCATCATTTGTATTCGGTTTCATTCTCCGATCTATTTTTACACACCATATAGTAGTATTTTTGATGTTTTGTGTGAATATTTTTAATATTACTTTCAGCATTTTATGTCAACTTCCCCGCCAGTTTCATTTTCCTAAACTTTAAAAATCTATATCTTGAAATCCAAGCATTTTTTTTTAAATTATCTTTTTGATTATGAATCTTACGTTTTTTACTATTTTTTATAATATATAAATTTTTAACTTTTCTAAATTGTAATTTTTATATTTTTTTAATTTGAATTTTTATTTCCCTAAATTTCATAAGTAAGAAAAACTAAAAAAAAAAAATTATCGATTTTGATATTTTTTTAAGAAATTGCATACAATATGAACTAATATAAAAATCTAGATAAATTTTCTATTCAAATTGCACAATATTTCAAAATAATAAATTTTATATTTTTTTAAATATTTCCGTAACTTTCATATCATCCACCAAAAAATATTTTTTTGCACTGAATGAACAAATAGAAAAAAAAAAACTACTTTATTCGATTGATACCAATAATTTTAAGTCCCCAAGAATATAAATTCTTGTTCTAGAGTCCAAGCATCACGTTGTCACATTTTTGCAATCATCATTTGTATTCGGTTTCATTCTCCGATCTATTTTTACACACCATATAGTAGAATTTTTGATGTTTTGTGTGAATATTTTTTATATTACTTTCAGCATTTTATGTCAGCTTCCCCGCCAGTTACATTTTCCTAAACTTTAAAAATCGATATTTTGAGTTCCAAGCATTTTTTTTTAATTTTCTTTTTGATTATGAATCTTACGATTTGTTACTATATTTTGCAATATATAAATTTTTAATTTTTCTAAATTGTTATTTTTTTTTTTTTAATTTGAATTTTTATTTCCCTAAATTTCATAAGTAAGGAAAACTAAAAAAAAAATATTATCGATTTTGATATTTTTTAAGAAATTACATACAATATGAACTAATATAAAAATCTAAATAGATTTTCATATATATTTCAAAATAATAAATTCTATATTTTTTCCATCTATACCCTATACCTCTAAAGCTGACATTAAACATAATAACTGATATGATTTAGAAAGTTAACTTGATAAAAAAAAATCAAATAATACTTGGCTTAAAAGTTTTAATGAAAAAGGTGTGTTACGGTTTTTTCGATCTCAGTCCTTAGTTAGACTCAGAGTTTCGAGTATACATAAGATCAGTTTAAGTTTTGGCGTCACGCAAAACTAGATATAGATTTCCTATGTGAAATATTTCTCCTTTAAGCAGATTCATATTTTCTATAGGAAATATTTCGTTTACTATAGACGAGATACATTTTCTTCAGAAAATGTACAAGAAATTTTTCTCTATCTAGAACAAAGAGAAAATGAATCTCTCTCTATTTTCTATAGAAAATCTCTATTTTTATTCAGAATCACTATAGGGAAACTCTCTTTTCTATATCAAATATCTCTAGGGATGGGTGTTTGTATGTATTCCTAATATACAATTCGTATTTATTTTGTATTTATTTCTGCATTCGAAATTGCAAGCAAATGTTTTTGTTTTTCTTACCCGCCATCTTGCAGGTGGTTCAATCATTCATGCTTCAATTACTATTAGAATATCTTTCCGTTTCCCATAGAGTTTATATAACAAATATAAGTACGAATATGTGCAAGTACATTTGAAAGAGTATTTGATATATACATAGTTTAATATATAGGTACATAGTATGTATTTTTAAATGTCAGTACCATATGTTTTCTTTTCCTGGGAACGAGTACTTTGGCAACATATTTGTAGCGTGAAATCGCAGAAAAACAAAAACGTTAAAGTTACATATTTGTTGTGAATTATTTTGTTTTAAAGGATTTTATTTAGAAATAATGTACAATTGATTTGCAATTTATAGGAATTTTGGCAAAGGAGGGGTTATGATTTGTAAAAATTTGAAATCATAAGGCATATTTTTGGAATTCCTAATATATTCTTTAAGAAAACTAATAATTTTTTTAAGACAATATTACATTTCAACTAGCTTGTTCTTTGGGATAAATATAAAGTGAATTTCTTCTAGCCAATTTAATTTATTACATTTGTATGTGCATATAAATTGTTATGATTATTTATATAATCTGACCATAAATATTATTTGCAAAATTTCTTATACAAAACTAAGAAGAGCATAAACAAAATTTAGTTAATAAATTGTTTTTGCTTAAGAGCATTGCATGTTTGTCTTTGTGTAATTTAAGTATGCATATACATTAGGGAGGAACTTATATTGAACTTTTTGAATTTCAGATTGCGTGAAAACTAGAAACTTCAAATAAAATGTGCAAACTCTATGCGTTATAGGAATATGCTAAAATTTTCAGCATTTGGATTGTGGATTATGGAGAACAATTTTAGATCTTGGGAGCATTGGATACCCAAATAAGAGCCAACCTAATGCACGTACATATCTTCTGTTATATATTTATATATGTACATGAATCATTATGATTGTTTTTGTGTGTAAATAAGCATTGCATGTCATTTCATAAACACATGTCTTTTAATTTATGAATCTTTAATGCCCTAAAAATCCATACAATCAAATTTTCTTTCCTTTAGGCCAACTCACTATAATACTGTCTTTCTCCATAATCTCTAATATATTTTAATTGTTACAAAAGCTCTATATTAAAAGACTGGGGTAAGGACAACAGAAGACAGTTGAAAAGCAGAGGACTTGAAAAACAAAAAGAGCAAGAATTATGGAAAAGCACAACAATAAACGAAGCATTTAATTGTATCCTTCCGAAAAATAGTTTATTAGCAGGAATAATTTAATTAATTATTGATAATTGTGTGAAATATGACAAACACTAACAAGACACTCAAAAAGGACAGAAACACATGTAGAATTTGGTTTTGTAAATTATATATTTCGTAGATAAGGTTCTATGCACTTTAATAAATTTAATTAAATGTGAGGCTAAATTTAAGTTTCTATAAATAAGTATTATTTAAGGAAACTTTGGAAATAGTAAAACATATAATTGCATTTATATTAACACAAGTATTTAGAAGGTTTACATCATTCAGATAATATTGTGGGTTATATCTTGTGGTTGAGAATTAAGTCCTAAGATCTATTGATTATTATAAAATCTGCTAAAATAATAAGTTATTTAACTATTTTGTAACAGACAAGAAACACTCCTTACCCTTGGCACTTCACTAATTTTGATAATTCCTCTTAGCTTATGACAAAGTTTATTCACAGTTTCACTTAAAACTTAAATTGAAAATTCTGCCAACCAATTAGTACAAATCATTGGCCAGTTTTTACTGTAGCTTCTAGTTTATTGCCAAAAGTTTTAAATTCCTTATTACACAAGTGTTTCCTTGAACTACAGCACAAAAAAAAAACATACTTATAATTAAACAAGGCGACCTAAATTTGCCTCAATTAAAACAAATTATCTAGAATAAAATAAAGCAACAACAGTTATACTAAGTATGGAAATGGAAAATCTTAACAATTTATACACAAGTACAAAATAAAATAACTATAGTTTAAATCTTTGCTTTAATTAGTTTGAAATGTTTTTGCTTTTCTTTTAGGTACAAGAAAATGTTGCAGATAATAACTGAAAACAAGAAGTGAATTAGTCTAAAGTCATATGGGTAAAATCAACAGATTTTCAGCTTCTATTGGAAGTAGGTTGGGTTAGATAATCAGGAAGCCATCCTAAACCTTCGTCTCGTACACTTTTTTATACCTGAAGAGAAAATGAAAACAGAGAGAAGAGAGAAATATAAGTAGAAGAAAAGGGAAGAATATTGATAGAAATGGCAGGAGTAAGAGGAGAAGATGTTAAGAATTCAAAGAATCAAACTAACGCAGACTATCATAGGACAGTTTCCAGATCACAATGAGGTGCAATTTGCAAGTTCCTTCTTATCAACCATCTACTTTCCCTAATAAAGGCGTCTATGTACCATAGTTCCTTCACAGATAACCCAAAGAGCGTTCTAAAGGATCGCTCACCTAAAAGTCTGGCACGTAGATCGCCCAGTGCTGGACAATGACAAAAGAAGTTTAGGATGGTTTTTTCCTCTTCCTTATTCTAACAACTTCTGCAGAAGTTGTGATAAGGTAATCCAAGTGTTGCAGCATGGGAACCGAAAGTGCAATGTCCGGTGATTATCGCCACTATATTGCTAAGTCGTAATCGTTGTAGTCGAAGTAGATACGGCGTGCGTTTACAGTCCAACGCATGCCATGTCATCCTCGTAATAGCACAGGTGGATTCCTAACTCCACCTTGTTTGGACAAGTTCGTAATATGCGTCATGTATTCGTTTATTGTAAGTTGACAACAGAATTCCACAAAGGAAGTCTATTTCGTCTTTCGACATCAAGGCTGGAAGTAAAAATTATATTTATTCTTATGATAATTTTTATATTTTCGATGAAAATATAAAACTTGCCCCCTACCATACAAAGTAAATACTTATTATCGAATAATACTCCCCACATTCGGCTAATCGTTGTAAGTTGGTATTATTTGAAACATTATTTTTAAAAGTATAACTTTTCGGTGGTTTATGGTTTAAAATGAGATAGAGTAGAAAAACTATAGTAAATGGTACTAAACAAATCACAACAAAAAAATCACGACAAAATAATTATCAAATCGCAATCTACTCCTGGAGAATCCAACTAAAATCCTCAACGAAAATTAACTGATCAAAAATTATCAGCTTCAAAGATATAAAGAATACTTTTTCACTATTTTATTAACAAAAGTGACCTAAAAGATTCAGGACTTTTTATTCCCAATCATAACACACGGTTGGACAAGACACCAAGTAACATCGAAGAAACTACTGCTACTGTGAAGAAAGCTAGTACAGCTAGAATGTAAAGGGTGTACCAAAGTTCGCGCAAGATTTAAATTGTCCACCATTTGTTCAATAAGGTATTGTCAACCGACAAAAACAACTGAAAAGTTAATGTTAGTAAAGATCGAGCACAATGCGTTTTCAGTGTTGAACAATATTTCAAAAACACGACAGTCGTCCAAAAACAAGCCCTTTAAATGTCAGTGAGAGTGTTCGTGAATGACCATGCTTAATGAAGGGACTCTACAAATGGCGGCAAATTTAAAAGTTGCGCGAATGCCTTTATATATAATTAAACATCAACAAGTCGATGGTGATTTTTAGAGCAAAGTTGTCCTGAGCGAAGAAACACATATTCACGTTGGTGATTGCACGCAGAGAAAAAATATATTTGTACATGTTTAACATAACCATAGATTTTAAGCTGGAGAAAATAAGCCTGATCAGTAGTAATAGTTATTTCTGCCTAAATTGAATGATATTGATGTGGAGTATATGTGCTTTCAACAAGACATACTGAGTAATCTATTGGTGCGATATTCACAATTACCCCATTTTTTATTCGGTTGTTTGGAGTCAAAGGGTTATACCAACCAGCAATGCATTGAATGATGAAACTCAATGCTGTTTGAAAGAAATTTAGCAATATTTAAGCAAAATTTTCATGTAGAGTAAAGAGTAGGTCTCTGAAAAGGAATCCATTGGCCTGATGTGCTAATCCATACATAATCCTAAATTTATTAAAACTTTGTTACACTGACAAATACTACCTCTAGAAATTGAAGTCTTCTCAGTAGGATTGAGATTTGTTAACACACACAACGTTACCGTTTTCAACACACTTGCAGGAATAATACGAAATCTCGTAAAGGAACATTTATAACAAATTACACACTGACATAAAGGAGGACATCTGGAAGTTAAGAAATAATAGGGGAGCAGGCGAAGATGGAATACCAGCCGAAATTCTTCTGGTTGACATAGAAACAACATCTGAACTTCTACGACCACACATCACATCACATGGAGGAAAGGCTACCTCCAACTTGGGATCATCGTTAAGTTACCGAAAAGTGGCGACTTGAAGGATTGCAACAACTGAAGACGAATAACTTTGCTTAATACATATACAATATATTAGCAGTCATAATACAGGGAAGGCTTCAAATTAAAATGGAGAACAATCTACGTGATGAACAGGCATGTTTACGGCCAAACAGGAGCTGTGTGGATCAGGCCAACACTCTACGCATTATAATAGAATAATCTCTAGAATGGCATACTCCCCTGTATCTGCTGTTCGTATATTTCAAGAAATCCTTCGATACCATCAGACGGACTTCCATATGGAAAGCATTGAGAGAAAAGGAGTCCCCCAGAAAATAACTCGAATCTTCAGAGCTATGTACGAGGATGCAGAACTATCAGTTCTTCACGACAGGAATATATTTTTACACATTTTTCACACAGACGCTGGAGTAAAACAACGTAGGAAATGGAGGTGGATCGGCCGTACTACCAGGAAGAATCCTGACAGTATAACAAGGATGGCGCTAGAGTGGCTCAAGAAGCCGTGGTCCGCCAAAGAATACATGGAGACGCACAAAACTCCAAGAACTAGGACAGTGTAATCTTACATGGGAAGACGCGAAAACAAATGCAACAAATCTTTTAAGATGGAGATGCTTAGTGGAAGTCATATGCATCCAAGAGGGTTAAGTGAGAAAAAAATTCACAGCTACAAAAAAAAAAAAGAAGTTAAAAAGCCACATAATGGGGGCTGTAGGCCTAGGTGGGTGACATACAAAAACCGTTTGATATAGAACTAAATTTTCGTTAAACACTTCTATAAGCTTTAATATCAAAATAAGCAATTAAAAGCTAAAGTTGATAAATTTATTTATTTTTTTTTTTTTTTGATATTGTTAACAAAAATAATTCTTATAATTTACAAATTTATCAAAAATTGCACGTAATTTCAAAGCAATTAAACTCGGTCAAAAACTGACTGAGTCGATAAGACCAACATCACTAAAAACGATTTTTTTAGAATAACTTCTGAATTGGAAGGAGTTTTTGAAATTGTTTTACATCATTTGTAATGTACTCAACAAGGTGTATAACCCACGCTAGGTCTTTTTCCAAGTTTTTTCACTGTAGCACTGTGTTATCTGTTCATGTCGGCTATGACAGTCCCTAAGGCAGAATTTTTTCAGCTTTGAATATTTCTCCACTGGGCAACATTCACTTCTAACCGGCCAATCATCTTGTAGGTATCCTACAACTACTTCGCAATTTGTACTTGATTGCAGTGGCATTAGGCTGTCAAATGTTGTGCTCCGTCACCAAAATGCTGTAGTTGTCGCCATATGAGATCACTTGCACTCCTTGTGGGAGTGTGGGGAGTTTAGGTATGTAGTAGTTAAATAAAAGTGGCGTCAGGACTTATTTAACTCAATGGGATGGTAAGCATTTGTCTCTGAACTTTACGAACGACTGGCAGGAAGTGAGTTTACGATCCATCTACCCATCTATTCATGTTCATGTTGCTGGACATTGAGTACTGCAGGACGCGAGATGAGAATGGCACGGTTGACTGTCTCAAAGACATCCGGCATGTCTAGCTCCAAAATAATCGTCCTTTCAGAAGGCTTCTGGTTGTTTAAGCTCCATGTAATCTGAGTAGCAAAGGCGGTTAATGCTGTGGTGGTGATGTACCCGAAAGCCATGCTGGTAATGAGCTGCTGGTAGCTGAAGGGTCAGCTGTGTATACGTGTTCATCTGGTAACTTATCTGTTCGAGGAACTCTGTTCCAACACAATCCAAACATAAAATACCTCTAAACATTGCCTAGTACATTCATAAATTAACTACTCGGCCTTTACGCTAAATTCTATAATATGCCTTTAACTGTCCAATCTCCTCGAACTATATCTGAGATCGTTAAGATCATATACTCATTGAAGAACGACAGAAGTTCTGGAAGTGACCACATATCTCGGTTATCCTTAATGCAAATTACGAGTCTAGAACAAATTAATGAAGAAATCTGGCTGGAATTTGAATTAGTAGAGGATCAGTACTCTTATACTACTTACTGTGGTATGTCCATCTTTCAAAACTAAAAGAAGTGTCATTGAAAGATGAACTTGATAATTAACATTAACAAGACAAAGCTTCTCAATCAAGGTGCGAAAATCATCTATAATTTCGCTCCATGTTAAAATACAAATCCTGATATAAAGTCAACACTGATGTTTCAAGTATTTGTAAATAAATCTCTCCATACCCTACACTACATGGCAAGGTAGGGTAGGTTTGTGGATACTCTATCATTATAGGATCGAAGATAATATACATATATATTAATCCGATGCATAAATATAAATCCGCAGCAAAACAGCTCACCTTCTGCTGAATTTCTAATAATTCAGCACCTTAATTTAAATTATTTATTAACTTAACAAACAATCTACCACCTTAATGAAATTAGCAACACACTTTTGCTACTCTCACATTACACCATCAACATAAACTTTTCTTTTAAAAGTCTCTCCTAACCAAATGGTTAATCTAAGCCAAGTTAAGTACAAAAAGAATTACAAAAAAAAAAGAACAGTTGTGCAAATAATTTATGCAGTCAGTTATAACCCAGTTAAATTCAAAACAACAACTACGAACAAATTTTACAACTTTTAACTGGTTTACATTTTTCTCTTTGTTGTTTTTCGACTACTAGTAATTATGAAGTGAACATAACTTTTTTCACAAATTTTATTTAACTTTATGTGCGCTTTTTTCTTCAAACTAAATTGAGGTTCAACAAGAATAAAAAAAAACAGAAGAGAAGAGCATAATTTAATTACATTCCACTTGAATAATTGTTGACACTTTATTAATGACTACTATGACTACAAGGATGAATGATTATGATGAACTGTCTGGGCAAAAGCTGGCTAAAGTTAATGAATTTTGTTTAACACGGGCAAAATAATACCTACTAACTAATGCTCTCTTTATTTATGTACTTATCTATGAAACAATTGTAGGTTTCTAGGGAAATTTTTGCTTTGACAACTAATTGAGGTTAACAAATTGTTTTTACACTGTATTTTCGGATAAAAATTAATTATATCTTGCTTTAAATTTATTTGAGTTTAAAATAAATTAATAATGTTTGGTTATTAGTAGATTTATCATAATTTGATACGAAACTTTCTTGGAAAATTCTTAGAAATTGTTGGTTTCTTATAAGTTTATGGAGATTGTCATTAATTAATTTTTTTCGATTCGAAACCTAAAAGGAATGAAAAAATTCTGAATGCACTTTCAACGTTTATCTAATGAGTAGAACAATATATGCTAGCGGTGTTCCTAAATGTGACTTTGTCTTAATTATTGGTATTTTCGATGATAATTCTTTCTATAGAAGTGGTAAAGAAACACAAAAATGCTGACATCTTTTCACTGCATCTAGATACTTAAAATCTTCTTGTACCTGGTTATACTGAGATAATGTTCTTAGCAGCAGTTCTAGTATGGTTCATTGTCTGTTTCAAAATCACTTGTTACGTTATTTTCCAAGTTATAGTCAATATCCGAGTCACTTTTTGAACTGGGCACTTCACGTTCAAGTATCATTGTTTTATTGGGTGCGTGACCTAAAAATTAGGGCTGTACGAACGCGGTTATGCTTTTAATAACTTAAATGTAATTTTTAAGGGTACATATATGTCATTTAATCCCAACTAATACTGAACAGTGTAAACAACAAAGTTTATTTTTCCTCACCAAAGCTTATGGTACCAGTGTTCCATCGGCTTCAACAGGCGAGCCAAAAAAGTTGTTACGACCAAGAATTGGAGGTATAAATCCATGAAAATCCAATAAGAGCTCGCAAAATTATTGGGAGGTACTTAAGCAGCACTTTTAAACGTTTGCGAGCAGCAGGATTCATTCCAAAGCAGTAAAATTGGGTACTATATGAAATTAAGCTGAGAGACTATTTTCTATTTCCGAAGTGATGCTTGAACGCTTTAAACTAAAATCACCAACAAATCATTACGATGAAAAATATATTCATTACAATGAAGCCCGGACAACTAGCCGAATCGACACCAAAGCCAAATATCCGTTGTGCTAAGGTAATTCTCTGTTTTCGGTGAGAGCAAAATGGTCTTGTCTATTATGAGCTGCTGATATCAGACCAGACCTTCACTTGAAACCAGTATTCTCTGGGATAAGCTTCACTTTGGAAAAGAGTATCCGATATTGGCCTGTTTCATTCTTGGTCTCACAAGATGAGCAGTTCTTTTGGCTGGGAATCCACATGTTGCCAGAAAGATGAGAAAATTTCATAGCTAATAATGGCCAGTACCTTGATTAAATATATATTGTATAAATGTTTCAAAACAAAAGCTAAAAATTTTAAATATTTCGTCAAAAAGTATGAAAAATGCGTTCAAATATTTAGCAATCAAAACAAAAACTAAACAAGGCCGTTTAAATTTCCATGCGTTTCCATACACAGAAAGAACTGATTCGTTGAAGCAGTCAAATTAATTGCCAATCGAATGATTCTGCATAGGTGACCGAATTTTACAAATATTGGTTGCTTTAGAAGAAATTCTTTCTTATTAACTGATTTTATGTTGCTAGATCGAATCATTTGATTGGCAACAACTTAGGTTAAATTTTCCGAGAGTGTATTTACTTTAAACTTGATTGATATGAATTTCATCCCGATACCAATATTATAAGAACAATATTGGTTGTAAATCTGCTTCCATTATAAACATTTGATAAGATGAACATAAATGTTATTATAATTATTACAAGATTTTAAAATTCACTACCTTTTTATACTTAGAATTGAAAAAAATCACATGCTTATAGATCACACACACCCTTGGGCTCCATCAGGCTCTATCTATATGCACAAATATTTACTAAATGTAATAAGTTTCCACATATGACGCCTTTGCTTTTGGCTGACTTGTCCTACCAGGAAATTCGGAGAATATCCTAAGTAACCATTCAAGCAGAACATATTTCTTTGTCATTCATGGATGATAGTATGATAGCATTAACAAATAAATGACATTCTATCACACAAATCCAATTTTAAATACAAATACATACATATTGTTACGTTTTGTCCTTTAAAAAATTGTGGTTTATTACCTTTAAATAAGCCGTATTACTTAGTTGCAAATAGAAACGATCAGTACTTTAAAAGTTGTAATAACTCTATATATATTTAAATAAATAAAACAATTTAAATAGTAATTCTTTTTTAATACACACTCTTATATTACACACTTTAAAAACGTACTGGTAATAGAGTTGATGTTAAGTCTAACAACTAACTCCTCTGCCACTTGTTGTTACTATTTATATACACAGTGCTATATTCCAGTATTTTCATGAATTCTTTAATGAACAAAATTAGGATGTTCTATTTCTAAAGGTTTTGGCAGCTGTAATTTTAATGGAGTTTCAATTCAATTTTCAACTATTCGCAGTATATCAGAACGTAAGGAGTGAGATCGTAAAATTCTTAACACACGTTTTTCATTAAAACTTTTTTTTTTTTTTTGATCAAGTTACCTTTGTAAAACATGTCAGTTATTATGTTTAATGTCAATTATGTGCATTTTTTGTTAATCTTATTAAAATGAGTGACCAGAAAAAAGTGCATACTAAAATTATTAAATATTTTCAACAAAACCCAACTTGGTCCTACAAAAAGTTGGCCAAACAATCAAAGGTCTGCTATCAAACTGTTTCCAATGTTATTAAACAGTACCGGGAGAACTTGTTCGTTAATGTTTTGTGCATTGCCATATTTTCAATTGTAATGTCCCGAACGTATGAATGTGTACTCAGGCTCGTTTTAAATTCAGCTGCTACAATTTTCTTGATTATGATTTAATTTTTTTATAGATAACAATATTTGACAATTAAGCAGGATATATTTTCTAAAAATAAAAAAAATCGTGTAAAAGAGAAATCGTGAAAAAAAGGTATCGTGTAAATCGAGGGAAAGGTGCAGTTTTAAACACGCTAATTTTATTTATTTACTCATGAACATTCCCGTATACCAATAGTTTTTTGAAGTATAGCTCAAAAACTGAAACTAAAAAATTTGGAAACGACTTTATTCTATAATGTTTCATGATGAAGTTTGTCGTAATAAATCGGAGGAAGACACGATAATAGACGAAGCTGAAGACATACTGATACAAGTCTTTTATCAGAACGTTACAAAACTATTAAAAAGTATTCAAAATCTAAAAAATCCCGAAAGGACTCCAGTGGTTTAATGGTGGATTTTATATGCTTAAAAAAACTATACAATGAACTAAGAAATTGGATAGTCTATCTAATGCCTTACCCTCGATTTCTCCAACATCTGAAATTAGTGAAATAGTTTTTTCCAAGTCAAGTTTTATTAAAACTAAAGAAATATATTTTAAAAGGAAACCTTTTAAATTATCTACTTTTCTTAAAGAATTATTTCAGAAGATTATTATTTTTTTTTTTTTTTTGAAAAATTCGTATTTTTTTTTTTTCAATTTAAAATTAAAATAGAAATTATTCGGTTAATCAAATAATTTAAAATTAACCGATTAAATCCAAACCCCGAATTATTATTTGCTCGATTAACCGATTAAACTAGAAACCCGATTAATTGAATACCCTAGAAGTTTACCACTTTAAACCTTTTCTATTATAGTCGGCTAACTGTGCGTATGATTAATATTTAATTCAAGAATTTTATTTTCAGATGTTACTCATACTCACCTGTTATGCTAACTAATTGAGACTGATCACAGTGGTTTAGAAATTATGTATTGTGTAAATACGTAGTTAGATGGTGAACTATTAGATATGATAATGAAATTTTACATAGTAAGGAGTGAGATCGAAAAAACTTTAACACACGTTTTGCCTTAAAACTGTTATCCCAAGTATTATTTGATTTTATTATCAAGAGCCTTTGTAAAGCAAGTCAGTTATTATGTTTAATGTCAATTATGTTCATTTGTTGTTAATCTGATTAAAATGAGTGACTAGAAAAAAGTGCGTACTAAAATTATTAAATATTTTCAACAAAACCCAACTTTGTCCTACAAAAAGTTGGCTAAACAATCAAAGGTCTGCCGCCAAACTGTTTTCTATAAAATGAAACAGTAGCTGGAGAACTTGTCCATTGATAGAATACCTGGTTTAGGTAGAAGGAATGGTCCAATTGATGTTTCTATCAATCAAAGGTCTGCAGTCCAACTGTTTCCAATGTTATTCAACAGCACCGGGAGAACTTGTCCGTTGTTAGAAACCCTGGTTTAGGTAGAAGGAATGGTCCACTTGATGTTTCTAAAGCCAATAAATAGAAAGCGTTTTCAAAAGGGCTCCCAACACATCCGGTAGGAAAGCAGCCCGGTGTCCAAAAGTGTGATAGATTTTAAACGGAGATGGACCTGTTCGAGCGAAGAGACAGAAAGCACTATTAAAAACGTTAATGGGAGGGTTTCCGAAAAAGGTTCAAAATTTCATCACTAGTGATTAAAACAATAAAAATATTTATTTTCTGTAAATTGTAATAATAATTTCAATCAAATAAAAAAAATTAAAACTGTAAGTTTAGTGGTTTCGATTTTATTAACATATTTTTCGATCTCACTCCTTATTTCTGCAATAACGCGTTGAATAATTGCTTCCAAGTGCTCGATCGTTTCTAGTTTATCTGCATAGACCTTGGACTTTACATATCTCCAGAAAGAATAATTTAATGGCGTCAAATCACATGAACGAGGTAAATTGATTGTATCGTGCACTCTGTGACATGTGGATTGAATCGTGCTGACACCACATGTATGCAATATTAGTACCCTCCAATTGAGGCTCGAAAAAGTTAGTAAGCATGTCTGTTTACCGCTCATCGTTAACTGCATCGGTATGACCATCATTATCTGTGAAGACATATGTGCCAATGATTTCAGTAACCCATGAAGTGCACTTAACAGTGAGTTTTTTGGATATAATGGTGTTTCCACAAAGGCTTAGGATTATTCTCGCTCCAAATGTGGCATTTTTGTGCTTCATCACTGAACAAAATTATCAAATGTTGTATGTGTAACAGCCACATGCCCGAAATCATATTTAAACACTAATGCCATAAAATGATTTAATTAGTAAAGCCAATAGGATGGATACTAAAAACGTTTTTCTCTGTTTTATTTAAATTTTAAGATATCCGCCTCGTTTATTTATATAGGAAACTTTTTTATAGCTAAATTAATTTAGAGACCCAGAAAAAGCTTTCATTATCAAGTAGTGAGGGGAAATTCTAGGTTAGGTTAGGTTGCATGGGCAGCCACTCTTCAAGCAGCTCACTTGGGTTCATTCAAAACTGACCACACTGTGATACCCAAGGGACAAACAGCAGGTATTTATTATACGTCCGTTGTCTTCAAGTTAAACCAACCAAATTACCTCATGAAGGAGTAGATTTGTCTAAGACTCAACCTTGATAGCTCATACAAGCAAGATAGGAACGGGACTCCGATGATGCGTTCCCTCAGGTTTTTCAGAGCCGGGCATTGGCAGAATATGTGAGACACCGTCTTCTTCTCTTCTTCATTATGAGGTGAAAGGCTAAGTTCTGGTAATAAACTACCTACGCAATAGCACTTGAAATCATTATTTTAAAACGGTGATACAATGGAAGATAAATACTAAGCGCAATCGCTTATAAATAAGTTATTACCTTAGCGTCACTAAAATTATTTACAAGTACTGATATAAATAACTAATTGATAACTTAATCTTACAGAAGCTGTTATCAGTAGAAACATAGTGAACTCATGCAGATGACCAGAAAATAAGTATTTATATAACAAATAATAAAAATGTCATTATACAACTACTTCTAAGTAATGCAGATGGTATGTATTCATTGAAAACAAAGTTATTTAGTAATTGCAATTCAATACAAAGTTTTTGCTGGGAATTTATGGGTAATTTACGCATACTGGAGTAATTTCCAGGAGTGTGAAAACCTAGAGAGTGTTTAATAGACTTAGTCCTGATAACTTTGCATACAAGTTGATAAAATTTTCTTCAAAATAACAATCTTTAGGTTGCATATTTTATATGGATGTGCTGACATTGATCAATCGATACAGAAATATAAATTCATAATATTGTTATCAATTCGCAGAACTGCACACATACTTTATAATGTACAAACTTAAAAGTACGAGACAGTTGATGTTAACTCTAACAGCGCCTATGATAAACTCACTGACGAATGCCACCTCTCCCACTATTTATACACACGCCATCTTTCGGGAATCTTCTACAATGCTCTTAATAGACAAACTATTATGTTCGAATTCTAGAGCTCTTGATGTCAATGTTAGCAGTTTCAACATTTAGTGTTGCCATACTTGTAAACAATGCTAATAACTGCATGGTATCAACATTGTTGATAAGTAGAAGGTTCTACTGATGGACGTGTTTATAAACATGATGATCGCTGCAGGCAGTCGTTACAGACCGTTAAATTCAAATCGCTATTGCAATTCGTAAAAATATAATAATGGTGTTGTTTAAACAACTTATTTTGTGTTTTTAAATGAGGAATAAACTTACCCTTAGTTCTCCCCATATAATGGATTACCATTAAAAAATGTTACATATTATTATAATCAACTAAATTTATTGTATATCTTCAAATAAATCATCGATTCCCTTTTTGAAGTTTGTAAGTTTATTCACAATTCCACAAAAAATAAAGAAAAGCTAAACACATATATGAATTTACCATCAAAGATAAATTAGAGTCTATACAACATTTTCAAACATACAAACATTTCGCTCTAAGTTCTTAAACGACTGTATTTTTAAGTCTTTAGAGATTGTCTGAATTTGTTCCAATTGGTTTAGTACGAGTAGTAATATAGGAAATAAACTAAAGCTATTACTCAACAAGAGTTTCCGCATATTTAAGTGAGCTGAATGAATGAATGAATGTTAAGTCACATGTATGTATCTGTAAGTATATATGTTTGCTTTAAATGCAGTTATCTTTGAAATTTGTAAGTGTATAAGTATGTGTGCTTCTATATTAGTCTTCTCATGTATGTGTTGTGTATATAACATAGTTGGCTTTGTGTACATAATCATCAGTTCCTTTGCTGCTGCTGTTGATAGTTATAAGATCATGTTAAAGCATTTCAAACACAAGATTATCGTACACACATTTATATACAAACATAGATAAAACTATGGAGAAATGAAAATTAGATGTAGCAAAACCAAACTGTTTAAAGATAAGTTTTTTTGTTAAATCAGCACATTTGTAAGAGATTTCAATGGAGTAGGAGATGAGGATATGCCTTTTATGTATTCAGTAGATGGTTTACTTAAAGTGCAAAGAAATTAAATTTAAAATGGTGGAATACAAGCAATATGCTACAAGAAGTGTTATAAGATTGTTTTTGAATAAACTTTAACATTTAAAGTTTCCAACTATAGAAAAGCTAAGAACAAAGTAATATTTAAAGGGCCAACAAATTTTATAAAATTTTATTTGTCAGAACTTTATTAAAGATTAATATTTTGCTTAACCTTCTAATAATTCACTATATCTCTTCTTTTGTATATGCTAAAGGGAAAACCAAGATACTAATCACATGGATTTAAGTCAGACGTTAAACATTTTAACCACTTCGTAATAAATGATAGCATAAGTATACAATTTTCTTTAGAAAAATTCCAGGAATATTTGAATATTTTGATGTCATAATATTTGTGAAAAGTTTTCTTTAATATGTTTCTTTAGAATGTGAGTAAAGAGTTATTTGTAGGCAATATTTATGTCAAGAGATTAGTGAACATAGGAAATGTTTATGCCATGTTGAGTTTTCTTTGAAATACTTCCAATTCATGACATTCGTGAACAGTTTTTTTTTCAAAATTGCATTCTTATGACATGAGTGAATATTTTTCTTAAGAAAATTAGTTTGTCATGACATGAGTGTAGAATTATTTGTAGGAAATATTTATGTCATGAGATGAGTGCATATTTTTTGTAGAAAATGTTCATGTCATGACATGAGTGGAGAATTCTCATAGGAAATGATTATATCATGAGACAAGTGAAGATTTTTTGATGAACAATTTATTTCTAAATACCTAATTGTAGAGATTTCTTTAGAAAATTTCTATGTGATGACATGGTATACAAAATTGGCTAAAGGTGAATCAAAAAATACTTATATTACATTAAAAAATAGAAATTAACATAATGATTTTAAAGCCTACCCTTAGATTGAATAAAATATAGGAATCCTAGATTATGGTCCATACTAAATATTGTAAATGGTATTTCATTAAGCGCTTCCTATCTTTAAATTTAAATAAAACAAAGTGTATGTGAACTATCAGAATTTGTTTTATTTTTTTAAAAGGCCCACATGATGCGATTATGTAGGGAATATAATATCGTGCAAATGACCGCCACGGATTCGATGGGTGGCATGAATCTGAAATGTTAAATTTTCCATGATTCTGAGGCATAAATCAGGCTGAATTTGTTAAATTTTTCATGACTCTGGTGCATGAATCAGCCCGAGTTTTGAAATGATTATGTCTTGAAATTTTGTCTAAATTCATCCGAATTGAAATTATATTAAATTGTCAAAGATGATACATATTTGTTTCAAGAGCAGTTAGAAAGTTCAATAAGGCTATTTTTGAAAATAATTAAACTGCATGATTTATTTTTTTCAATTGCCTATTTTTTGTGATTAATTAACACTTAAAGAAGGCTTTTAATGTATGGGGATTTATTGTTAAGTATTTGTCAATTAAATTGACTTTACTTAACCATCACAAGCAACGTCAACATTACGCAACTGTTCCTTCTGGGATGTCATCGGATGAATCATTCAAACTTTGAGTCCTTCAAGGCATATCAGACAAGATCTACATATATACGAGGCGACCATAAAGCACCAAGGGAGGAGTTATATGCATGAACTATTTGACCGCAGCTCGTATAATAAAGCTTTCAAGACCCCATCAATTACCCGGTGACAGAACACCGTATATATGTCTTACCGCCTACACCAACAAAATTTGTTCCGGCACAACTAGGATCAGGATAGAGCATCAGGCTTAATTACTTCTAGTCCCACATAGACCGAGCTGTTCCCAACTTATGCCCAGCATTGGCTTCGAAGGCCGCTGTGGTATGAGGCTTATTCGCATAGATCTGCGTTATAAAAACAACCCACAAGAAAATGTGTAGCCGGGTCGTATCGCACAATGTCGGTAACCAGTTCATATCACCTCCACGTGCTATGACCTTGGACTCAAATCTTACGTGAAGAATGTCCAATGTAGCATGAGCCGTAAGAGACTTAGTGCCGTCCTGTTGAAACCACCGTAGAATTTGGTAATTATCTACCTATTGACGATAATGGCGTTTCCAAAGACCTTCTCAAAGAAATATGAACCGATGATGAAGCCAGTCCCAAATACACACCAAATAATGATTTTATCTAGATGTATTGCACATTCTTGGACTTCCTGTGGATTGGTATTTGCCCAAATTCGACAATTTTGTTTGTTGATATACCCATTACTCCAGAAATAGGGCTCACCATAAACTAGACAACATAACATCCATTTTGATAGAAAAATTCTATAAGTTGCTCGTGTTGTTGAACGCTATATCCGTCGTTGTGATTTGAAAAAACAAACTGAATAAAAGGCAGCCAATTTGTAAGTTATAGCTTCAAAAATATGGCTGCTGTCAATTGTCAAAATTTGCAAGTCCCTATTGGAAGACCCTTTGTTAAAAGTAATAATTAGATACAACATTTTGTATCTAACTAGATTGTGTTCTACTCTAAAACAAGTAGAATACAATGGATCATGCCAAGTGGAATTTCATAACCTCCATCCTAAACATAATGCAACTGATATCTTTAAATTTAGTTGTGGGATTCCATATTTCAAATTGATACTGTTCTGTTTGTGTTTTTGCAATTCGAAAAGATCTATGCTTTTTTTGTTGTTCGTCTATAGTTCCTTTTATGTTTCAATTCTCTTAAGAGTCGTAGATATAGTGTTGACCTAATTATTGGCTCCTACAGCGCGAAATTTATAACAAATCGATGGCCGAACATTGTATTTACAAATATGCTAGATGTACATATTAATTTTTCTAAGCTCGATGTTTCATAGGCACCTGCTGATCAGAATCGCAGGATACCAGAGTTTTTGTGGAAACTAAAACTTACTTTGGTTAAGGCGCATATGATGAAATGGATTAGATTACCCAAACAACAGTCATCAGCAATACTTATTGACAGAAATAAAAACATCCTCTTCAATTACCTAAAATAATACTGTTTATAAATGGGGGACTAGAATGCGTTGAATTTGAGATTGCAAGTTTAGTCTGATATCAAAGGCCACGAAACCAACAAAAAAAATTTTTGTTTGGCATGTAATGCAAAAATAATCAATAAAATCACATTTATTGTAAATAAGCTCAAAATAGCTTAGAATTTTTATTGCATTTAAATAAAAAATACACTGAACAAAAATGATCCCCTAGATCTGTAAATTTTTACTTTTTCAGTAGGGCTTTATATCAGATACTTATAATTATGAACACAGCTCGCTAGCCGAAATATAAATATCAAATTGAAAAAACAAATTTGATTAAAAATTAAGAAAGATAATGAGCAAATTATTGGACCAAATGGGCCTATTCTAACAGCTGCTTTAACAATTTAATTATTTAAATTTAATTTAAAAATGTTTTATTTTAAACGTATAATAAATAATTTTAATGTTCCCAGAATGGCAAACATGAAGCCATTTACTAAAACACTTATAAAGAAATAATAAATAAAATAAAAAATAACAGGAAACAAAACCTAAAATGTTAAAATATCATGATTCGACATTTTGGTCATGACTTTTATGACTTTTTTTAATTGATTTTATTTCCGTTGCTCATTAAATCTAAAATTAAATATTATTTAATTAAAATTACAACTCATGAATTATTTATACAATTTTTTATTATTTATTTTTTTTATTAGAATGTTCAAATTGTTGTTGGAGTGCAAGTACAAAACTAACCACTTGTTAAAAGGATTAGCAATATAACAATGTATTACGCGGAGCAACCAGGCATGTTTTGTAATAATGACTTTAATGACCAGTATATAATAGGGAGAATTACATAATCATATAAACCAACAAACAATATGGTGCAGTTAAAATATAAGGCATAATTAAAGTAAATTATTTTAATTTTATTCAAATATTATAACTAAAGTTGGTACATAGATCCTCAAAATATCCATTTGATGTTAGTTGTAAGTTTTATTTAATTTTCCTAGTGATGCTTGTTTGCTGGGTTACTTACTATATTCTATGTTATTTTCTCACTTACATGTCAACCACAAAACACAATAATAATTTATTTACTTCACTTTAATACACACACGCACATCGATGTCTGACATGTTCTTGTTGCTAACACTTATATACATTAGGGCGGCCCTTGGTTTACACTTTTTCGATGCTGCCCAGGTCTAAATGGTTCTTTGCTAAATAAAAACCCAAATGCAGAATATTTTGATAAAATCGAATAATACGAGTATTTAGAGTTTTCACATTTTATTTCAAATAAAAAAATTAAATCTTGAAAAAAATTATATTTGAAAATAGTTTTCGAAATATATGTTTAATTGTAGCACTTCAAGGACATTTAGTTTTTGGTCAAAAATGTGTTAAAATGTTGGTTAAAAACACATTTCGTAGACCATTTTCAAAAATTTAATTTCAGATTGTGTTGTTTAGTTACATATTCGTAGTTCTAAATTTCGAGGACTTTGCCAATCATTTTATATCTGGGGTCAATTCAACAACACTTACAAATGATAAGATAGCTTTATCAAAAAGAGTTTTCAATTCAATTCCTAATATTCATCAAAAAAAATTGTATAGACTTTTACTTGCGATACGATATTAGTATCCAAGCTGCAGGTCGGAAGGATACATTAACGATACCAATCTACATGGGATCCAAGAGCTTTCAATGCACCCCGAAAAAGTCACTGCTTGTTGTAAATTTTGGGCTGGCAGCTGCATCATTAAACCATATTTCTTTGAGAACAACGTTGACCAGGGTACCACTGTCACCGGCGAGTTCGAATATTTCCAACTTATTTTGTCCTACATTAGATGATATGAACTCCAACGAGATGTGGTTTCAGTAGTGGACATTCTGCTCAAGAAATTTGAAGGCATGGCCATCTTAAGTGGAGGCGGTGTTATATTTCATACATATTGCCATCGATTGGCCTTTCAAAAAAGCTTAATTTCTCGAGAATCTCCAAATCCAAATAGCTGCCCACGCTAACCCATTGTAGGGAGAACCGCTAAAATTTGCATTTTTAATCACCATTTTACGTTTATTAGAATTAAGATGAATCTTATAAAGTTTTTGAAATTTCCTTCAAACAATTTTTTTACAAAAATTTCAAAACAAAGAATTGGTGAATGTGTTCCATCGTTTCAGCATGAAAGAGTTGGTGATTTTGGTATGGAAGACAAAGATCACCCAGGTCAGGTACTACTCCATGAAGATTGATGTCAAATTCAACAAGAGCTTGAAAACTAATTGGTAGCAAGGAATTTGGGTACCATACGAACTGAAACTGAGAGAACTTGAAAGACAAGTTTTGCATGCTTGAACGCTATAAAAGAAAATAATTTTGACATGGAATCATTACTTGCGATGAAAAATGGACCCATTACGATAACCCGAAGCGTAAGAGTTAGTACGTCCAAACGATAACCGAATGCAACTGATTCGTTTGAAGCGAGCAGATTATACGCCCACACATGAATATACGGCCACACATGAAACCGTAATATTCGACCATGACAACACTCGGCCACATGTTTCTATACCTGTTTAAAACTATTTATAATGAAATGGATGGAAAGTTCAGCCTCGCCCGTCTTATAGTCCACACCTTGCCTCGTCCGACTACTATTTGCTTCAATCGAATCGGAACGTTCTCTCTGGGATGCGCTTCATTTGGAATAGAGTATCCGATATTGGCATGATTCATTCTTAGCCTCAAAAGATGAGCAGTTCTTTTGGCTCTGAATGAATATGTTGCCAGACAGTTGGGAAAATAATATTATTTTAAATAAATTTACATTGTGAAAATGTTTCAAAATAAAAGCTAAAAATTTGAACAAATCCCGCATTTTTAAGTCATACACCCAATAATATTTGTGGGTGTTACAAACATTAGCACAGACTCATAATATCCTCCCCATTATGGTGATATAGGGTATAAATATTTGTTTATGGTTTTTTTAAATCCTGCGTATGAGTACTTCGCAATAATTGTATAACAAGTATACGTCTGTTTTAACGGCTGGTCTCAACAGCAGTGCTTCTCAAACTTTAACAAATGTGTGGGTATTATTGAAATTGCTATAGAACATACAACATTGAATAAAAGCTTTGAGTTGTGCATTGTTTGTAAGTATGGACACACTAAATGATTGATGCCTAACATCGAAAGGTCTAGTATGCGAATATTCTAGTTTAAAGATCATTGTAGAAATAAAGCTTTCTAGATGGTAATACAGTGTATATAAATTGGCCGTGAGAACACCACAGATCAGTCTGATTTGAAGCATCGTTAAGTAAAGACATCAACTGCATTGCCAGTGTATACTTGTGCATTATAAAGTGTGTGTATTTCTGCGAATTTATATACGTGTATAAAGACACTGAGTGACTATTTAATTCTGTTGTTGTTCTACATTCTAAATAAATAAAGAGTTGTTACAATTTTAAACTACTAAAACTGCTTTTATTTGCAATAAAAAGTATCCGGTTTATTTAAAGGAAATAAACCCACGTTTTTTAAAGGTAAAAACGTAACAGTATGTATAAGATTTATAGTATTGAAGAAATGTAGCATACTTTTTGGATGATAATTTTATAATTCTTAACAGAGAAGTGTAAAAGTAAAATAATATATGGAGCATTTCTAAAAATAGAATGCTAAATAATTAACTTAAGTTTTTATTGATTAATTCTCTATATCTGGTGGAAGCAAAAGGCTCTAATCTGAAATCCGAACAAAACATCACAGGAAACCTGAACCGAACGCAACTGCGGCCAGACATGAAGCCGTAATATTCCATCATGACAATGCACATATTGCTATACCTGTTGAATAAATTTATATTTTACAAATGTTTCAAAACAAAAGCTAAAAATTTAAACAAATCCCGCATTTTTAAGTCATACACCCAATAATATTTGTGAGTTTTATAAACATTAGCACAAATGCATAAATATAGGTATATATATTTGTTTGTGGTTTTTTAAAATCCTGCGTATGAGTACTACGCAATAATTGTATAACAAGTATACGTCGTATAAACATTGTACGTATAAGATTCTTAGTATTGAAGAAATGTAGCATACTTTTTTGATGATAATTTTATAATTCTTAACAGAGAAGTGTAAAAGTAAAATAATAGATGGAGCATTTCTAAAAACAGAATGCTAAATAATTAACTTATGTTTTTATTGAGTAATTCTCTATACTTGGTGGGATCGAAAGGCTCCTATCTATTATGATCCACTGAAATCTGGCCAGACCATCATAGGAAACCTCAACCGAACGCAACTGCGGCCAGAATTGTTGCTGTAATATTCCATCATGACATTGCTCATCTACTTATTGCAACAACTGTTAAAAAGTATTTAGAATGAAGTGGATCGAAAGTTTTGCCTCACCCGCTTTATAGTCCATACTGTGCCACGTCTTTGTTTCGATCGAAGCTGAACTCTCTCTCTCTGTTATACGCTTCACTTGATATGGGCCTCAAAAGGTGAGCAGTTCTTTTGGCTCGGAGTCCATATGTTGCCAGACAGATGGGAAAAAGGTCATAGCTAATATCCGATCTTATTCAAGATTTCAACATTTGGTGCTAAAATGACGTTGAACACAATCTTGGATGTATCGAAAATCCAAAATGTAAGAAATACATTCCACCCTAATACATAATGCTTTCTTACACATATTCTTGTTTCGTAACAAGCACTTTACTTGTTGTCAATTTCTTGTAAGTATTTTAACATATTTTTCTTTATTTCCTTTTATTGTACAAAACAAGAACGAGTTGTTGCAAACTCAATAAATTCTCCCTTTTTTTATGACTCCCCCAATTTAACCACAATTGTTAGAAAAACCACAAGCACGCATGTGAACCAATAGAAAATTCTAAAATATTCAAATCAACATGAGCAAGACACCTTAGTTTATTATATTATACATTTTTTATATGGTTTTTTGAAAAAAAAAAAAAAAAACTAAATGGTTAATGGTTTCTTGTTGAAAAATCATGTTCAAATTGTGGTTTTTGAACTTAAGTTATGGCTTATTAAAGTGTGTACTCAAAAATAAATGTAGGCAGAGAAGAAATTGAAATGAACTTACCGTTCTGTTGCCTAAATTTTTTACACGACATGTTAGTTTAACCGTTTTACCCACCAGACCTGTTATATTTGAGGGTACTGTTGTATCAAATGTGGGCCCACCAGTGCCTGGTGTGGGTAAGTCTTGTAAAAAATCTGTGAAAAAACGTTTCGAAGCACATTCCAAAGAACCTGCAAAAAAAGAAGATTAAAACATAATAATTAAATATTAAAATTAATGCAGATATGTAATATAAAAACAATATTTCAAAAAACTTTATTACATCACATACAAAATTTGCTGAAATAATCTCTTATTTAATATTATACATTATTAAAAATTCATACCACCCCATGTTACAAACCCTTTGATCACTATCATTTTACTGTTCTAATTAAATTAATTAAATTTCAAACACCCCTTTATTAACAATCTAATCTAAGTAAATAACAACAAAAGCAGCGACAACAACACAACAGCAAATGAAACATTATAAAAACATATTAAATTTTATTAGACTAAAGCAAAAGCTTTGCAAACAATGGCTTGAAAGTTTCCTCATAAAATAAAAGTAATATTGCTCAGAAAAAACAGACTGACATTATTATAATAATGATGACATTATATTGTAAATTTTACATACTTTTATAGACTGTTGTATGTATGTATATTTCAATTCTTTTCATTAAAAAAAAAAGAAAAATTATTTATTTTTCAATAAAATTTCAAAATTTTCCCCTATCACAATGGCAGTGTAAATGCGTGTATGATGTTCGTACATATGAATATATCAATGTATGTGTATGTCATGAAATGACATGCCAAACCCGATGACACAATACATTAACAGCGTTAACAGGAACACTGGCAGGAGCTTTAGCTGTGGGATTTATTTGTTTAACAGAACAATGAAAGAGTTTGTAATATATTCTATATTTTTATACATATATGTATGTATGTGTATTTTTATTTGGTATCAAGGGAAGTCTAATGAATGTTATTACATGCATATGTCAATATAAATAAATAAATACTTACACACAGAAAAAAGCAAATATGTAAACTTGTCAAATATACATGTAAACATACAAAATGTATCAACATTTTTTTACATATGCATATATATGTACGTATTTACATATATATTTTTAAAAAATAATATTAGACTACTGCAAATGTAACAGCTTATGTATGTAAAAAAACAGAAAAAATATACTCGAGGAAGTCAGTTAGTAATCATTTGGAATAACTTTGATAGTCAGGATAATAAGCTCCCAATATGAGGCTACAAGTACAGCAACAAGTAACTGAAAAACAGAGCATGTAATATATCACATTTATAACACTGAATCTTTTTGAAACTTTGAAGGTCATAGTAGGCCATGGTAAACTAAATGGCATATTATTGAATCAATAAAGAATTAAAAAGCTAAAATTAATAACACGAAGAATAAGACACAAATGCTGTAATATGAGAAAAAAATCTAAAAGAGAGCGAGAGCAGAAAAAATTATCAATAAATGCGCAGATTGCTCTGAAATACATTAAAAGATAAAGATTTGGGATAAAAACCATAGTGAAATGCTACAATATATTCAGCAACAACTTTCCTTTACAGCAAAAATGTATAACTATAAATGAAGTGTAATGATAAAAGTCGTCCCTCGTTTTAATCATACAAACTATTTTTTTTATAACTGAATTATTATTTTATTATATCTTATGATTAAAGTTGATATAATATTTGTTCTGTTTGAAATTAATTGTTTATAAGTGTCGAATTGTTTATAAGTGTCGCTATCTATGTGTGGAAATTTTAATTAAGATAAAATGTAAAACAAAAACGACTTATCCCGGAGAGAAATCGACAAAGGTGTGTGTCATTTTGCAAAATCGACAAAGGTTGGTGTCATTTTGACAATTTGTAAACAAACGGGTATGAATCGACAAGAAAATGTTGTCAAATTATTCGACGTCTCATCTCACCGTGAATAACAAGCTAGTTGCTTTTTATTACGACGAACGTAATAACAAAATCACTAAGATTTTGTTATTTATAACGCAAAAGTACAAATTCTTAAACAAGTGCTAAATAAATTAGGTTTTGTGAACAAAAAGTAAACAAAATAAATGCAGTGAAAATAATAAGATCAATGAGGAGATAGCTGAATAAAGGGAACCTGGAAACAATAACTATTGACAATTTTTTACCTAAGAGTATTCTAACATGTTTTTATAAATGTGTTTATATTAAATAAATGTAAAAATAATGAAAAATAAGGTATTTTATGTTTTATTTTAATCGCCATAAATATTATGGTAAATTTGGAAAGGGAAGGGTTTACACGATTCCAAATCAAAAAGTGTGGTCTTAAATTAACAACGGACGGTATCAAATCGACAACGGATGGTGTCAAATCTGCAACGGTTTGATGTCATTTCTTCGTTGTCACATTGACACCGTTCGCGTACGACACCGAATGGTGTCAAATTGTACACGGATGTGTTAATTTTTTCTGTGGGTGTATATATAATTTGTGACGGTCCTAAGTAAAATACTAAATGTATAAAAATTCTAAGGTATGTTTAGAATTGAAAGTGGACAAGAACAAAATACATGCAATACATTGTCATGAATTAGGTTTTTGACAACAGACATAGCATTTTGGCTCTAGTTACCTATCTCTTTGTCTTACTCTCTTATCACTCTCACCACGAATGGGTATTGCCAGTGCGTCTCTTTTCCCAAACTAAAAACGTAAAATCTCATATTGTTCATCATGCACTCTAAACAGTTGGGACAATTGTTTTTTCTCTGGCAACACTGATTCTTAAATTGTGCAATACACAATCTGCTT
This sequence comes from Calliphora vomitoria, assembly GCA_942486065.2. NCBI lineage: Eukaryota > Metazoa > Arthropoda > Insecta > Diptera > Calliphoridae > Calliphora > Calliphora vomitoria. The sequence continues at coordinate 74,412,277 of OW818032.2, forward strand.
GTTTGAATGCTCAAGCTAATTCTGATTAAAGTTGTTTATTTCTCTACAATGCGTGTACACACGTATGTAAGAAAAGATTTTTTGAAAATAAATCTGGCATTTCTAAACGATTGGTTCGATCAAGATATAAAAATTTCAACTTTGGGCTACATGTCGTGTTTTCCAAAATTGTAAAAATCTTTGAAATCGGATGGGAAACAAAAAAATGGCACGTGTTTAAAAATTTTACATGTCAATGGTACCCTACTTTGAGCCCCTATAGCGACACACCTGGAGCAGTTGTAGGGTCCATTTTAATAACTTAAACTCGAATAATCTTGTCTACACCCACGTTAAATTTTATCTTGATCGAACCAACCGTTTAGAAATGCTAAATTTATATCCAAAAAATTTTGATTCTGCCCCACTGTGTGCTGTATAGTAGGGCGAAGATCGAACAACATTAATGCCCTAGTCCCCATACAAGGTCAACCTCAGAAAATCACTTGAACATTCATAATAGTTTTATAAAAATTAATATCGTTATGAGATTGGTTTATAGGTTTATATGAACCAAAATATTTCTAACAACTTTTCTCAGGATCGCTGCATAATTTATACTACCTCCCATATAAACCCTATATCAGATAACTATTAGATATTAGCAAATTACATATATCACACTCTTTTATAACCTTCACCTTCGTGAGAACGATATATATAAGTTTGTCATTCCGTTTGTAGTTTCCATAATATAATTGTAGGTCTGTCTGTCTGTTGAAATCAATTTTCTGAAGACCCCAGTTATCTTCGGGATTCAAATCTTCAATAATTCTGCAGACATGCTTTCGAGAAATTTGCTATTTAAAATCAGTAAAATCCGTTTATAAATAACGAAGATATGAGCAAAAATCCGAGAAAACCTCTGAAAATTTCATAAAAAAGACACTATATTGCATTCTTTGAAAAAAAAAGCAACAAACCGTATGTTTGGATGTGTGTTGGTTATTGCTTTGCGTATTTTGTTTTTATACCCTTCACCATGAGTGGCAAAGGTATATATAAAGAGAGAGTTGTTTATAATGAGTTTTCATATGAGCAACTCTATCATACGTAAACACCACACACACCCAACAACAACATTCTACATTGTAGAATCTACAATGTGGAATGAGATGAAATGAATAAGAATTATAAATCAAACACACGCATGCATTATTTGTATGTATTTGAGTGCGTTTTGTTTATTATAATTTTTGTTGTTATTTTTTCAACATACAATTTTGCAAAATAATTGTGGTATACTTGGTTAGTATAGTGAGCACTCAAGATGTGAATATGATTATCGAATGCTTTGCAATTGCATTTGATATAATATTATGATTTTTTTCTTGTTGTTGTTGCTATATGAAGAGTTTTGCATGGGGAAAGGCAATGTATGTAAATATGTATGTAAATATGGTGAAGGGTATATAAAATTCGGCACAGGCGAATTTAGCTCTGTTACTTGTTTTATTTATTTTTATTTTTCAGTTACTTAATTCTAAGCAAGATTTTTAAATTCTTTTACAAACAACGATAACTACCAAAATTATTAAATAAAACGAAATGAAAATCTAAATAATCTTCAGAGATTTTTAATTTTCGCCCGAATATTACGAACTAATACAGTGAGTGACAAAATCAAACATTTTTCATTTGCCATTAAAAAAAATTGTTTTGTTTGAAATTAAAAGATTTATTAAAAAAGGGTCCTATTAGACAAGACCATCACAGGGAAACTGTACCGAACGCAACTGATTGGCTTGAGCAAACATTGCTCAAAAATGCCAAGAATATGCGGCCAGACATGAAACCATAACATTCCATCATGACAAAGCTTTATAGTCCAGACGGTACCCTATCCAACTACTATTTGCAAATGATTTAAAACAAAAGCTAGATATATAAAAAAATCCAGCTTTTTAAGTCGTACACCCAATAAAATTTAAATTAATGGTTTACTTGAGATGCTAGTTCTTGATTTTCTAATTTAAATTTCCAAATTTTTTAACATTTTGTCATATACTTAAGAAGTTGCCCATATATTTTAATGTATTGGCTTTTTCCCTTCAGTAGCACAAGCGAATTATCATTAAGCCTACTTGAAATAGTAAAATATATGTATAAAAGAAAATTTACAATGAAAACAATAAAATTATATAAGAAAATAATTAATGCAACAAAATAATGCAGTTATGAAAATTCTTCAAATTATCTGTTACGGATAAAAACAAACTTTTACGTTTATAAGACTCAAAGTTGAAAATATTATATTGCATAGTTTTGTTTGCCTTGTTAATAAAATAACAATTCGCAATCATATAAGCTTACATGCGAAAATTTTTATAGATTTCTATAACGTAAATTATGATTTATTATATCTATCCATAGATAATTGGAACAAATATAACTTATACGAAAATATTTTTATTAATTTTTAGCATTCACAACATATGTTGTCTTGTTATTAATGCTTTCTAAAAACATCAGTTTTATTTTAACCTTCACTGCTGTTGTGTACATATGTGCATTAAAATGTCATTTAGTTTGGTGTGAAAATCTGTGTAAAATATCACAAAATGTTTGCCGTTGTTAATTTTTTTTTTTTATGCATTTTGTACAAGTGTGTATCTGTATTTCTTTATTTTGTCATACTATTACCACCAACACCCGATTAAATTATCGCTAAAGTACATGAGTCATTGACTGCACTCTGTGCATGCAACATGAATCATGAAGGATTTTTTCATACTGAAATGAAACTTTTTGTTTCTGCTCAACACGTTAGTATAAACCAAAACACATACAAGAACTAAACTATGAATGTATGTATAGATGTTGTATTATGTAACTGGAAAGAGTAACACGCGGATACTGGCAAAATGATACCAACGCCCTTGTTGTTTTTGTTGCTGTAGTTGTTGCGATAACTTTATCAAATGAATTTTTAATGTTGCATGTGCGGAATTAAACGATTATGTTACAACAATGACAACAGCAACAATAATAAAACTAAAAGCGAGAGAATAAAGGCAAACTTGTTATTCCCCCAGGGCAGATGGAGATGTGTGTGTGTTTGCAGCAAAAAGTAGTAGTGACATGCAGCAAACAATATTGTTTAACAAAAACAAAAAAAAAAAAAAAACAGCTACAAACTGCACAATAATAAAAATTCCACAGTAAACTTTAGAGGCCTATGAATATGAATTTTATGGCGTTAAGATTTTCAGTGGCAAGAACTTAATATTAAATGCTTTTAACACTTTGCTATTGTGTGTATGCAACATTAGTTGCCTGCCCTGCACTGTGTTTTTCTTTTCCCATATCTTTGTCATTTAATGTTCACATTTTATCGCTTATGTAAATATGGTGATAATTTAGTGTAATTTAAGCATAAATCCTTAATGGCCAGCAACACCCACTCAACCACCTCCCGCCACCACCATAGAATTGTGATTATTGCTGGCCTTGTTATTGTTGTAGCACAAATTGTTATTTAAAGTACGATAAATTTAGTAGCCAAATGTCCTTTGCATGTGTGGAAGTTGTTGATGATAAAATATCTTAATGGCAACTTTTATGAAAATGTGTGTCAATATCTGTTTTTCTTTTTGTTTTGCCATTTGGCCATTTTGCCATTTTGCTCCTGTTCGCTTTTGTTCTGCTTTTATTAAGTAGAAACTACTAATTTTTAGTAATTAAAACATATTATTTTTATTATAAAATTTCTTTTATAATGGAGTTATAAAATAATGTTTATTTGTGCAAAGATTCATAAATATTATTTATACGTTTATGCATTTATTAACCCTTTGTGTTTAAGTATTAAGTTTTATATTGTGTAATAACAATTTTTATAACTAAGTAGATAAATAAAGCTGCAATAACTGGTACCAACAAATTAAAACATTCAGTGCTTCACAGAGGATAGAGAAGATTATATGTAGAGGTGTCAAACACAGAAAAAGAGAAAATAAATAATTTGTTGTGTAACTTCTGACGTAACCTTTTGATATTCTAAATCATTTTATCTATATACATATATATAAGAGTAACGTTACTTAGTGAGTGCCAAAAGCTAGAGACACGAAATTTCAGCTATCGTTTACTCTCTCCCTATGTATTTTCACTAAGAAGGAATTTTTAAAAAAACATAGGTTTAGGTGGTAAAAACTGGTAAAATATACAACCATATATTTTCTAAACAAAAATGCATCTTAATCTGCTTAAAAAAGTGGACATATTTTTGGCGCTCAAAACTGGCGGTCAAAACTACATTTTGATACTTTTTTTAACTTTATGTATCTTCTGAATTAACAAGTATAGCGGAATTAAATTGCAACAAAAATTTTACACTGGCCAAAGAAAAAAGTACATGAGCTATTAGTGTTTTAGGACTAATTTTGAATTACGTTATGTTTTGCCTGAATACTTTAAAACCCCATTTGAAAATTTGATTTTTAGTTATTTCAAAATGTTTACAAAATAAGAACTACCTTGACAAAACATTTGTAATTTTTTCCATATTTTATCTATATTTTCATCGGGAACAATTTATTATATTTTACATCTAGTGGCAGAGACACACAGAGACGTGGACTTTTTTGGAAGCAACTAAACCTATTATTAATAAGATGTGCAAAGTAGAATATAATCTTTTTTTTTAAAAATTATATATAGATCTTAATCAATCAGATGTAAATTGAAAATTTTGACTTTTTTGGAATTTGATTTGACCATCAATTCTGATTAATATATTATGAAATGTGTACACAAAATTAATCACTTCATAAAAAGAAACATCAGAGATTATTTTTTTAAATATAAAGTTCTTCTTAACTGTTCCATCATCCAACTGTCATGCCCTGATGATTATGGTGTTTTCCAACAACCTTCAAATACCAGACTTTCTAAGGTGCAAAAATGTCCCAATTTTTTTAAATCAAAAATAATTTGAGAGTTTTTGGGTCTTTTCAAATAGAAGAGTTTTTGTAGATTATTTAAAATAAAAATCTAGAGAAATAAGACCATGAAACTCAAATAGGAGCTCAGAGAAGTGAAAACATCGGTATTTTCAATACCTCTATATAAATTTCTTTATAACTGCCACAAAAGTATAAATATAAACAATTTTTTGCTTACATTAAATAAATACAATAGGCTATTTGATAAAGGTTTTATATGTTATTTGTTTTAACGTTGGAAACAAATATAGCGTTTTTTGTTTTGTTGCAATTTCTTTCCGCATACGTTACTCAAAAAATGAGAAATGTTAATTTGGTACTTTTTGGATATTAGAATCATTAAAGCTTAAAATTGTATTTATTTTTGGTACTTTATTAAGAAAATTTTTGCACAAATTCAATTTTGTTACTCCAGTGAAATATAAGTATAGATTGAACCAAATCCATGTAAACAGTTTGGTACTTTCTCAAAATGTCTTTTTTTCTTTAGATCAAGAACACAAATTTGAATCGTCTGAAACAAGTCCGCATTTCAAGAAAATTTGTCCAACTTAAGTATTTTGAAACTTAATTACTGGTCAAGAGCATAATCGGAAATTAGTACTTTTTCTCCCAATGGTACTTATTGGGTGTAAGACTTAAAAATGCGGAATTTACAATAGGTGTCTTATCTTTTGAACGTGATTTTGTTTTTAATAACTTAAATGTAATTTTTAAGGGTGCATATCCATAATTTATTCTCACTTATTAATTGAAAGTTAAACAACAACGTTTTTTTTTGCTTCGCAAATATAGAATTTTGTTCCAACAATATGCGGGAAGTTTTGCTCATCTTCTTTAATTTAAAAAAGTGCTGCTGAAGAACACCAATTGCTGACTGAAGCTGCGGGAGATAACTTGTGCGGTACAGAAGTGGTGATTTTTACACGGAAGACAAAGACCGCGCAGACCAGCAATAAAGTATGAAGACCAAGTATTGGAGGCATTACTTCATGAAGATTGTTGTCAAACTCAACAAGAGCTTGCAAAATGATTGGTAGCTACTCAATCAACAATTTCAAAACGTTTGCAAGCAGCAGGATTTACACAATAGCAGGGAAATTGGGTATCATACGCATTGAAGCTGATAGACCTTGAAAGACAATTTTATATGTCTGAAATGCTGCTTGAACGCTATAAAATAAAATCAATTTTTCACCGAATCTTACGAAAAATTGATATATGTTGACACCAAAGCCAAATATTCATGGCGCTAAGGTAATGCTCTGTATTTCGTGAGTAATTTTTATTCCTAAAACATGCAAGATTTCTTTAGAAAAGAAAAAAGATGTAAAAGAATTAACACATTCGACCTGTCATACGTTAATATCTATCATTTAATTTTTAAACATTTTTATATATGAAAGTTTTTATTTCAAAATGTCGTACTCTACGTATGAGGTATAAAATATTGTTCATACGTACTGTATGTAGCAATATATAAAAATAAACGTTTTTCCAACTTAAAGATATTTATACCAAATTACTCCTATTCATTGGGAGATACATTCGGCTACCTCAAATGGACATTAGGGTGGCTCTCATTTATCAGTTGTGTAAAATATAGGATGATATTTGCGACTTTGATTTTTCAACAGAATTTGAATTAGACGCCGTAGTTTGTTTTTAATATTTGGATACTTAGCTGGAGTAGCAATCTTTCGTTTAAGACAAAAAATTTATCAGTACACTGAAAAAAAATATATTGCTGAATGAATTATGTGAGAATGAAAAAATCACAACTTTGTATATCAAATGGCATAAAATTCTTCCGAACCGCTTGACGATAGAATGTCTTGTTCAGACATAAATTAAAAAAATTTGAAAAAAGAAAACTGAAAAAATGCAAAACTCTTAGTTTTTTTGATATTTTACTATAAATATCTCAGAAACCAAGCATCGTATTATTAAGCGGCTCAGATGAATTTTAGATATTGAAGTTCTTGTCAAGTGTGCGAGCAAAATTCTTAAAAAAGCTTGCAAGACAAATGATTTTACAACATTTGAAAAACGTCAACACAACCAATTGCTTCCTTGATCAATGTGTATAGGATGCAGCCAACGTATATGCATAAACTGTGCGAACACAGATTTTGATGAGTAAACAAGTAAGAAAGTATGGTCGGTCAAGCCTGACCATATAATACCCTACACTAAGAAATGAGCAAAAACATTTTTCTTTCAAAATTTCAATAATTTATATTCGTGAGCGATTTTCGGAAGTGGACCTTATATGGGAGCTATGACCAGTTATGGACCGATCACCATGAAATTAGGTAGTGTGATAAATGTCTATATGAAAGTTATTTATGTTGCATTTTATGTGTATACCAACATTTTTAGTAGATTTATGATGGTTAAAGTGATTATCGGAAGCAGGCCTTATATGGGAGCTATGACTAATTATGGACCGATCATCATAAAATTTGGTGACATGAATTCTGTATATATAAAACTTATTTAGAGAAAAAATTGTATAGATACATATATAAATTAAACATTTATGACCGATAAAATCCAATTTTGGTAGGACATTTGTATGGGGGCTAGGTGAAATAATGAACCCATTTCAGCCAGTTTCAATAGGGTTCGTCCTTGGGCAGAAAAAATTATATGTACCAAATTTTATCGAAATATCTTCAAAAATGCGACCTGTACTCTACGCACGAGGTTTACATGGACAGCCAACCAGCCAATCAGACGGACGGACATCGTTTAATCGACTCAGAAAGTGATTCTGAGTCGATCGGTATACTTTAAGGTGGGTGTTAGACTAATATTTTTTTTGGCGTTACAAACATCTGCACAAATCCATTATACCCTCCCCACTATGGTGGTGTAGGGTATAAAAAAACCTCCAAAAAAGATGGCCTGTGGTTTCTACACCTGATTATTTTTTTTATGATCTCTTTTATATCTTTAAATTTATACATTTGGCTGTGAAAAAATGTCCTTTAATTTTTTGACGTTCTTTAAATTCACATTTTTTTAAAAAGTTTTTGATATATAGTTTTTTTTATACTAAAAAAAGGTTTGTGAAGTAAAGTATCAGTTTTGTTTAAACATATAAAAATAGTTGTTGTTTTCTTTATTTTTTGTAATTAAAAATGTAGTAGCTTGTTTTGCAAAAGCAAATAATTATCAAACAATATTGTTTACAAAACTTTTTTTTAGTAAAATTAAGAGGGGTAAAATTTATCACCACGTCATTAGCTATGTCCCAAAATTTCACCTCGACAGTCAAGGGTTAGAGCTAATTAGCGAAAAGTATTTTAAAGCTAATTTAAAGGAAATATTCAATTGAACTTTACGAGATACACAGAAATTTATTATGAGCATTATTTGTTTAACTCAAACTATATATAATTAAATCCTGTTTCAATAATTCCTAAATTGCAAATCTAAGTAATTTCAAATTATTGTTAAATTTGTAGGTCTTTAAAGTGTTAAATGAAAACTAAAGCTGAAAAAACTTTCGATATAGCAAATAAATTGCATGTTACGCATAAACAATTTGCATGCAACATGAAACCTATTATCGTCGTCATCACCATCATCAGTAATAACTGCAGCTAACAGCAACTGTTACCAATAACTACTGCCGTTTATATTCAGATTCATTCATACATTCGATCACTTATAGGGACGCATTCATAAGTTTACCAGCAAACAAAAACTAAACTCATAAACATGCATGCAATCGCGTTCTAAGTTTAAGCACCCAGCAGTTAAGAAAGTACTCAATGTATCCCATATAGTAATTGCCACTAATATCTGATCAATTACCTGATTATATATTATATATTTTGCAGCATTTGTTACGTATGCGCTCCTTGTAGCGCAAAGAGAAATCAATTGGTTACTTTATACATCCCATATAAAGTAGCATGAAGACAATTTTCAGTTAAGTGTCCCTAAGTAATCTAGACTGTAGTTACTTTAAGCGTTATTTTGAACTGCACTAATTTGTGAGTAACTCATGCAGACCGGTTTTATGCAAATTATGTTGATATAATTCTCAAAAGTTTATTTTCTTTATGTAACTTAGCGTGAAGTCATTTGTCACTTTAGTGTCTCTAAGTAATTTAGAGTGTAGTCACTTGAAAGACTTATTTTGTACTGAACTTTAGAAAGAAGTTATTGTACCCACCAAAGGTTACAAAATTGTCTGTGAGATGTTCTTTTAACTGACTATTTGAGGTTTAGTAAGCAGTTAGGTGGCTAGTTGTGATAGGTAAAATTACTAGTTGAGAGCAGTCACCAAGAACTGCTGGGCAATTTTACACACAAAAACATAAGTAAGTATATTTGCACCATAAAGACTCAAATTACAAACATTCTTATACACATGAAAATAAGTTGGAAATAAAACAAAAAAAAAATCAAAACAAAAGTATCGAGCCATGTAACTTTCAAACAGTAAACATTTACAAAAACGCCTACTACTGCTAAACACTGTCTGCTTCTGTATTTGATAGTGTTGATGCCGTTTTGTAGATTGTGTCATGTGGCGTTAATTACATCTCATTGTAGCTTGTAACAGTAACAAAAGAAGCAGCAGCAGCAGCAGTAAAATTGTGTGGCAGAGCAAGTAGTTTCAACTGATTGTAATGTGTTAGTGGCAGTGATGATAATAGTGTTGCTGATGTTATTTGAAACTCCTCCCTGCAAACGTTTGGTCATCGCAGCAACACCTACATGATGTTTTAGGCTTAATTTTTTCTGCCAGATTTTATGCTCAATATCTTAATTTATACGTTAGATCATACATAATGTAGCAGTACTAGTACATATGAATGTTACTCGTATATTTTCGTACATTTCGTGTGCTGTGTAGTGATTCCAGCAGCATGTTTTGAATGTTTGTATCATGAAGTATGTTTGTTTGTATATACATACATATGTGCAAGTAGTAGTTATATCCTGTCCATTAATAATTAATGTCTAAGCTATACTTTGGGTCATTATCGTGCGAATGTAGATGTGTGTGAGTGTGAAATATTTCCTAAATGTTTATGCAGAGAGTATTCTGTGCTACTGTTGCAATTATTCTTGTAAATTGTTTCCCATTTATGAAAGATTTTAGTTTTGAAGGAGTTTTTTGATCGGCTGTGAAATTTAGAAAACGGAAAATTGAAAGTTAGAGAGGTATCTTCGATAGCACCGAGAACTTATGAGCAATTGGTTGGACAGTTTTAACCCCATTTACCAGGGATAACAAAATATGCATTTATATTAGCTTGAATGGAATAATGGAAAATATCCTTATGATTTCGAAGATAAGTCAACGAGTTTGTCGCAACATTTATTTACTTTAATAAGAGTATGAAAAAAATTTTATGAAGATTCTCTTAAATATTTTCTAATTTGGCAATGTAAATGTGTATCTAGAGAAGTTTGTATATCTCTACAAGCAGCTGCGGAAAACTTCTTAAAAGACCAACGAAAATAGAGCAAAAAGCTTGTTGGTGCTACGTCGACAACAAAATGTATATGCTGTCATGACTTTAAGATGCTATAGGAATTTAGTTTTTGATCGATCTACAACATTTGTTGTAAACCCTGCAACGATCGATTTAAATATCATGATTAGAAACAGACCGATGAAAAATTCGACGAGATCGGATGAAAGTGTGCAAAGGGTTCATATTTATTGATGGAAAAAATCTAGAACAACAATTTATTTTGACAGTCATAAATACACAACTTTACTAATGTCTAGAAATACCGCGGACCTATCACTGAATAAGAACTCAATGATATTTTTATACCCTACACCACCATAGTATAATGGTATAATGGATTTGTGCAGATGTTTGTAACGCCCAAAAAAATTAGTCTAACACCCACCTTAAAGTATAGTGATCGACTCAGAATCACTTTCTGAGTCGATTAAACAATGTCCGTCCGTCCGTACGTCTGGCTGGCTGGCTAGCTGGCTGGTTGTCCATGTAAACCTTGTGCGCAGAGTACAGGTCGCAATCTAGAAGATATTTCGATAAAATGTTGTACATATCATTTTTTCTGCCTAAGGACCAAGCCTATTGAAACTGGCTGAAATCGGTTCATTATTTCACCTAGCCCCTATACAAATGTCCTTCCGAAATTGGACTTTATCGGTCATAAATTTTTAATTTATATAGGTATCTACACAAGTTTTTCTCCAAATAAGTTTTATATATACGAAATTCATGTCACCAAATTTTATTATGATCGGTCTATAATTAGTCATAGGTCCCATATAAGGCCTGCTTCCGATAATCACTTTAACGAGCATAAATCTCTTAAAAATGTTGGTATACACATAAAATGCAAAATAAACAACTTTTATACAGACATTAATCACACTACTTAATTTCATGGTGATCGGTCCATAATTGGTCATAGCTTCCATATAAGGCCCACTTCCAAAAATCGTTCACGAATATAAATTATTGAAATTTTGAAAGAAAAATGTTTTTGCTCATTTACTTAGTGCAGGGTATTATATGGTAGGGCTTGACCGACCATACTTTCTTACTTGTTTATTCTAGGTACGTTTTTCTCATTTTGATCGATTCGGAAAGAGTAGTTAATATTCGGAAGTTAAAGCGCTTTTAAGATGCGGTATATACCATTACTTCTGAAATAATGTAAACTTAGACTTTTAAGACTGTTTCACCGATTTTATACTTTATATGTGTTTGCCCATATACTTATGTTTGTTATAACAAGTAAGAAACTACACAGAGAAAACAGATTCGCGATAGCAACCGAATTTGTAGCCAATCGAATGATTCTACATTAGTGACCGAATTTAACAGTTGTGGTTACATAATTTTGTAAGGGTTAACAAAATTTTCGTTGCTCTAACCGAAATTCTTCTTTGTCAACTGACTTTCTGTTGATAGAACCGAACAATTCTTTGTGTGCAGCCGAATCATTCGATTACCAACAAATTCGGTTGCTATCACTAATCTGTTTTCTTTGTGTATGCATCAATTTGTGGTCAGATTTTCTCGATTTTAAGTAGCTAACTAAACTTGAGTGTGGTGACAATATTGATGTATGCATCATGTATTTCAGTTACTTAGGGGCTTTAGCTATGTCGACTTCGCTATCATAACGGTCACAAACATCTATGCTTTGTGGGGCAGAAAATTAAAAATGTGGAGAAAGTCAACGGAACCCTTGCCACTGATGGTGAAGGGTAAACAAATATAAAAGGACTGCTGTTAATAAATACCCTAAAATATTTAGCCATTTAACATAGAGTCTATTATGGATTAGTCCTCACAGTTCTTTAACGTAATGTTGTCATAAGGGCTGAGATCGAAAAATTCTTCTTTAAGCCAAGTATTATTTGATTTTTTTTTTTATCAAGTTACCTTTACAAAGCCTGTCAGTTATTATGTTTAATATTAATAGATAGAAAGCCTGGTTCATGTAATAGGAATGGTTCACAAGATGTTTCTAAAGCCAAAAAATAGAAAGCATTTTCAAAAGAGCTGCCAACACATCCGATAGGATAACAGCCCGGTTAGCTCAGTGCTCGAACTATTTGGTACGAAAAGTTAAAGCCAATAAAGGTTTAAAAGCATACAATCCTCAAAAAGTTCCTGAAAGGATCGCTGCTAAAAATTTAGAGCCCAAAAACAGAGCACGGAAATTGAAGTCAAATTTTTATAAAAAAAATATTCCTGCTGCATAATAAACGACGAAACGTATGTTCTGGCAGATACTTCACAGCTTCCGGGTAAAAATCTTAACGTTGCTGATACTCGAGGAAATGTTGAAGAAAAGTTTAGCACTCAAAAGCAGACAAAATTTCCCAAAAAGTTCTTGGTATGGCAAGCATTATGCAGTTGCAGCAAAAAAGCCAAACATTTGTTACAAAGGGCTCTATAAATACCGAAATTTACATCAAGGAATGTTTACAAAAAAGAATGCTTCCATTCATAAGACCACTTATTTTTGGCCTGATTTGGCATCCTGTAACTAGGTCTTGAGTGGTAAAAAACAATAATGTGGTATATGTACCAAGAGAAGCAAATTCTCCAAACTGCCTGGAGCTAAGGCCAGTGGAGCAATATTGGGCTCTTGTTAAAAGAGAATTGAAGAGCACAAAAAAGGTGTCCAAAAGTGTATTAGATATTAAACAGAGACAGAAATTACTATAAAAACCATAATGGAAGAGTTTCCGAAAGAGGTTCAAAATTTCATCACTAGTGATTAGAACAGCGATAGGCATTTTAATACTACCAAACTTTGTAAATTTGTCATTGTGTGAGTTATTTATTGCGCTCTGATACTCTCTATGCACTGAGCGAAATGGATGTAAAAGTTTGAAGTGGTATTTGTTGAATAAAAAGTGTACGTGAAGTTATTTATTTATTTTCTTTCACTGTAGCCGAGAGAAAAACAAAAACAATAGCTGAAAAAACAAGCAAAAACCCGCAACACAACTTACTTGTATCAAAGCTCATACGAGACTGACTAGTTTGATTTGTGTTTTACAAAATAAAAACAACAACAATTGCTGAAAAAAACAAGCATAAAAGCGTACACGACCAACCTGCATCAAAGCTCATACGAGACTGATTGGTTTTAACTTTTTATACAATGTGTGTGCTTGCCTACGTGTGAAAACAAAGAGAAGAGAGCTCATTTGAGAGCTCAATGCCTTTCGCGGTATTAGAACTATAAAAATATTTCTTTTTTTGGAAATTGTAATAATAATTTCAATCAAATAACAAAAAACCATAACTGTAAATTTTAGTGGTTTCATTTTTATTAACATATATGTATATTGAGAATTTTTCAATCTCAGTCCTTAACCCTCTGGCGGGTGAGAAGTTCCCTGGAGACCTTTTTAATTTTCAAACTGAAATTACTTCTTTATGGTTCATGGGAAGTATACCCGCCCCCACACGTATTCCAAGGAAATTTTATCTAAAATCGTTTAAAAAAAATCAAAGCGACAAATGGTTTAGTTTCTATTGAGATTTAAATGTGTTTAGTACGGGAACGTGTGAAGAGGTCCACTGGGACCTTTTTCATTTTCAAACTGAAATTACTCCTTGATGGTCCATGGGAAGTATACCCGCCGCCCACATGTATGAAAATTTTAACTAGAATCGTTTAAAGAATCAAAGCGATCCGAACAATAGTTTAGTTTCTATTGAGATTTAAATATGTTTAGTACGGGAACGTGTGAAAAGGTATGCTGGAAATTTCTGAAATTTCAAGAAATCATTATTAAATGCACTGTCTTTTGGCTTGTTTTATTGTTTGAACACATCACAAACGTGTTCCTTAAATTTTTTTCTAACATTCATTATACATGTATAATTAGTAAATAATAATAAATCAAAAAAAAATAAAAAAAAATGAAAAAAAAATGCGTTTTCATATAAAATTCCATACAAATAGAAATAGGTCTCTGTGGACCTTGTACTTCGTGTAAAGCAACGGATGACTCAACCGTCGGAGTGTTAATAGGATTTTTTTTCCCATATTCGGAATTTTTTCAAAGTTAGGGATGAAAATTTTGTTTTAGAGAATCGGGGATTTGTTGGGAACATTGTGTCATTTCTTCTCCCGACTTGACGGTACAAAAATGCGGTAAACATAACTGCAACATATGAACAAATTTAGACATATAGCTTTATTTTAAAATACTGACTTAAGGACATTCCCAAGGAACTGATCAGTTTGCTAAGTACTAAGTACGAATTATGCAATTTCGGTGGCTTAGTTTCACCAAATTTATCTAGTATTGATCCGGGAAAATTAGGGCATCGTCGAAGTTTGACTTCATAAAATCGAAGGTCTCTATTTGTATATTGAAACAGATGACTCGAAGTAAAAGAACCTCAATGAAAATGAAATACAACAACTTTATTTCTAGAGGAAGTGAGTTGTTTAAAGTGTCCTTGCCATTGCCAAGCAATGGTAATGTGTCTGTGACCAGAATAAATAAGCAGTTTCATTCGTACCGAAATCTATAAAATGTTTACTAGTTATACAACTATTTACTTTTTTTATATTTATTTATATTCTATAATACAAATTTAAAACATGTCGAATTAAATTAAGAAAACACTTTAAACAACATTTCGCTTATATTTAGAATTTAATTTATTAAGATTTTACTATGTTTACTTTTTAAGCGACTGTACATCGACTGCTAACACAGCATCAAATAAACTACTAAGAACATATTTTTAAACATGTTTGTATATTCTAAAAAGTTCTCCAGATAACGTATTAACGTTCTGTAATACACTTTGAACAATTTTGATATATAAAATCATCAAAATTATAAATTACACAAAAAAAAAGGTTCAAAAAGAAAACGCAGAAATTACACCAAAAAGTAAAACAAAGAAGTGTGTTATATACGGCTGTGCCAATTTTTATATACCCACCATCAATATCAGTCAATTATGAACTGATCCTCACAAAAGTTAGTAGAAAAATATAGATTCATATAAAACAGGTTTAGTCCAATTTTATCAAGATATTAATTGTTATAAGAGAGTTACGATTGCTCAAGCCAATTTCTGCTGTGGATCTTGTATGATGTCTAGGGAAAATTATTGACCGGTTTTCGCCATACTTCATAATGTAATTGCAGAGTATTTAGAACTAATTTGTGTACATTTTTATTGAATTGGCGCATAATCAACATATTTGTGGCAGCTCTAACAATATTCCGCTGAGTCCTTTGTATAGGGGGTATATGAAATCATGGACCGATATTGGTAATTTTCAATACCAAATAGACCTTATTAATAGAGAAAATGTCAGCCATCTACCTCCTTTCGTTTGGACCCTATCGTATTTTCGAGAGACTGATAGACGGACAGACGGACAGTCGGACGGACGGACATAGCTAGATCGTATTAGAATCTTATGAGGACCCAGAATATATATGCTTTTTGATTCTACGAACAATATTTCGGTACGTTACAAAATCAATAACAATAAAAAGCGGAAATTTCACCGAAAAGAAAAACACAAAAGTTATAATGACTACGGTACGTATGAGTTGCATTTTATTGATAGCGGTGAATTTTTTACATTAGAAACTAATGTAGTAATTAATAAATTTCTTTATAATGGGAATAAATAATACAATTCATACGTAAATAAAGCATAAAAAATATAAAATATATATTTACAGTAGTCGAAATTGAATTTTGAGATGACAACAGACAAAATTCGATTGGGGACAAATTCGGTTGTGAACACAAATCAGTTTTCTCTGTGTACATACAGTATCGGCCATAACTAAAGCACCCCCTCGGCGAATTTTATTTCATACTATATTTTTTTCTATGAAAACAAAGTTTTAAATTTCCATTATGTATTATTTTCAATTGTTAATATATTTACTGTTGATAAACAAATGACATTTTAAGTTAATCATTCGATAAGAGGTATCTTTAAATCAAACAATATTTAAAGCTAGAAAATAAAACGGACAAAACTAAAGCGCCCCTTCATGGATATAATATAAACATTTTTTAAATTTATATTTTGTTGCAAATCCTTTGCTTTGGATGACACAAGCACATCTCTTAGGCGTAGATTATATTAAGTTTTTTATGGTGTCTTACGATATTCCTTCCCAGGATATAATAACGCATTGAAATTAATCGTGAAAATTGCCGATCCATATTTCTGCAATTTTCACTATTTATTTTCATATTATCAATCTCCCAAGAGTTCTCAATAGGATTGAGATCGGGAGATAGAGCAGGCCAATGAAGAATTTGAATCTTATTACTCTGTATCCAGGTCTTACGAACTTTGGAGGTGTGCTTAGGATCGTTATCCTGTTGGAACCTCCCTATAAGTGGCATCTCTTCACTGGCAGAAGACAACATTACATCTTTCAATATATCACGGTACATGAACCGATCCATAACCCCATTGACTTTATGAATTAGCCCAATTCCTTGACCGGAAAAGCAACCTCAGGCCATTACATTGCCCCCATCCATGTTTAATTGTTCCTATGCAGTACTTAGAATTCAGCCTTTCTCCTTTTCGTCTGCGTACACGCCTTATTCCATCAGAACATTTTAATTTGTACTTGGATTCGTCAAAGAACAGTACTGTCTTCCATTTTTGGACACTCCAGTTAATGTGGGCTTTTACAAACTCCAGTCTAACTTTCTTGTTCTTAGCTGACATAAACGGTTTTTTTTTGCAGGTCGTCGGCTGAATAATCCTGCTTCTACTGCTCTTCTACATATTGTTCTTTCGTTAACGCATAGTCTTAAACTTGTTTTTACTTGACTAGCTGATGCTGTAGGATCTTTTTGTATTGCACCTTTGATCAAGGAATCATCATATCGTGTGATTTTACGGGGGTGAACTCCAGAGTGACTCGGTGAAATACGACCATTCTTCAAAAACTTTGGAATCAGCCTGGAAATAACTGATCTGTTAAGTGAATAATTTTTACTCAATTCATGCCGTGATAAGCCCGCCTTCCAGTCTTCAATATCTTTAATTTTAAATTCACTGGAGTACTTGTTCCTTGCCATCCATAGTTTTCTCAATAAACTGTATAAAACTTAAATTATACAGACTACGCCTTCCTTTATTTTTATCTTCAGGAATTTTTAAATGCATCTGTTGTGAATCCCGTTAACTGATATTGCAAATATGCAGAAAAATGTAAAATTTTTAAACAACTTACAGGGGGGTGCTTTTGTTTTGTCCATCGTGTTTTGTGTTTTTGTATGTTTTATCATTTTAAATTAATTGTTCATAAAATTATCCTTTCCTAAATGGACATTATATGAACATTAACAATATAAGTTAATAAAATATATACAAAAGACATCCCAATACACCTTTTTTTATCAAAAAAAATTATGATATGAAAAAATCCATTGAGGGGGTGCTTTAGATATGGCCAATACTGTATATTTATAGATTAAAGATTTTTAATACCTTTACAATTACATAACTAAATATGTAGTTTAATTAGTTAATATATCAATTATTTCCACGGAAACTTTAAATTCAGTAAATATTTCTTTTATACTCTTAAAATATTATGCATATTATGCATATTCTGCAAACTTTGCTCATTACATAAATCATTTCTATGTCATTTAAATAAAAACTCTACTATTTTTATTCAAGTAATTTATGACCAGGATACAACATGAAAAAAAAAAAACTATAAAGAAAACCTTTTAATGAATATGTCAAAAGAAATGACTGTAGAAACAAATTTATATGCACTTCTATATGCAATGCGGTAATTAAAACATTAAGAGAAGTATTATAAGAAAAAAAAAAAACTGGAAAATAAAACCATAATCATATATCGGAGTCATTTAGAAAATACAAGAGAAAAAATAAAGCTTGAAACAGAAGAAAAAAAACTAAACAATTTTACGCGGACAAAACGTAATCATGCCATAAATTTAAGGAAAATGTTAACCATAGAAACATGAGAAAAAAAAAATACTAAATAAAAGGAAGGAAAAACAGTAAATCGACCCCAAACAAACATACAAAGAATGTTGAACATCAACATTATTGTTTAGTCGTTGCATGGAACATGCATGGTCCAAAGAAAAAACGATTTTCATTTTCAGCATATGTATATTAGGATGGTACCATTAATATAAATAACCAAGTTTGCAGTTTGTGGATAAAAAACGGAAAAATATCTACAGGTTATCTTAATCTTATTCAATCTTATCTCGAAAATGCAAAATTTTATTAAAGTATCTTCAAATGCTCGAACTGTTTTTTAAGGACAAGTTTTACATAGACAAACACATAGACATATGGACGCTCATCGTTAAAACTTAGACTTCTCCTGACACATGTGAATCAAATTTTGCAATTTCAGTTGCATTTCCTTCTCCATTTCAGCCAACTTTATAAAGTACGAAACAAAAAACAAACAAATTTTAAATAAGAAAAACCCCAACATTTAGAGAACCAGGGGAGAAATAAAGAAAACAAATTTAAATGCAACAAAAACACATTAAAATGTATGAAAGACCTAGAAAAAAAAATCCAGCACAAATAAAAATGTAGACACAAAATGTAAACTAGTCACGCAAACAGACTTTAAGAAGCACAATATAAAATGGCAGATGAAATGAAAAACTGTCTCGAGAAAAAAATACAAGCTAGAGCAAAAAACAAACGTGAATTTATGAATGAAATTCTGAAAAGGTATTTAGAAAAATACATTTAACATTTATAATATTTTTTGCTACATTTCTCTAGATGTGTTTGTATTTCGTGGTGGAAATGTTTTGCTACGAGAGTACAAGTGTGTATGACCTGAGGTCATACGACAAACATTATCGCTGTAATTTTTTTTTTTCTTTAAAAATAAACAAAAACGCAGACAGATATATTATCACTTACATTTAGATAATATGTGCGTTTTGGGTTCATATGTGTTAGTCAGCAACATGCTTAGGGCCAAGGTTTATTCCATGAGATTTACACAATTTTATAATAAATTGTTTGGGAAACAATTTTTTTCAATTTAATTTAACTATAGCTAAGCTTTTGTAATATAAATCTGAAATCGGTCCGCGATGCTGGCTCCTAAAAAAAGTCTGTTTTATATTGCATCTCGATTTTAATATACACTGTCGGACAAAGTTGCTGTTGTAACCTTCAATGTTAATACATGTGGTGGCATTCAGGCTGGTTCGAAAGAATTCAAAAATTCAATAGGATAATTGACGGATTGTTCTTCGTTCATTACTGTATCTAACGATTTGTATGTCATTGTTTCGCCAGGCAGTTGCAATTGGATTTGCTCATTGAACTTGCTAATATCATCACTTTTTGGTGCCAAGATTGCACATTTCCACAGCCAATCTGAATTTTTGTAGTTGGTTGTAAGAATACCTTGTAGACAACGGCTTGAACATTCATTTGCATTTGGCAGAAGTTCGGGAAAGAAATTTTATTTGTGGCGGGATCAATTGGAATTTTTCCATTTCCGATGTCCAACAATTGTTTTGAGAATGTTTCGGCAGAAGGGTATTGCAGCAAATAAACACTTCTGCTCGTTGATAGCGTTAGGCTTCTATAGCTTAATTTTCAGTGAAACAAATTTAATGGAACTTCGCATTAGTAAGCGGGAGCAACGATCCAATTCTGTGGTACATTTAGCCCTGAACTTTAAAGGTGGGAATGAAGCCGACGTCATTTGAAATCATGATATACGATTTGAAAGACAGCTGATTCAAAAAGAGTCTGAAATATTTGTGTACAAGTTTTAAATCTAACATTTTATCGGATATATGATGAAAAAATGTAAATTTGCAAATTACTTTGATCTCGCGATACTCAATTGAAATTATGTTATCAGTGTAACATGAGAATAAATTTGAATTGATCACAGTTTTTCTTTCCAAACTGGGACACTTTAAGGATATAAACATAAACGATGCATAATTACAATGGGTATTGCTCTAGTTTTTTCACTACCAGTGAAAACTTTATTACGAAAAATGCCGTAGAACTTGTTTTTGTTACCCTTGAATTTTATTTTGTAGTATTTTTATAATTAATTGTTATTCATTTGTATTAAGAATATGAATGGTTATTTATTTTATGTTTATATACAATGAAATATTTATATTATTGGTTTTATGTAGTACATGAAGTAAAATATTTAAATCTAACGTTTTCTTTATTATGAGTACGCCACATATTGAGCAGCTAATGTAATATTACACCATTAAAATACAACTATGACCTAGTAACAAATGTTAATATAGTACGATCGTTACCAACGACGTTTGCAGTAAATAAGTTGGATTTCACATGTATAAAAGACGATACGCTATGAAATTAAATACGGAAGGTCCCAGTTAAGGGTCTGCCAGCAGAAGGCCAGGCGGTAAAAACAACTTTACGCTAGCGACGAGGTGTTACAAACTAATTGATTATTTTAAAAGGTGACTAGTAGAAAACCAGTGTTACATACATAGATTATACCTCTACCTCGTAACACTTTAGCCCAGAACACTCGACGTTAGGGACGATGTTGTAACGACGTGTTTTTCCACTACCAGGGTTCCTTCTAAAAATTTATTTTTTAACCTAGAGGATTAAAAGACCGTTTATTTTTCTTACAACGTTATAAATCGTACTTTATTTTTATTAAATCACTAACACAACACTTTATCACGAAGTTAGCCACCGACAGACGTAGAGTAGATTGGTCCCTAGTACACTTTTACGGTGAGAGGCACGGTGATAACGGAGAAAGGATTCCCGTTTATACTCTCAATTAGAAAAGGCCGGTGATGAAGGTGAAAAACTTTCCGTGGTACAATCTTACGGAAAGACATGGTTATGACGATGAAAGGCTTTCGGTATATTATCTCGACACGTCTAAAGCCACAGGGATTCTCTCCGTTGACCGCGGCACCACCACGGTCGTCAACAAGAGGGATTACCGGAGAGAGAAGACGATTGAGTCGGCTGGGAACTGGTAAAAACCAATACTCAATTTCCACAGTTTTATTAGGCTTTAGTAAATCCGTACCAGAAAAAAGGTAAACTAAGTGAGTGGATATCACCTCAATTCTCCGAGTTTTATTACTTATCTCCAAGAGCTGTAACCCAGATAAATAAGAATAAGTGTTGATAAACAGTCCCATTTTTGCTCTTAAGTGTACGGATATTTGTTTGGTTTCCCCACTTTCTTCTAGGTGGCGTTATTTAAACTAACTACAAATAACTTTTAGACAAATTTGAATAAAACCAAATAAAAATGATTAAACTAATGTGAGACAAAAACAAGTGCCCACGACTTTTATTCGTCACAATGTTCAGGCAAGACCCAATAGCAGTTTGTTAATTTAGTCCACCAGTGTCGTGGCCAGGAGATTATATCTGCACATGACCGACTAAAGTATAACAACTAACTGGCTATTTTAAAAGGCATACATTGGTTATATCTCTACTTAGTAACACTCTTGCCCAGAACATACTCGGCGTTAGTGATGATGTGTTGGTAAGTCCCAATACTAGAATAGTGACTAAGAGATTTGATCTCCGCACGTATGTGTGTATCTGTATGAAAACTCCAATAAAGTGATATGATTTATAATGTTCTAATTGAGCTGTGTCTTTAATTCTCCTTAATAAGACAACAACACGATTCTGGACTCCGCTGAGACTATCCCAGCATCAAGCGGAAAAATGTGTTGTTGCAAATTTAAAATTTTAAAAATTTAGACTCATCTCATTGCCATGAATTTTTTTCTGCTGGTGAGAGGCACATCGGCTATATAAAAACTGATCACATATAAACAGTTGTTTGTTTTAGCAATTTTTAAAATATTTTTTAATTTGTTAAAAACAAATGTAAGGAATGTACCTAACTTCTGTACGGCTCTACAGGCGGAAATGACTGCTATTAAACTCGCATCCAATTGGCTGAGGTACTAAAATATATTTGGTGATATATTTACTGATAGCTACCGTTAACGGAATCGCGAGTGTCTTCACGACGTCTAGGTTAACAGAGGAATGCCGGATATCCCTAAATGAGATAGCGAGACATTCTAGGATAACGCTTATATAGGTGCCAAAATACAACGGAAATCAGTAGTTGTATAGCAGATGAATTGGCCAAAAAAAGAAGTGCGATGATGAATGAGGAGGCGACTGACCCCTTTTCTGGTATTTCTCTTGTAAAAAGCAAGATGGCTGTACAGCAGAAACTATATGAGACTGCACAATATAGGTGCACCAATAAACCATCCTGAGCTACAACGAGGTCGGGCTGGCCCGTTTATGATGCCAGCAGGACGACTTATGGAATTCCGTCTCCATTATTACAGGACACTGTATAATTGGGACACATGCTAGAAGACTGGGCCTACGGTACAATGACTACAGTAGAAGCTGTCATAATGAAGGAGAGGAAAATACTTTTTCTCACATTTTCTACCATTGCCCGGCTCTGACAAACCTGAGGAAATGCATCATGCATGGATGAGCTATCAAGGATGAATCTTAGACGAGTCTACTCCTTCATCAGGGAATCTGGTTGAGTTATTTTAAATACCCTGCTGTTTACCCCTTTGGTATCATAATGGGATTAGTTTTGAATCAACCCAAGTGATCTGCTTGACAAGCGGTTGCCCATGGAACTTAACCTAAGCTAAATTCGATTGGAAAATTAATGTTTGAAATAAAATTTTACAAATTTGGAATAACATTATTGGCTATAGTTCATGTTCATTTGAAATATTTTCTCCAAATTATTGTTTACATGAACCTAACAGTGACCTTAGCTAATTCTACTACATTGTGAAATAGATTAAGATCAAATTTCCAATTTAATGCTGACCTCCTTCCGTAGTGCTGGCAAGACATTGCTCTGTACTGCTGGTATAAATCCCAGACAGATCACATTTACAGTATGGAGCCGGAGAATAATTTTTGAAGCCAGCCTCCAACTCTTTTTTATATCATTTTTGTAATTATAATGAACATCAAAGGATTGGATCTCCATTCATTCCGCATTTTACAATGTTATCGATGTTTTAGTGAGTACTTTGTTAACACCTTTCGTAACAAATACAATGGCACTAGTTTTACTATTCGGAATCACTAGCGACATTGGGAATATATTGACAATTTATTAGATGATGAATAAGGCTTTAAATTTTCTGGTGGCAAGACGGCAATATGCTGCAAAATTTCTTTCACCAAGAGTATATTCTTCAGTAAAGGGTATAACATATTCGTTAAACCCAAATATATCACTCCAATTTGTTTTCATTACAAAAATCTGAAAAGAAAAAAACTCAAAAAACCATAAGGTTTACAGCTGCTTACAGTCAGTCAGACGGTATTTAGTGTGGTTGGCATGAATGTTGGAATGTCACAAGTGTGCACGAGTCTTTGGTATCTGTGCAAAACGAGGTGATATGTAAAACGCGAAATATTTCACGATAAAATACTTTTGGCATGTAAATTTATTTCGTTTTTTTATGCTGCTGTTTTACCAAATAAATCCTTTTTTTTTCAGTTACTTCTTCAAAAATACTAAAGGGTGCTTTTTTCTTTATTGCTAAACGACTTTGTCATTTAGCTAAAGGTTATCCTTTTTACATTAACAACAACGTGACACAAATAGTATGTGTTAAGCAAAAAAAAAAAAAAAAAATACGGCACCCTCGCAAATAAAGCAACTGCAGGCAAATATATACACCAAAGTACAGGTGCTTTCAAGTTTTTTGCTTAAATACAATGTTTTTTTCTAACTCTTTTGTTAGAAGGATACGTGTATTTAGCCAAAAATGTAGCCTGTGTCTGAAAAGGTGGCAAATATTTGACAAAAAAAAAAAGAGGAAAAAAATGTATGTTCACCCTTTTTCGGTTTGTTGAAATTGTTAAAATCTACATAAACGTTTTAAAGGTTGTACAATTATCAAAGCTAATGGGTTTTTAACTCTTTATTTGCATTTCAACCAATTTTATTTGTTTGATTACATATCTACATTTTGTACATTGTATTTTAAGTGACTTATTATTATTTCTGTTTATTTTTTTTTTTTGGTGGTTGAATGTTTGGGTATTTTGTATTGTTACTTATGTTATTTTGACTTTCAACAATCTGTTGTTTGTTATGTTTAAGGAGTTGTAGTAGTTTTTTTTTTTTTTCTTTTACTTTTCTGAGAGTCTTTATTAAGTACAAATGTGTTGAGTACTGTGATTTTCAAGGCTTTTAAATTATTGTTTTGACTGCGTAAATGTTGTTGAAAGAAGAACTTAATGATAAACAAAGCTAATTTGTTTAAATTTAATTTATGATAACTTCGTACCTTTTCAAAATGAAATTTTTACACAAATTTAAGTTAAATTCGTAAAAAATATGTTGAAAGTCTTATACATCTATTCAGACAAGATTTAAATTTAATGCTATTTATGCAGTGAATTGTTACCAAACTATGAAAAAATTGTCAGCTGTTGAACTGCTTTTTAGTGAAAATGAAGCATTAAACGAGAGATTTACTCGATAAGAAATCCCTTACCATTCATGTGGTTCAGTGAGGATAGCTGTACTACGTTGCTCGTCAAATCATATGGCTCCATCAGAAGAGTCCAACATATTTCCATGGGAATTTGATGTGATATCGCTGAGTATCGACTTTCGATCGGAAATTATTTCGAAATATGAAGATTGGTTTCTCAAAATTTTCGAGTAACATCAGCCCGAAAGCATTTCAACAAGCAATCATTCCATGTATGTATCAAAGTGGATGACCAAACTGGAATCACTTACGCGGAAAATAATGAAACAACTTTTCGAAACTATATGCCATTCCTATGATCCACATGAATGGCTCGTCTTCATTGATGGATCAATGAAGAGCTTCAAAGGTGTGCTACTTTATATGGGTAATATGTCTCGGTCAGTGCAAAGTATTGTGGGCTCATATGTAAAGGACAATTATGACAATATGAATGTTATTCTGAAATTAATATATGATGACCTACATTGTCGGATGACTTATTACGACCCCAAAATGTTTACCGTTCGCATGGTTTTATAAAAGGGTTTTGAAAAACACAGTTTTTGTGTCTTTGGGAAGGTCGGCACAAAGATTACACCGACCACACATGCCAGCCTCTTATCTTCTTTGATGTTGGGTATAAAAATCTAACGATAAAAATTATGTGTCCTTTTTAATTCATATTTTGTCGAAATTTTGTTACACCCTTTATATATATACCTAAAGTTTAAAGTACTGTCTGTACTACCATCTTGATTGTCATGCCATCGTTGTTTTTCAATTAAGTTATAAAATATCCACAACACCCATTCATAGTTGTTGTACCAAAAGTAAGTAATTTTATAAATTTTATTATTAAAAGTTGTGCCTGAGAATTATTTAATTATGCACATTAGTTTTGTGTACTCATAACAATGGCATTAGAGCATAAAGCCTGTGATACTTACAACAAAATCAACAACTCTAACAAAAACAAAAGCAACTGACAAACAAAACTTATCATTATTGTAGCAACTAAGAAAACCAGCCGACTACAATAGCACAACAACACAGTAAAAGGTAGGAATAAGTTTTCATTGCTGACAATGATTATGAGTCAACCAACAACAGCCACAATAATAACAACAACTACTGTTTCAACTACAGCCACTACCGATGATGATGATGATGATGATTATGAGGATGATGTTGTTACTGCCAGTTCTACTGTTAAGCCATACAATTGTAACAATGTGGACAATAATAATGCGCTACATTAAACAATTGTAATCAGTTCAAAAGATGTTTGTGCTACTCGTATTTTATTGTGTCAGCTGTAGATGTATTAGAGTGTAACTGTTGTTGCATGTAGATGTTGAAATTTTGATTTAAATTTTAATTAATTTAATAACTCCTTGTCTTTTGTTAGCGAGCAGACAAAGTGTTTTGATTTAGAGTGATTTTATACACAATAACTACAAAATTACTTGGAGCCCAATGTTTCTACTTATTGTCTGTGTGGCAGAGTCTGATTTGTATGCCAGAAGTTAATTTTGTTAAAATCCTGGTTAATATTAGATAAAGTTTGCTTAAATATACAAGTATGTTGTACATAGTTTAAGCTGATGTAAGTATGTATGTATTATGTTGTAGACCAATGGCATTAACACTTTGAAAGCATTTCCAAAAAAGTATTAGTTAAAGTTAACAGCTGTCTCTTCTGGTTTGAAGTTTTATTTAAAATTTATTAAATTTGTTTAGCAACGCATAAATAGTAGGGTGGACCTTATTTTGTTTTTATATTGTTCTTCGTTACCTAGCAAAATTCCAAAGTATTTGAGAAAAATCGTATAACCTTTAGAGTTGCTTATTTTCATTAAATTTTCGAGTTTTGTTAGCAATAGAGCAAAACGTTCTTAATATCCATCCAATTGGCTTTATCAGTTAGATATTTCGACAATGGCTCAATTGGCTTTATTAGTTAGATATTTCGACAATAGCTAGAGGATTATCATCGCTCTAAACAATTCTGTTTACTGACATTGCCATTTAACCAAAAGTGTGCTTCGTCACTAAACAAAATTTTAAAATGAAGGGTGTGTGAAAACTGGACTTTCAGGTTGCTTCATGTAGGTGCTAGCCACGGCACCCACATTTCCTTAATGCAGCCAATTGGATGGATACAAAACGCGTATGTCAATTTAAATAAGTAAGAGTATTAATTTCGGCTGTACATACTCTTATTTACCCACCGACAATAAAAAACTGACACCGATTTGCATACATTTTGTAAAAGCATTTATTTTTATTAGATTTACGAAATTTTGTATGGATACCACATTTATGTAAAGGAGTTTCCATTTTGAATCACCCGGTACTTCGATAGCTGTCACTTTTGAAGCTTTTATTCTTTGACATTTGACAAGTAGAAACTACGCCATTACCAAATGGAACGATACAAGCTTCAACAACGCATAGAAATGATTAAAATTCACTATAAAAATTGTGAAAATCTTGCAGTCACAGTTCGTAAAACTAAAGTATTTTTGGGTCGTCGTGAAGCTCCTTGTCGGACCACCATACAGAAATTGGTAGGAAAATTCGAGCTATTTGGACAAGTTAGTTATGTGAAAAATAATACCAGTGCACGCCGCTCAAGAACAACTGAGAATATTGCTGTTGTAGCCCAAAGTGTTGAAGAAAACCCAGGTTTGTCCATTCCTCGTCGTTCTTTGGAACTGGGCATTCAACAAACGTCATTACACCGTATCTTATGGTCGGAGTTGGATGATATTGATCTGGATAACGTTTACTTTCAACAAGACGTGCAACACAAGCAACGAAATAAATGCGACTTCTTCCTTTGAGGCCACGTGAAAGATATGGTCTACGCCAACAGCCCAGCGTCGATTTAAGACCTCAAAGATAGAATTCGTGAGGCTATCGAGGACATAGGGCAGCCACTTTGAAATTTGGTTATGGAAAATTTTATGAGAAGGTTATGATCCTGTAAGCGTGGTCGTGGTGGCCATTTGGCTGATGTTGCTTTTCATTATTAACGGCATACCTTCCTCTTTATTATGAAATGAACATCCGATAATTTATCTCAAAAAAATTCCATTTTTCTTTGTATACCAAAATAACACCTCTTGTTGGAAATGCCTGTATCATAAAGCTATATTCCGGGAAGATATGCTGGGAGAAATCCTTAACCGATTCTTAAGATTTTCTATAAAAATTATTATTCAGTTTATTAAATGCAATATATTCAAAGATAATTGCAAAAAACTTGTTTGGATGTTGTCCGAAATTTTGGGCCATAACTCTAATTCTACTTAACCGATTTTGCACATTTTCAATAATAAACATTTCTGATCAACAAAATCCTTCCTTGTAGACCCTATCGTACCTTCAACAGACAGACAGTTGGAAGGACGTAACTACGGACGTATCGTCTTAGAATTTTATAAGGATGCAGAATATATAGCTTGAAAAACTATGTTAACTCTGGACCATCAATATCAATTGTAAAAAAGTGGTGTACCGAATTTCGTTGTGGCCGTACAAGCACGGAAAGTTCCTAACGTTCTGGTCGCCCAGTTGACGTCTCTACACCCAAAAAAATTTAAAAAAATCACGATGTGGTGTTGGTCAATCGGATGTTCCAACTGCGAGAGATTATGGAAGCCATAGGCGTCTCACATGGCTCAGTGGTTTCCGCAAGATGGCTGCCGCATTTATACACAATCGGGTACACAGAAAGGTTCACACATGTTCAGTTTCCATGGAAAAAATTCATGAATTAGGCTACGAATTTTTCCCTCATCAACCTTTTTTTCCGAATTCAGCCACGATTGACTCTTTCTTGTTTTCTAAAGAAATTGCTGAGTGGACACAGATTTCCCTCCAACGATGAAATCATCTCACAAAAAGTATCTATTTTGATGACTTCGACAAATGTTATTTTTTGGAAGGAATACAAAGATTGGAGAAACATTGGACAAAGTGTTTACAGCTTAAAGGAGACTATGTTGAAAAATAAAATAATTGCTTATCCAAAAACCTGAGTTTCATTCAAAAAGTCAGGGATTTATTGATCTATCATACTTATGTATAATATTAGTTGCATAAGATTTATCGACGTTGTTCCTCCAAGACAGAAGCCATGTTGAAAAGATGAGATTATTGATAAAGTTTGTTGTTATATTATTTTCAAATAATATTGAAATATCTCTTGGGTTCGCTATAGCTCTACAATTAGCTATATCATTAAGATTGTCGGACTTATCGGAAGGAATTATAAAAGATTCTTTCCACAACTCTGGGAAATTAACGAACTTGAGGGAGTTGTTAAACAAGATGGGGAGAGATTTTATCAACACTTCAACATATTTTCTTAGAATAGAACTGGGAATGACATCCGGTCCAGGATTAAATGAAATCTATATATTACTTAGGCTCTTAAGGACAATAGGGACATCTCGGAAGGAGATAGTAATAAGGGATAGTTGTGGAATCTCGTAAGTATATTTAGTACTATTTAACGTTTTGAATGAAAGTGTTGCTGCAAAGAAATCGAAAAAATAATTCCAATGTCAACATGATTTTCTAGAATTTAAAATTTCTCGTAGTTCTTTAGAGTACAAACTCACAGATGAACTGCCTTTCCCTATGCTTTTCATACAATATTCAATTTCCAGAGTATCTGAATCAACATGCACAGCAAAAGCAGTTCGTTGAATAGATAATTGAACATCAACAAGTGGATGCTGATTTTTCAAACAAAATCCTGGTAAGTGATGAAGCTCATTTTCTCAAATCTCAAAAATACTTTGTATACACCAAAATTCTGTTTATTTTTAATGAACTATCGATACTTACAATATCAAAACATTTCTTTTGTATCAATTCAAAAATACTCCTTCAGCACTTGTTTAACAATTTCCAACCATAACCATAATTACCGCCATCTAATTATAATAAAAGAGAAAATTACATTCAAATTTTTGAATGGCAATAGTTAAGAACAAAAAAGTAAATAATGGAAAGTGGGATAATTATCAGTGTAAGTAGTGAATAGTGAAAGAGCATATTAAAGCCACAACACGTTTTTGTAAGAAGACATAAAGAAACCACAAGACACCCACTCACTAACCCACACATAGATATTCAGTTAGACACAAAAAATTTAACCACTATCGTATTAGGCAGCCATCAGCAACCAACAATCTTTACATTTCACACTCGACCCCTTAAAAATATTTAATGAGTGAAAGAGATATAGGCAGACAGACACAGAGAGAGAGATAGGGAAGCCTTCACAACAAAAGGACCTTTATGAACAATATGATTTGACAGCAGTAACTCATTACAAATGCTAATCACATGATGAAGTATGGCATAAACTTAACAATGAAGACTAAAATCCGAAAGTGGGGAAGATAAAGACAAAGATTTCAATGAGGGGTAGGAGAAAGTAGATGGTTATTATAATGGCAATCAACGGCAGTAATACAGTACAAAAACTGAAAACAATGGCTGAAAGTACAAGGATATTAGGAAAACCTTAAATAACTTTAACCATGAAAATGCCAATATAAATTCAACAAGCAGTACAACAAATAATTCTTTGTCACCACTAAACCGGCGAATACATTTACTGTTTCGTTTGAAGAACCCAACACAATGTTTGGTTGGGAATGGTGAATTACCTTAGAAGCTTAGCTATTAAAAAACTTATTTTAAAGTTGATAGTAAAAAGTAATTTTATGTTATTTCCAGTTAGAGTTGGGCAATTTTTTTATCCTACACCACCATTTGTGCTGATGTTTGACTGCCTAAAAATATAAGTTCAACACCCACCTTATAGATTATCTACTTGTGATAAAATAGCTTTGTCTACTAAGTATTATTTTAAATATTCTCTATATCATTAGCTATGGATTTGTGACTTAATTTTAATTATATAGAATTTATTAAAAGAGTAAAATATAATGGTAAGCGTTCCATAAAGAGAAGACGGTATAAAGTAGAAATATAATAGCGGAGTTCTTGTGCAAATGGTCTTGCATCATTGTATATGCATTGCATTTTTACTTTACACCAACAAAATTTACAGAAATACTTCATCGCATAAATTTACAATACAAATGCACAAGATTGTGAATACCGCTATTATTTAGTACTTGGGTGAATGCACTTTTGTGTCTTGTTGGATACAGAAGTGGCTTCTCTATGATAATTCTGGAATACACGAGCTAAATTGTTATAAATTAAATAATCAAATAATGATGAGGCGATCGACCCCTTTTCTGGTATTTCCCTTGTTAGATTCAGGATGGCTGTACAGCAGAAACTGCATGAGACTGCAGAAAACAGGTGGACCAACGAGCCTTCCTGTGTTAAAACAAGGTCAACTTGGCCCGTATATTCGTCCTGCTGTATGATACCAGCAGGACGAATATACGGGCCAAGTACTTATGGAATTTCGTCGAAAGCAAATAAGGCTAATAGTTTCTTTCATCAGAGGATATTGTATAATCGGGACTGGGTTATGATACAACGACTACTATAGGAGCTGTTATAATAAAGAAGAGGAGGAAACTGTGTATCACCAATTCTGCCAATGCCCGGCGCATTCCTATCATGCTTGGATGAGCTATCAACGATGAGTCTTAGACGAATCTATTGGTATAACTTGGAGACTACAGGCGTTTAATAAATAACCTGCAGTTTAGCCCTTGCCTATCACAATGAGATAACTTTTAAATGGAGCCAAGTGGGCTGCTTGAAGAGTGGCTACAAATGGAACCTAATCTAAATGATCAATTTATGGTCTTTAACAAATTTTGGATGTTAGTAATTTAATAATATTGGATACTCTGTTAAAATAGTCAAGCATATCCCAGAGAGAGCGTTCTGCATCTATCAAAATAAATAGTAGTCGGACGGGACACAGTCTGAACTATAAAACTTTCCAACCACTTCATTATAAATACTTTTTAACAGGTATTGTAACATGCGGCCTAGCGTTGTCATGATGGAACTATAAAGCGGGTGAGGCAAAACCTCCCAGCCATTTCATTAAATACTTTTTAACAGACAATGCAACATGTGGTCTTGCGATGTCATGATGGTGTATTATCGCTTCATGTCTGGGCGCATATTCTGGTCGTTTTCGGCCAATACT
Source organism: Calliphora vomitoria (assembly GCA_942486065.2). Lineage (NCBI taxonomy): Eukaryota > Metazoa > Arthropoda > Insecta > Diptera > Calliphoridae > Calliphora > Calliphora vomitoria. The sequence continues at coordinate 74,444,499 of OW818032.2, forward strand.
CTCTTCAAACGAATCAGTTGTATTCTGTACAGGTTCCCTGTGACGGTCAGATCAGATATCAGTAGCTCATACTAGATATGACCATTTACTCCCACCAATTACTAAGCATTAGCTAAGTGCAATGGCTAATTGGCTTTGGTATCTTTTCCGCTGCTTGGCCGGACTTCACATACGATCTTTTACGATTCGGGTTATCGTAATGGATTCATTTTTCATCGCGTTCAAGCTTCATTACGGACACGCAAAATCGGGAAAAGATCTCTTGGCTTCAATTCGTGTGGTAACCAATTTCTCTGCTTATGGATGAAACGTGATGCTGGCAAAAGTTTCGAAATTGCTGCTTAAGTAGCTCCGAACGCTTTTGATAAAGCTCTTGTTGAGTTTTAGAACAATCTTCATGGACTAATGCCTTTCATTCTTGGTTTTCATACTTTTTTGGCTGACCTGGGCGATCTTTGTCCTCTGAACCGTCTCTTGCACATTGAACCGATGGAACACATTCATCATAAGCTTTGGTGAGAAATCAATGTGTTTCAGGGTCACTTTTTTTTAAGAAGTAAATAAAAATTTCCCGCATATGACAGTTTGTTGACACAAAATTCGACATTGTCGAATCAGTTGGGTTCTATCCTGTAATATAATATTCAATAACTAAGTGAGAATAAATTGCAGATATTGTAAGGTCCTTAATTCAAGGAATTTAGACCAACATATATTAATTTTTACAACCAAAACTTAGTAATAAGTCAAATAAAGAAAGAATTACATCCGCCAATATTTCGGATTGTTTAATTACTGATAACCGGAGGACGATGGGGTGCAGGAGGTTGAACGAGCCATACAGTCAAGGGCAGGTGGTGGGTTCAACACTGACTGCGAAAATCAACAACAGAGAGTGTCTACAGCAGAAAATCAACAGTAGAGAGTGTCAGCAGAGATGTCAATACCGATGGTCTCATCAGAGGGGAGTCAACAGGTGTATCAGAAAAGGGTAGTCAACAGAGAGGATCACGAGAAATGATATTCAGCCGTATTGAAGAGGACACAAGACAAAGAAGAAAGTAGTAAAGAATACAACAAACGCAATATCAACCAGCAATAAAACACACACAAACTACACAAACACAGCACCACACACACAGATCAACAACAAACAGTTGATGAGGATCAAACAATTGAGATGATTTTCGCAACAACCGCTAGCGGTTCGAACATTTTGTACTACAGTAGCTACAAAGCTACAATAGTTGTAGAAAATAATAATATATAAGCTAGTGTAACAGAGCAATCGATCTCTTTTGTGTTGTGCAAGTGAACGTGTAACACATGTGACAAGCCGGTAAGATAAAAAAAATATAAATTAAACAAGTTACAGAGCAATGCTAGGGTAGTTAAAACCCCAAAGATATGCTACATGTTTCACCCTCAATTTTATAAAAGCGTTAGAAATGCATCTCTTTTTAAACAGCTTCTTTTTTTTTGTTATTATACCCTTCACCTTCGTGAGAAGGGTATATATGAATTTGTCATTCCGTTTGTAATTTCCATAATATAATTTTTCGACCCTATAAAGTATATATATTCTGGATCCTCATAGATAGCGGAGTCGATTAAGCCATGTCCGTCTGCTTGTCTGTTGAAATCAATTTTCTAAAGACCCCAGTTTTCTTCGGGATCCAAATCTTCAATAATTCTGTCAGACATGCTTTCAAGAAGTTTGCTATTAAAATCAGCAAAATCCGTCCATAAATAACGGAGATATGAGTAAAAATCCGAGACAACCTCTGAAAATTTCATAAAAAAAGACAATTTATTGCATGCTTTGACAAAAAAGCAACAAAACGTATGTGTGGATGTGTGTTGGTTATTGCTTTGCATATTTTGTTGTTTTTATACCCTTCACCATGAGAGGCAAGGGTATATATAAAGGGAGAGTTGTTTATTATGAGTTTTCATATGAGCAACTCTGTCATACGTAAACACCACACACACCCAACAAAATTCTACAACATTGGTGGGCAGCCCATAGCACAATTGTGCAAAATCAAATCACACGTACTCTTATGCTCTTACAATTTAGTAGTCGTTGTCCACTCAACGTGACAACTACAAAAGCGCATGAGTACGGGTGTATGACTTTTTCATTATTTTTTCAGTTTTTGTATTTGTTTGTTTGTAGGTGCACTGAACAAAATAAAGAATTGAATGTGTTGGTGAGAGAATTTAGTTTTGCGCACCTCTGTTCTACAATGTGGAATGAGATGAAATGAATAAGAATTATAAATCAGACAAACGCATGCATAATTTTTGTTGTTGCTTGTTGTTATTTCTTCAACATACAATTGTGCAAAATAATTGTTGTGTTTATTTGTTAAGTTATCAGTAAGCACTCAACGTGTGAATATGATTATCGGATGTTTTGCAATTGCATCTGATATAATATTATGGTTGTTGTTGCTATATGAAGAAATTTGCAAGGGTAAAGGCAATGTACGTAATTATGTATACTTTGGTGAAGGGTATATAAGATTCGGAACAGCCGAATTTAGCTCTTTTACTTGTTGTTTCTGAAGTTTGTTTGTGTTAATGAAATAGTATATGTATTTTTAGATTAAAGGTTTTAAATGGGAAGCAAAATGTATAGTTAGTTCTACAATATTTAGAAGCTACATAAACGAAAATTGCATAAATGGTAGCAGGGAGTGTAAGAAAATATTAAATCACTGTTTATTGTTGGTGTTTTGTTTAAGCTTTGATATTTTTACAAATAAAGCTTGTGTGTCTGTAATACTCTTTCACTTTGCAACCAGTGAAATGCGCATAGGAACCAGCTTATCCCCCAACAATAAATTTCAGTAAATTTATCAATAAAATTGGGAATTTAGCATATGAAAACTTAATCTCACTAAAATGGTAATGGTTTTTTTTCTGTTATGATCTTTAAAAATGTAACACATTATGAGGGTATGGGTCACTTTTAACACATTGACGGCTAAGGCACTTTCAGCGAATAAATAAGCTGAGGGCCACAGCATTTTTTATGCGTAATCTGTTCGGAAACGACAATACTGCGATTTAGGCTGCTGTAAGTAATATGTATTGCTTAGAAACTGCATAGACGAAATTCTTGAAACTCCAGCACTAATTTGTGACATGGCAAAAAATAATAAAAGTAGCGTCGGACATATGTGTCCGACGTGGCTTAAACCATATAGTGTAGTGTCAGACATATGAGTCCGACGTGGCAGTCAATTCTAAGCCATCGATATGTTGAATTGATAGGTTTAAACTAGTCAAGTGAAAAGTTGTATGTTAGTTCTCTAACTCTAGGGAAGTATATGTTGGAAATATATGATATTTTTTAATAATGCACCATATTTTTAATCCAATTACATTTCTCTATCATAGCCCACAAAAAATATTGCTGGGATAATCACCGAAAAACAAAACGAAAAGCTAAACCCTTTTTAAACACACAACTCTTAAATATTCTGCATATAATTACGATGCTAAAACAAAACGAAACAACTACCACAAACTCGAAGAGGAAGAAAATAGGAATCATGTTAAGATATGCTTAAATAACAAGCTCCATCAAACATTTCATACTGTAAAACACCCCTGCTATTCCTATTTTATTCATGTTTGACTATTCCCTTTTCCTTTTTTTTTTGTTCTAGCAGCAGTATTTTTGCTTTCTCAACATCCAGGCGATAAGGTTTATAAATACCAAAGTATACTTGTTGTCTGTTTTAAGAAGCTTTTCATCTGATTAAACGTTCATGATACGTGAGGGTATCATGAATGGAGAGAGTGATGTGTGTGGAAGTGTGGTGGAATGGAAAAAAATGAAGTGGAGCAGAGTAGAGTAGAGTCTAGTGAAGTGTAGTGAGTGAGTGAAGTATACTTTTTGTATGCTTATGATAGCAGGTGGGTGGTTCATAAGTTTAAGTGTTTTTTTTTTTATTTTTTTTTTTTGTATGCGGTGTAAGTATAAAATAAAAAAACACAAAAAACAAAAAGTATTTCATGTGGTTATTTTCCAGTTTTTTTTTTTTTATTTTGTTTTTTTGTACAATGCATATGAAAATTAAGAGGCGTTTAAATATAGCTTGCTCGACTAGAGTGTTATTATCATCAGCCTCATCAACATCAGAGCTCACCCATTCCATAAATTTAAAACGTCATCATCATCCACAACATCACATGCTTAATTCCATAAACCATATACAGTACCTCATCATACACATACAATAAAAGAGAAAAACTTAAAATATAATACTGACAAAAGAAGGAAGTTAAATACCGACCATTATAATGAATTAAAAAATGCCAATGTTTTATGGTCGGAAGGAAAACTGGAATAATAGGAAAAATAATTTTAATAAAAAGGAACACCTACTGGCATGTCAACGACTTTAATTTTAATAATTTTTTTTTTGCGTGGCTTAATAAATGTTTAGGGGCACATCACAGGAAAAATAAATAAAACTTTAAAATTTAATATACCGGTAAAGTTAGTGGCGGCATTGGGCATAAGCTAAAGCTAATACAATCATATAGTCCAGGACTAAGAAATTCAAACGAATTTTATTATTATTATTGTACCTACTCTTTCTTAAAAAACTACTTTTATAAAAAAGCTTTTACATTAACAAATTTGTTCTTTACAATTACTTTAAGATTTTTTACAAAATTACATAACTTGTTCTTACAAAATGCTTTCAAAAACTCAGTTTCACGTGGAATTCTAAATTGGAAGGGATTTAGCTTAAAATATAATTTGTAAAAGCTTTTTTAATGAATTTTTTTTTTTAATTTTTTTAGCTCCTTCTTCCTATAAAATGTTTTCTTGAAAGTTATAGATTTGTTAACATTTCCCTCGAAGGTCGAATTGCGTTCTGACCTTCAGTTTTTGTTCTGTCAGCTGTTTTGTGAGTTTTTAGCACTTGAAATTTTGTGTTAGATTTTTTTTTTAATCAAAGTTTTACTAGCTTTTTTTAGTCGCCCGATCTATTCGAAATATTTTTTTAAAAAGGTAAAATATTCTTCTTTCAGTCTATGAATTTGTAGATGTTAAACAATTAGTAAAAAGTGTGTTGAGAAGGCAAAAACTAAGGTGTGCCTCAGGGCACTGTTGCAGGTATAGTTTTTTACTTTTTGTTATATTAAAACAAATTATAGGTATGACATATAGGTTTCTATCTGTCATCATGATCAGTTAGTACTCCACAAGAAGATACACAGCCAGGAAATTCATAAGTTAGCGAAAAAGCAATGCATCCAGTTAATGACGTGCATTATGACAATATCGACCACTTTCCGATCTGGTTAGGCAAAAAATATGGTGCAAACTATGCAAAAAGTCGGAAACACAGTGTGTTTGCTCAAAATGCGAAATTCATTTATGCATCTCAAATGCTAAAAATTAATTGTTTTGATGCGAAAGTAAAACATTTTTTCTTGCTTTTTGTATCTTTTTCATTAGTTTTTCAATAAAATCGTATCATAGTTAATATTTACATGTTATTGTTTTTTACACCTAGAAAATGATCGACTCAGAATCACTTTCTGAGTCGATTAAACGATGTCCGTCCGTCCGTCTGGCTGGCTGGCTGTCCATGTAAAGCATGTGCGCAGAGTACAGGTCGAAATTTTAAAGATATTTTGATAAAATTTGATACATATCATTTTTTCTGCCCAAGGATCAAGCCTTTTGAAACTGGCTGAAATCGGTTCATTATTTCACCTAGCCCCCGTACAAATATCTGCCCGAAATTGGACTTTATCGGTCATAGTTTATATAGGTATCTACACAAGTTTTTGTTCAAATGAGTTTTCTCTATACGGAATTCATGTAACCAAATTCTATTATGATCGGTCCATAATTAGTCATAGCTCCCATATAAGGCCTGCTTCCGATAATCACTTTAACGAGCATAAATTTACTAAAAATGTTGGTTTACACATAAAATGCAACATAAATAACTTTAATATAGACATTAATTACACAACCTAATTTCATGGTGATCGGTCCATAATTGGTCATAGCTCCCATATAAGGCCCACTTCAGAAAATCGCTCACGAGCATAAATTATTGAAATTTTGAAAGAAAAATGTTTTTGCTCATTTACTTAGGGTAGGGTATTATCTGGTCGGACTTGACCGACCATACTTTCTTACTTGTTTTTTTCTTCAAAAATGTCGCATTTTGTGGCAACAAAACGTCATATGCGAAAGTTTTGCTTTCCTTCTTTAATTTGAAAAAAAGTGCCGCTGAAGCAAATCGATTGCTTATAAAAGCTTATGGTGAACGTGTTCCATCAGTTTCAAAGTGCGGGAGATACTCTGTGCGGTTCAGAAGTTGTGATTTTAACACTGAAGACAAAGATCGCCCAGGCCAGCCAAAAAAGTTTGAATACCAGGAAGTGAAGGCACAACTCTATGAAGATTGCTTTCAAAATCAACAAGAGCTTACAAAATCATTGGAAGCTATTCAGTCAGCAATTTAAAAACGTTCGCCCAAAAGCATGGAAATTAGGTACTACATGAATTGAAACCGAGAGACCTTAGAAGATGATTTTCCATGTCCGAAATGATGTTTGAACGCTATAAAAGAAAATCATGTTTGCACCGAATCATTACTTGCAATGATAAATGGATCCATTACAATAACCAGAAGAGTAAGAGATCGTATTCATGGCGCTAAGGAAATGCTCTGTATTTGGTGGGAGATAAAGGGTCCTATTTATTATGAGCTGCTGAAATCTGAATAGATAATCACATGCAATACCTGTTAAAAATGATTTAGAATAAAGTGGTTGGGAAGTTTTGCATCACCAGACCTTCTCCGTAGGAATACTATTTGTTTCAATCGATGTAGAAGGCTTTCTCTGGGATACGCTTCACCTTAGGACAGAGTATACGAAATTGTCTTGATTCCTCCTTTGCCTCAAAAGATGGGCAGTTCTTTTGGCTGGATGAGCTACCAATGGCCAGTATTTTGATTTATATTGTCCAAATATTTCAAAATAAAAGTTAAAAATTTAAAAAATCCCGCATTTTTAAGTCATACACTCAAAAAAAAAGCTTGATTAAAGGATTTAATTTAAAAAAGTTTTTCTTATAAATACCTGTTTTATTCAAAGCTGTTTCTTACAAAATGCTTTATTCACAATTTTTTTACAAAAGCTTTATACAACATTTATTCTTATAAAGGAATTTACTCAAAGGTTTTTTTTTAAATTTATTAAATTTGTTTCTTATAAAAAGCCTTATACAAAGTTTTTCTTACAAAAAGCTTTATCAAAAGTTTGTTCTTATAATTCTTACTTAACTTAAATCTTGCTTGTTCATATAATTCTTACTGTTTCTTCAAAAATGTTTTCTTTTAAGTTTTTAACAAAATGCTTTAAAGCATATTTTTACAAACATTTCTGTTTATTTAAATATTTATTACACCCTTCACCATGAGTGCCAAGGCTATATATAGGTTTGTCACTCCGTTTGTAATTACTACATTTCTCATTTGCGACCGTACTTTATATTTTGGATCGTTATAGATAGCGAAGTCGATATAGCCATGTTCGTCTGTCTGTCCGTCTGTCCGTCTGTATGTTGAAATCAACTTTCCGTAGTCCCCAAATAACTTACAAACATAATTGATACAGCAATATATCGGAAGTTCTTCCGGCTCAGTCACTAGAAAATCGGTCCACAAATGGCTGAGATATAAGGAAAAACCCGGGACAACCTCGATTTTTGGCCTATTTTTGATCTATATCTGGATTACTAAGTCATGAATATAGACAATATGGATATCTAATGATAGATATTTCAACGTCTATTGCAAAGATGAAGGCTATATATAAAATTTTGTTTTCACTAATAAAAAAATTTTTTCTTTTTTTTTAATTAAAAAAAATTTTAAAAAATAAAAAAAGAAACTGTTGAACAAAATTTTAAAAATTGAAAGAAACAACTTTTTGATCTAACTTAAAAAAAAATTTTTGTTTACCTAAAAATATTTAAAATTTTTATTTTAAAGTATAATTTGGTGAAGGGTTTATAAGATTCGGAACAGCCGAATATACCTATTTTTAACTTTTTTTTGTATTACAAAACTTCTTGTTGTCTAAATGGTTTTGAAAACGATTTTACTTTGAATAAAGTTTTTTATAAAGAAAGTAATCAATAGTACTAAAATATCGCCGGTTTTTCAGCACTATTGACAATCCGCTTAGTTGGTTTTGCAAACAGTTTAAGAAATATAAAATTAAGTCAGGGATTAACCTTAGGTTTATAGGTGAATATGAACCTGAAAGGGCTTGAAAGTTAAATGACAAAATTTGTAAGGTGTCACCAAAAGTTTGACAAAGCAATAATACCCATTACCTGTGAATACATGAATAAAAACAAACTACTTAAATGTAATGAAATTTAAGCAAATACAAATACGAACAATTTCTAACACAACCATGTTGTTGAATGTTGGTTTTTATTACATCAAGTGTAACGGAGACGTGAGTATATGTCCTAAGTTTAGCGTAAAGTGTCTTCTTGTGTTTAATTTTGTTTTCTTTCATATTATTTCTGTTTTTTTTTTGTGTACTTCCTTCAACCGACATTGTATTTATAACTTAACAAAATAAACAACAGACAAACAGTTTTACAGGAATATAGTAGTACAATAGTGTGGCAGAACTGGCAGGTCTGGCCACATACAAACAACAATATAATATGTAACAACAACGACGTCAACAAACAAAATGTTTACATACATAAATAGACATTAACATACGAGGGTGGGGTGTTGTGGTCTAAAAATAATTAAATAAATAAATTGTTTAGTGACAAAATTATTGTAAATATTGTCTATTTATTCCACAGTAATGCTTGTTTTAAAGGACTATACTTTCAACTGCCCAAGAGATATGACTCATTTTCCAACCCTCGTTTTTTTTGTATACATACACATACAACGGAAACATGAAAGTACCCTAGAGACCCATGTCGCTACCTATACTAGTACATACTATACTCATGCCGCACGTGGCAACAATTCGTTGTAGGTGTGTTAGCATATCTCTTTCGCTGTAGAAGTCTGTACTGTGTAGTATTTAAAATTCCAACAATTTGCTTTAAAAGCTGTTTGTATTATGACTTAGAAACTTCAAATAAAAAAAAAAAAGAATTACACGCAAAAATGATGAGGTTAGCTGTAGAGGCAGTGATGGCTGTTCAAATGTAAAGCAGTCTTCAAAAATTGAAATCTTCTAGAAAATAAAGGGTTATGGGCTCTTTTGTTATTTAACGATCATACAACCAAAGCCATTTAAGTGTATTTCAAACGTTTGTTAAATTTTATTTTGCGTTTTTTTTTAGCTGTATTCATGTTATTTCCAAGCCCCATGAGCAAAATATGATTTCGCTTTTAAGGGTGCTAGAACACATGTATTCTACATTACAATATGACAACAATAATGACTTTAAAGGCTGAATATTTTTAAGTGCCTTTGTCGTTAAGAATTTGCACTGTAAAACCTTTTAGTAAGTACATATTAAATATGCTTCTTTTGTACTAAGTCTTTGTTGACAAGCGATTTAGCAGCAACAGATTTTTGTTTGTAATTCAAACGAAAAAATTAGAGGGAATAAGCAAGAGTGTTATATTTGGCTGTGCCGAATATTGCTTACCCACCATCAGTATGTGACAATAACATTTTTTTCTGATACAGTGGTTATATGAGGGGTAGGGTTAATTATGGACTGATTCTCACAAAAGTTGGTAGATAGATTTAGTTTCATATGGTACCTGTTTATGTTCCATTTAGTCACGATATTAATTATTATAAGACAACTTGCTGACCCGGAAAATGTTGTTTTGCCTTCAAGGTGGCTGAAAAGGAATTGTTGTTTTGCCATTGCACTGTAAACGTATGTTAGGTCTGCTGTGCTTCAGTGCACTTTTTTTTATTTTTAGGTATTATTTTAATTCGTTTTCCATCTGGAGCATAAATAAACAAAGCAGTTGGAAGGCCAAATATTGAACAGACAAAGTATAGCTGCCCATGACAGAAGAACGGCTCCTTCAAGTTCAATCCGCATACTTGAAGCGTTTGTCCTTGCTCCTTGTTGATGCACATGACAAATGATAGACGCACTGGGAATTGCAAGCGCTTGAATTCAAATAGCATGTCTGTTGGTTTCAGTGGAATACGAGGTATTAGCACGATTTAGGTTTTCGCTTTGCCAGTCAATATTGTGGCTTCAATCAAATTAGGCATCACTTTTTTATTGCAAGTCTTGTGCTATTACCCAGTTTAGGCACATGTAAATTCAGCAGTTAAATAAAAGATGCGGGTGATTCAAAAGAATTCAGAAATTCATCTGGATAATTGACTACGTCATCTACTATGAGCTTGCTCGGCAAGATGGGGTTGTGAACCCACATGTTCTATTACCAGAATGATATGGCCCCGGCTGAATCGTGGACGAACAACATATCTTCTTGGCTTGACACGCTCACAATTGAGCGGTATGGTGGCGATCATTACCGGTCACTGCACTTTTGGCAACCACGCGAGGAGACTTGGCTTGCCCTACAATGACTTCTGCAGAAGTTGTCAAAACGAGGAGGAGGATGAGACAATTTTTTATCTTCTTTGTCACTGTCCGGCATTGGAAAATATACGCTTAAGATTTCTGGATCATCGTTCCCTAACTAGTTTCTCTGAGCTGGGGATCTCCATGGAGTGATCAATAATAATCTACTCTCATCTCTCTTTCTCTCTCGCATCTCTTCTCTCACTCTTCAATCCTAAACAAATACTGACTGTCCCCTTCTCTCTTTTCATATCTACTCTGTTCTTCTCTTTTCGCCTCTATACTTTCAGGTAACACAAAGGGAGCTATGCCTGGACCCACGTGAGCTGCATTTCTTCTTCACTTTCGCGGCTGCCTGGAAACCTATCCTAACCTACGTCATCTTGATTCATGTGCGGTATCAACAGATTTGTATGGTTACATTTCTTGAATGTGATAATTGATTGCGTTGACGTGCGCATTTTTTGGTGCGAGTAGTGCACGTTTTCTCAACCAATCGTGATTCCTCTAATTTTAAATAATGAATCCATTTGTATTACCGATTCGAATTTTGCCATTTCTGGATAACCGATCTTCGAATTGATAACTATACAACTGAGAACGCATTAATGTTAATTTTTCGACATGTCGCCATAGAATGCATGCATTGATGTCATCCGACGGTGTTGATCGTGGAATCATGCGCAATGTTTGACGAAAATCGCCTGACAATAATATCAATGCACCACCAAAAATTTGTTGATTGTGAAGTAGGTCTTGCATTGTACGGTGTAATGCTACCGAAGATTTTTTATTGGACATTCTACATTCATCCAGAATAACAATTGAGATAAAAAAAGCGTGTGGCCAGCTTAACATTCCAATAGTAGAGACCGAATATTATTAGTAACTCAAAAATTTAATCATTATCATAAATGTACCATTCCTACATCAACAAAATACAAGACCTCATTGAATCATTTTAAGAACCTTACGAGGAACCCGAAAAGGAAAGCCCGTACAGACTTCTGTAGCGGCGTGGAAGGATCCTCTGAGACTAACCGATTACGTAAAATTCTATCAACCTCACCGGTTGTACCAAGCTATATTCAGAGACCCTGTGGTAGATGAACTCTGAATAGTAAAGAAACTCTTGAGGTCCTAATAGACACTCACTTCCCAGGCTGCCTCCCAGTCGACGATGAGATTGTCAATGGGGCTGCTTATTATGTTGCTTCGTGTGATAACTCTGTTCCAGTGAACATGGATAGAATCAAGTGGACAACCAAAAGCTTCGACCCGTTTAAATCTCCTGGGCCGCATGGCATCGTTCCTGCTGATCTTCAGAAGAATGAAGAAATAGTTGTACCATAGCTCTTTAATATATACACAGCGTGTATCAGATGGACCTATATTCCTAGGTGGTGGACGAGGTGTAGAGTAGTCTTCATTCCTAAAGGAGGTAAGGCGACTCATACTAAACCGAAGGATTACAGACTAATTAGTCTTGCATCCTTACTGCTTAAAACCCTAGAAAGGGTTTTTGATGTATACCTGAGAATGACCATTCCAACGGAACTCATCTCTAAATCCCAACATGCCTACACCAAGGGCAGATCTGTGGAAACAGCTCTACATTCGTTAGTTGGCTTCATTGAGGAGTTGCTATTACATAAAGAGTATTCACTTGTTGCCTTTTTCGGTATTGAAAGAGCTTTTAACAATGTCAGGCTCGACGCCATCCTATCTTCGATGGATGAACTAGGGATTGAGCTATGTGTACGCCGGATAGTCGGAAAGATACTCGGTTATAGAGTTATATGTGCCACCCTAGGTGGCATAATTGCTTCAAGACTGGCCAATCGTTTAACCCCGCAGGGTGGTGTACTATCACAACTTCTGTGGAATCTGGCTATTAACACCCTGTTGGTCAGGAAGGACAACAGAAGGATCAAAACAGTCGCGTATGCTGACGATGTTACAGTATTTATATCTGGACAATTTCCAGTTGTATGGAATCGGCATTAAGTACACTGAGTGAGTGGAGTATATCGAGTGGACTTAGTGTGAAACCCCAAAAAACGGAATTGGTTCTCTTCACTAGGAGGTATAAAATCGATGACTTTATACTACCAAGACTGAATGGAATCAATCTTGAGATCAGGGATAATGCGAAGTATCTTGGCATCATTCTGGCTAAGAGACTGTCCTGGAATCTGAACATTCAGAAAAGGATTAATAAGGCCTATGTGGCCATCTTCTCCTGCAAAAAGGCAATTGGTACTAACTGGGGTATTATGCTGAAAGGTATCAATTGGAGCTTCAAAGCAGTTGTTAAACCCATCTTGTTCTATGAAGTATTGGTGCGGTGGCATGCCTTGGATAATGCTACTCACCGGAAAGCCGTTGAACGGGTACTACGGACTATCGCGATACTGATTACAGGCGCTATAAGCTCTACTTCCTCATAGTCACTTTTTACTATTTTAATCTGGTTACCAGTGGATTTCATGGTAATACAAATGGCTCTCAACTCAGCTGTGAGGCTATTTACAGGATGTCCGTGGTCTGGTAAGGACCTTAGATACTCTAGGATACTGAATTACTATAGGCACATACATGGTAATATTGATTATTGCATCGCAAAACCTTTTTTCGATAGGCATTTCCATATTATGATTCCGAATAGGGATTTATGACAGAGCGGATTCTTCCCCCCTGACGATGTCATAAGGATATACAGTGATGGCTCTAATAGGGAAAATAGGGTCGGTGGAGGTTTCTATATTGAAAACTTTGGGATAAAATCCTACTTTAGGCTACCTAACTTCTGTACTGTTCTTCAGGTGGAAATTACTGCCATTAAACGTGCATCCAACTGGCTGAGGTATTATCGAACATCTGGTGATATATGTATATTTACTGACAGCAAGGCTGCCGTTAACGGAATAGCGGGTGTCCTCACGACATTTAGATTAACCGAGGAATGCCGGGTATCCCTAAATGAGATAGCAAACAGGTGGACTAATGAATCTTCCTGTGCTACATCGAGGTCAACTCGGCCCGTATATGAGCTAGCAGGACGAATCTACTTATAGATTACCGTCGTGAGCAAATAAGGCTAATTGTCGCCTTTATTACAGGACACTGTTTAATTGGGGCACATGCTAGAAAAATGGGCCTACGGTACAATGCTTACTGTAGAAGCTGCCATAGTGAAGAAGAGAAAGAGACTGTGTATCACCTTTTCTGCCAATGCCCGGCTCCGACAAACCTAAGGGAACGCATACTCGGATCTGTATTCCTATCATGCCTGGATGAGCTATCAAGGATGAATCTTAGAATCTTAGGGAATCTGGATGGTTTAACCTGGAGGCAACGGAAGTATTGTAAATACCCTGCTGTCAATCCTTGGGTATCACAATGGGATCAGCTTTGAATGGACCCAAGCGAGCTGCTTGAGGAGCGGCTGCCCATGCAAACTAACCTAACCTGCATCAACAACAACAGTAACACATACCTATGATAAAATGCAGGTGTATAGGAAGTGACAAATCAAATGGTCAGCGCACATATAAAATGACGATCGAAACAACGACTGAAAAGATTCAGCTCAACATTCAAATTAGAAAGACCGAATATCATTGTACACATAAGACATTACGATACATGGTGTGATAACTTTTCAAGTGACAATAAAAGATCATAACATGGAAAAAGGAGGGAATTTTGTTGACCGGAACCACTAAGCAAACTTCACATAAACCATCTACAGACCATCCTTAATATACCTTGTAATTTTGAAATTGGTCGACCCGTTTCCGCAGTTAGTGGTGACATCAAAGTGTGCTCTTATTTTTATACATATAGATTATGAATGTCCAAGTCATTTTCTGAGGGGTACCTTGTATGAGGACTTGCCATACTCAACAGTATAACTTCAGAGTACTTAGAACTAATTTGAGCAAAATTTTATCAGGATTGCAGAATAATCATCATATTTATGATTGCTCAAACAGTATTTCGGGTGACATTTACATGAGAACTGCGTGAAACCGATATTGCCCATTTTCAATACCAAGCAAACCTCATCAACAGAGAATATTTGTGAAAAACTTCAGTCTGATAGCTTCTTTCGTTTGCAGCTTACGAGTTTTTTCCTCTATAGTCAGTTAACTTTATTTAAGCCCGCTTTTCATTCTTATGTAGACGTAGTTGACTCCTAATTTGTGTTTGTCTTTAGTTTGCAGAATATTTTTTGCAATACATCCAAAGTCATTTAAATTACAAAGTAAATAGACAATCGGAAAATATTCATTAAAGTTTCTTAATGATTATATTATTAGATTGGAACCAACAATCCATTTAAACAATATTTCGCTGAATACGGAAGCCCTGGAAGCAGTAAAACAGATATCACTCCATTAAACAATATGAAGAATAAAAATTATTTTAAGCAAGATTATTACTCAATAAATTCCTTTTGAAATGCTCCTTTTATTCACACACAAAATCATTGCCATTTATAACTTTACATAAGTAAAGTAATTCCCAACTTACATAACATTCTATTGAAAATCCTTTAAAAATACTCTTCTTAAACCTCATAGTTAATTTAAGCATTTAATTTCTTAAACCCATGTTCATTAATTTTCTTTTGTTTCCGTCCAAACGTAGGTTTTAAGAAATATTTACTTTTCAAAATTAAAGTAAAGCCCACATTGAATTTAATTATTTGTCGTAAAACCTTATTTGATGGTCAATGCAATAACCATATCAGTTATTGAGCGCACAGGGGGAGGCGTCAAGTAAACAGGAAACCAACCAACCAACACAAACCGTACACAAAAATATTGCAACAAACTATTGCAGCACGAACGCCTGTGGCATACAAACCAGCTAAAATAAACGCACACACAAGCTGGGTGTGCGTGTTTAAATAGAAATATGTATGTACGTTTATATTGCGTACTGGGTACATCCATACATATGTATGTATATATGAATTGCTATGTATGTACTTATGTTTATGTAGACAGACATACAGAAGAAAACCTCATACCATTATACATATATGTATGCATATGAAAACAAAAACAAAATTTCCATGAATGTGTTGTAAGTAAATACTTTAATACAAATACATTTCATGTACACTAGGGTGGTTCGTCTTTTGCACTTTTACGATCTTCGATGCTTCCATTCTCTATATTTATTCTTTGTCTGAATGTTTAGAGGTTGCACATTTTATTTGAAGTTACTTACAAAATAGGCTAAAAAGAAGTAACAGAACTATATTCGGTTGTGCCGAATCTTATGGCCAAATTATACTTAAAAAAAATGTTAAATATTTTTAGGTAAACAAATTTTTAAATAAGTTTTTTTATTTAGTAGGACATTTTTTTTTTTTTAATTTTTAAAATTTATTTGTGAAAAAAATTTTATAACAAAAAAAACGGGATACAATTTTTTTTCGGATTTTGACCAATTGTAGGTCCAACTTATTTTAGCCTTATATAAGCCATTGCAAAGGTCTTTGAAATTTATTATTATATGTATATATATTAACGATTTAGTAATCCAGATATATATAAAAAATAGGTCAATAATCGAGTTGTCCTGAGTTTTTCCTTATATCTCAGCTATTTGTGGGCCGATTGTGTAAATTTTAAAAAGCAACCGAGCCGGAAGAATTCCCGATATATTGATGTATCAATTATGTATGTTATACATGAAAAATGCAGAAATTACAAACGAAATGACAAACTTATATATACCATTGCCATCATGGTGAAGGATATAAAAATACTACTAAATAATACTACTTATTATTCTACTTGTTTGCGATCTCCCAATAGTAATCCATTATAATTTGTCCTGCAATAAAGTATTTTGTAAGTGATTTATGTACGTAGAACAAACAATTTTGTGGGAAACGATTCATAGTCACCGACAAACAATGAGTTTGGTCGAAAAAAAGTTAATATATATATACCAGTCGTCTCAGAATCACTTTCTGAGTCCGTCTGTCTGACTGACTGACCATGTAAACTTTATCCGCAAAGTAGGTATTTCGTTAAAAATTGATACGTGATTTTTTTTCGGTCCAAGGACGAAGCCAATTGAAACTTGTTGAAGTGGGTCCATTATTTCACATAGCCCCCTTACAAATGTCCTCCCGAAATTAGATTTTATCGACCATAAATGTTTAACTTGTAAAGGTATCTACACAAATTTCACTCCAAATTAGTTTTGCATATACGGAATTCCTGTCACTACTTTTTTGAAGATGATCGCTCATAATTAGTCATAGCTCCCATATAAGGCCCCATTTCGAAAATCACTTTAACGAGCATAAATCTCTTAAAAATATTGGTACGCACATAAATTCAACAGAAATACCTTTCATATAGACATAAATCACACGACCTAATTTCATTGCGATCTGTCCTTAATTAGTCATAGGCTCTCTTCCGAAAATCATTCACGAAAAAAAATTATTTAAATTTTAAAAGAAAAATGTTTTTGCTCATTTACTTAGTTGTTAACTATTGTGTTTTCTCCAATCTGGTGCAATGTTTCTGAGTTATTTTTTAAGTAAAACAGTACGTATGTCAAAGTTGAATACCTCGGGTTAATAAAACTTTGTATTTCAACGACAGATTTTAACGTTGTAGTAAAGACAGTGGAAAGGTAAAGAAATTCCAGTTTACTTTACAATGTTATCTCTTATGGTTTGAAAGATATTTAAGTTTACATTTTAACATTTTCATTATTTAACATGACTTTGAAATGAGTTTGAAAAATGTATAAATTTTGACAAAAATTTAGCTTAATTATTTTCAATATTTTCTAAAAGAAGTATTACAGAACTAATAAAAAATATTAAAATCGTCTACATCGATTTTTAACAACAATTATTTTAAATTAATTTATATTAAGGGTCCTCATGTAAACGCTTAAATGCCTCGCAAACTGTGCAATCTGTGCATTTTTACACTCTCGCAAATGAACTGTCAAAAAATGTATGGAAATTCGTTTGCACAACTCCGATAAGTTTGCGCGACAATTTAGACTCGCAAACTTAAATTTATTGTGCATTTGAATATCAGCTGCTTTTGTTTACTTTTATTTATGAAAAATAAAAATCAAATAAAATATAAATATTTTGTGCATGTGAAAATTGTGTAACTTTGGAACAGAATGATTGGATTGAATGGCAATGTGTATGGAAACATTCACCAAGAGCTAGAACATATACAAAATCTTCCAAACTATGTATATCATCGTTTGTTCCAAAGATTTAACTTTCATTCAACATTTTTAGAATTTAAATTTATACAATTTGAAAAACTTATTTTTTACAAATTTGTTGAATTTATTTTTATTTGACATTTTTAACAAATATAAACTTTCTGTGTAAACTTGCACAAAATTGAAAAGGTGGGTTCATGAAACACGTCGCGCAAATTTGCACATTTGCACAAATGGGAAACTTAAGCGTTTAAATGAGTACCCTTATTATATTTTTTTTAGTGTTTCTTATTTTGAATAAATTGTATCTGTGTCCATGTTCATGCTATGATCTCAGCAAGAGATCAATGCATTTAAGATATATATTTTTAACCCTTATTATATTATTTGGAATAAAATGCATTCAATAGCTTTAAGTGTCTATGCTACATATTAATACCATATGGTTCGCATGTAGCTAGAATTTAGTTGTAAGATATTTTAATATTATTTACTTATATTAAGATTGTTCAACAAAATTTAGTTCATATTTGAACGGAAAAATATCAGGTCGTGTATTCTCTTACATCTAATAGACATGCACCCTACTTCAGGCAATGTTCCAAAATGGTGAAGTTTGTATATAAAGTTTAAGTTTATCCTTATATGAAATGTCACAACTATTTTTAATTTTTGTTTGCAAATTATAATAAACATAATTATAAGAAAGGGAGCAGATTACGATTATATGTCTGGGCGAATCAGTTGCATTCTGTGTAGGTTCCCTGTGTGGCCAGATTTCAGCAGCTCATAATAGTTAGGACCCTATTGGTCCCACCAAATACAGAGCTTTGGTGTCGATTCTGCTGGTGATATCTTACGCTTTGGGTTATCGTAATGGATCCATTTTGCATCTCAAGTGATGATTCGGAGCAGTATATTTTTTTTTTATTTTTAATAAATAATTGGATGACGATGAATATTTTTAGACCATAGGAATTTAAAAAGTTGAGAGTAAGGGCCACCCTATTGTGTATATACATACTTATTAGTAATGTGTTAAACCTTAACCATGTCCATCGTGTATACATATGAAACTGAAACGGATACGAAACCTACAAAACAAACAAAAAAATCACTTTTAAAATGTTTGTGCGTGTTTAATGTTTGTGTTTTTGAGCACATCCTATGTCGTACGTATGTATGTGCTTATGTTTTGTAATTTAAATGAGTCAAAAAGTCAAAATTAAATGTCAAATGCCAAAATATGGTCTTTTATAAAACATTTCTGGGTGTGTTTTGTAAATGTCAAACACAAATACACAAATGAATATTTGAATATTTGAATGTTATGTGTGTATGTGTGGGGTCATACAATTATTAGTAATATAAAACGAATGAAAAAGAAAAGTGAAGCTTTACATTACTTTAAAATCGATATCGAGGGAAAATCTAACAAAACGTTTCTCTTTAGGGCAGAAATTATTGTTTGTACAAAATATTTTCTATAAGCATTGAAAAATGTAGATAGTTTTAGATGTTTTTTGCAAATTGTGATGTAAACTTTACATAAGCAATTCAGTCCTGCGGTTAGATTAGAAAAAAAAAATATACAAATCCTAGATTAAGAGACCACTTAGGTCATACTAAAGGATCTTCATTAAGCGATTTCTATTGTTAAATTTAAATACAACAAAGTGTTTGTGAGATATCATCTACAAGTTTTATTCGTTTGAAAGGCCTATCGAAATCATAATATATGGAATAAAACATTGCGTCGTGGCTTCTCTGGGTGGCGCTCATCCAAAGTACCTAGTTTTTCATAATTCTGGGTGAATTTGACCGATGGCATGGGTCTTGTAAACATTAAGGGCCGCTGCCGTGTGTGACTTGCTCTCATAGGTCTGCTACTTAAGAAAACCCCACAAACAAATGTCTATTGAGATCAAATCGCTTGATCTTCGCGTGCAGTTCACATTAGCTCCACGTGATATGACCATGCCCCAAATCACTCGTGCAGAATGTCCAATGTGTCATGAGCTCTGTGTTATGCACAATCCTATTAAAATTACATATCGTGTGTGTCCAATTGAACGTATAGTGCTCTCTGTTGACGATGATGATGTCTACTCAACAACGTTCTAAATGAAATATAGACCAATGAACCCGTCAGCCAAAAATCCACACCAAACAGTGACTTTTTCGAGATGCATTAAACGCTCTTAGATCCCCCGTGAATCAGTATCTTCCCCAATTCGACAATTTTGTTTGCTGATGCACTCATTCACCCAGAAATGGACCTCACCGTAAAACGGACAAAGCTCGCAGATCGTAGAACGAACAGAACACCCATTTTTATAAAACAATTTTATCATTTGCTCATGTTATTCACCGCAATATCCGTCCATGATGATTTGGCAAAATTAAGTGAATAAATGACAGCCAATTGGACAGATGTTGCTTCAACAATATGGCGGCTGTCAGCTGTCAAAGTTTGGAAGACCCTTTAAACAACTGAAACTTAAAAATGGTTTTATCAAATCAACTGTCCCATACATATATATACTGTACGCATTATGATGATATAAGACAACTGTCTGTTATTCTGTCTACATTCTCACAATCATGACGTAGTTAGATGTCGATTTCCGCTAAGGTAAAACTGAAATACAAAATCGCATAAAAGGATGAAATAAAAAAAGACAGAAAAAAAAACATCCGTCTGTTGATCTGTCGCGGTGCTTTGGTGCTGGCTGACACAGTTTTCAAACTGAGTCCAACATTCAAAAAGCATTTAGTAACAATAACCGCAGTCATGGCAAAACAAGCTTTTTCAACTGCATCGACAGCGCAAACAACACAAAGTGAGACAACAAGAAATGAGAGTGCACAAATGGCATCAAACATTTCTATTTAAACAAGTGTGTATTTGTACATACAAAAAGGATTTGCTCCTATACACAAAACGAAACAAAAAAAAATTTTATTTTTAAGTTTGTACAACTGTGTTGTATAATTTTCTTTGTGTGTGTGTGTTGTATGCAAACAAACACTTATTAAAAGGACACAAACAAAAAAAGTGGCGCATTTTAATGCTCTATATTCTTATTGCTGTTATTGTTGTTCTGCAAGTACCTGCTTTTATTTCAGCGGAAATCAACAGAATAAAAACGTAATGAAAACAAAACATATAGAAAAAAAGTGCTAAAGATATGCTCAGTCTCTGTGTTAGTTTGTTATAAGTTCTTTTTTTTTCTCTCTTCTTGCGTTTGTTGTTTGCATAAATAAACTGAAATGGAACAATGTTGTTGTAGATTTACATAAAGGATAATTATAGGTAAGTATCACACGATAACGTTGCACTGTGATGAATTAAATCCGCAACAGCTTAACCCATTTCTATAGTAATCAAATTAGAGTAAGTGAGAGGTAGGTTTAAGTTTCTAACTAAGTAGTTGTTGAAATTTAAAAAAGAGAAATGGAGCATAAGTTAATAATATTTGTTTTAGTAAAGTTTTGCTAAGGGTTCGCTGTTAAAATAGCAAAAGTCGCTTTTCATAAATTAAATTCAAAAATAGTTTGCGTATTTCTTATGTTAAAAAACTGACCTTTGGTATGAACATGGAGGCTGAGTAATATTTGCTATTGATTTTTTCTTACATGATTTATTTCCTAAGGCCACATTTCGCTGACCCTAAATCAAATTTGTTCGGTAATAATCATTAAAGTTTTAAACGTGACCAACGACAGTTTTCTTAACGCTGCTGTTAGATTAAGGATTTGTAAACTAAAATATTTAATTTAGTTATAGCCTACACTGCCATAGTGCGGATATATTATATATTGTGTTTGTGTTGATGTTTATAACGCCCAAAATATTAGTCCAACAGCCACCTTAAAGTATACCAGCTGACTCAGGATCATTTTTTGTGTCGATTAAAGGATGTTTGTTCGTCTATCCATCCGTATGGCTGTTCTTGTGCGCAAAGGAAAGTTAACAATTTAAAAGATGTCATTCAGAAGAAGAAGTTGTTTTGATAAACAACAACTCCACATGTTTATTTCATCCAATAACTATTTTATGTGCATCAAACAGATTTCAAAATATTACCACCTTTACCATTATAATGTGTGCAAGTCTTGATTATGTAGTGACGCAAACAAATTAAAAGGACCTCTTGGTATTCAGTACAATATTGACTGCCGAACTTTGACAGCTAATAGCGGTCATATTGCTGAAACTACAGCTGTCGAATTAGCTTCCATTTATTCAGTTTGTTTCGCCAAATCACTACGGATTGGATGATATGGATACCAACGATATGTTGTTTCAACAGAACGGCACTATATACTACACAACTCATGCCACATTGAGGGCAAGGTCATCTCATGTGCAGGTGATGTCAACTGCCCACCGAGATGTTGCGATTTGATCCTGTTAGAATTTTTCTTGTAGGTGTTTTTTCAAAGCTAACATAACCCATGTTATTGGCTAAATTCAGCCAAACATATGCACCAGAGACATGACAAGCTGGACATTTTGGATGAGCGTCACCCAGTGAAGCTGCGTCGGAGAGTAATGTGGCAAAGGCAAAACTATTGCAGTTGGAAAGAAATAATATTTCTTTTACTATGCTCTGTAATCAACAAATTAAAGAAATATTAAAATTCCGCTGTCTTGCCAGCATAACTACTACAGATGTAGAAGTAGCAAATAGAATAAACTAAGGGAGATATATAATTGCCTTTTAAGTTAAAGTCATCAAAGATAATATTGTAATTTAAAATACGAATATTTTAGCACGAAAGATTATCGAATGTAATACTAAGCCCCAGATCTACAACTATTGAAATTTCAACTAAAATATATAGTAGAGAATGATGATGGGAAGGAATCATACTGGGAAAAAGTGTATAAGATATCGCTCCATAATTTTCATGTACACAGAGAAAATAGATTAGTAGTAGCAACCGAATTTGTTGCCAATCGAATGACTCTGCTTTAGTGACCAAACTTTACGGTTATGGCTATGAACTTTAGAAATGGTAACCAAAACTCTTCTTTATCAACTCACTTTTTGTTAATAGAACTGATACATTCTATGTGTGCAACCAAATCATTCGAATGACATTAATTCGAATCAGTTTTCTCTTTGTAGGAATGTCAAAATTTTACATGAAACAGATGAATAGATTATGATTAAACCCAATTTGCAAGTGAATAGACTACTAGTAAAACGAATAGCACAGAACAGGCAGAGTTGTCGCAAATTCTTAAATAAATTGTGTGTCGCTAGATAAATACGCGCCATCGGAAAATAATGATGCTGAGACGAAAGAAAACCTAGAGATGGCATACCACCACTGTTCCAGATATGACATTAAAATTGTTTATGGACATTTAATTGCAATGCAGAGAGTACAAATATTTTTGTTACCACTGTCTGAAAACTCAGTTTCCGTGAAAACAACTATGATAATGAAATGAGGCTAATCGATTTTGCTACCGCAAGAAACATGTCTACTAGCAGTACACCATTTAAACAATTCATCCGATACACATGACATCAAATAGAAAGCCAAGCATCCAGTAAGTGAGATGCACGATCATTCCGAAGCCCCAGTATGGACTGAAACCATTACCTAATTGCGGCTAAGTTACTTACAAGAAAGAGTTCTGAAATGAACACAAGAAGCTGGATATCAAAAAACTGCAAACAACACAGACAAATTCTAGAAATCACTAGCCTTACCTTATAAAGACTGATTCTTGAAACTACTAGTAGCTAGAAATCACTAGCCTTACTTTATAAAGAAAGTCGGAGAGACCGAAATTGGAAACTTTAAGCCACAAGGGAGAAGCACAATGCTGTTAGTTAATAAAGAGCACTATCCAGAAAAACGACAGCATGCTCGAGGTTTATCAATTCAAAAGTTCCAACTAAGGACGGAGATCGAAAAAACCTTAACACACGTTTTTCACTAAAACTTTAACCCAAGTATTATTTGATTTTTTTATCATATTACTTTTGGAAAGCATCCCGGACTTTATGTTTCATGTCAATTATGTTCATTTGTAGTTAATCTGATTGAAATGAGTGACGAGAAAAAGTCCGTACTAAAATTATTAAATATTTTTAACAAAACCCAACTTGGGCCTTCAAAAAGTTGGCCTGGTTCAGGTAGAAGGAATGGTCCACATGATATTTCTAAACGCAATAAATAGAAAGGTTTAAAAACCTTCAAAAAATGTCTGACAGGAACTCTGCTAAAAATTTAGAGGCCAAAGACAGAGAACGGAAATTGAAGTCAAATTTTATACAAAAAAATATACCTGCTGCATAATAGATGACGAAACGTACGTATGGAAATTTTTTCGCAGATGGGTCAATATTTTTATGTTTCTGATGCTCGAGGGAATGTTGTAGAAAAGTTTAGGATCCAAAAGCTCTTGAAATGACATGTTCTTGACATGCAAAAAGTTCTTGAAATGACATGCAATATACAGTTGCGGCAAACGAAGCTAAACATTTGTTACAAAGGGCTCTATAAATACCGAAATTTACATCAAGAAATGTTCACAAAAAAGGATGCTTCCGTTCATAAGACTTCTTAGTGTGTCCACTTATTTTTGGTATGATTTGGCACACTATCACTATAGTAAGCAAGTATTGAGTGGTACAAGAACAATAATGTGGTATTTGTACCAATAGAGGCAAATCCTCCAAACTGCCTGGAGCTAAGTCCAGTGGAGAGATATTGGGATATTGTTAAAAGAGAATTGAAGAGCACAAAAGTGTGGTAGATAAACGGAGATGGACTACTTGTTCGAACAAAGCCTGTTCAATAAAAACCTAAATGGAAGAGTTTCCGGAAAAGGTATATAAATTCACCACAATTGATTAGAACTATAAAAATAATATTTTTTAAATTGTAATGATAATGTCAATCAAATGAAAAAATATCAAAACTGTAAATTTAGTTGTTTCATTTGTATTAGCATATATGTAAGTTAAGATTTTTTCGATCTAAGTCCTTACATACCTAGGTCTCTGGTTCATTGCCTTCAAAATTATGTGAAAAACTACATCCGAGTTTTGATATATTAACGATAACTATATTAAGCTGGCAATAAGTAGACCAAATATTACGATAAATCTTGCCAAATACCATCGAAATACTAATAGATACATACCACCAGTTTATTGTTTACAAAGTCACTTTCGACAGCTCTATAGGAGATAAACTCTTTGATTCTATTTATGGGAACGTTATTCCTAAAAAATTGTAAAATGACTCTGAGAGACTAAAAATTGTTAGTAAAATTAGAAAATTACGTCTCCGAATAATTTAATGCCACAAAATGTCAATGTCTTAGACGACAACTAATCGTACAAATTCTTCAATATACGTATAAAGGAAATCATGAAAGGAAAGACCAAATTTCTTTGAATCTTGCATCAGTTGAAAAATATACCATATGTAACTGCTCTTTAAGACAAGGTAAAGAAGGAATTGGCTGGAAGGAATAGTTGCAACTGCAAATACAGTATCAGGAATAAAAGCTTGCTCTAATGTGAAAGCAAGTAATTGCAATTTCAATATAGTAGACGAAGTTTCATAACTCCGTTCCGTCAGAAAAAGGGATAATTACATTAGCTTGGAAATAAAACATATTCTTGCGAACAGACTCTATTTGTAGATAGAAAAGCAGCATAAAAGCAATGATTTCTCTAATGATAAACGAGGATGAGAACAAAATTATTGTAGAAACTGTAAAGAAAGCATCACGAATAAATGCTTGTGATGAAAGTGAAAGCAGATAACTACAACTTCGATGTAGAAGACTCGGATAACTCGGATCCAGCATAAACATGGCAAAATAAATAAAAATTCTTACAAACTGAAGATAATTTCGGCTGATCCAATATATAAAAGCAAAAACATCTCTCGAAAAATAAAAATCACGAAATCAGAAGTAAGATATTTTGGACGTAGGATCAGAACAACATAATTGTAGCCACTGCAAAGAAAGCATCAGGAATAAATGCTTCTGATAAATTGAATGCAGGTTATTAAAGCTTCGATGTAGAAGACTCGGATCCAGCGTAAACACGTAAAATAAATAAAAATGCTTACAAACTGAATTTAATTTGAAATGATCCAAAAGTATAAAATCAAAAACATCTCTCGATAGATAAAAATTACGTAAGCAGATGAAGATATTTTGGATGAGAAATCAATGAACCCATATACGTCAGAAGGTCCAGATGACTAATGAACCACAAGCTGTCTGAGGTCTAATGCGATGTGAAGCATTAAATAAACAATTACGCTTGCTGGGACATGTTTGAAGAATATGCACAGACACTTCAGCATAAAATGAGTTTGCTGACCTCTACGAAAGTGGAATGTCAATGTGGAAAAAAACTTAAAACTTATTGGTGAATCCAACTACCTGCTCATAAGTTCACAGTGCATGAAGAAGTTTTCATAACCAGGTCTAGACCAACAATTGATTTCGTCTTAGCAAACGGGGTTATTCATTAAAGTAAACAACTTCAACAGATGATGCAAAAAATTTCTGAAGAGTGTGAATAAAATATCGTTTCTACATGATTTAGCAACTCTCTTATTAAACACAATACACTCTGTTCGCCATCCAATCAACTATTTCCCAACTTATTTACCGGTTTCCAAATTTTACATGTCATAAAGCCCAATTTAATTGGCCACACAATTTATACACTTCTCAAAAACTGAGCAAACAACATATAATAAAATACAACTTGTCAAGAAAACATGTATGAACTCAAATGTTTGTAACTCTGATAAGAAACAGAATATTTTAGGAAACATTTACACAACAATATATACATTACCATGTAATAGCTAAGTAAATACTTGTATGTTTGCAATGCTAGTAATATATTTATGTACAAATATATATATGATTTGTAACGAAAACTAAAATGTACAAATTTCTAAAGATGACATAAACTGTAGAAAGTTGAAAATATTTATTTATATTTAAACTAGAAACTTGTATATGTATGGCTACTTGCTAGAAAGAGTGTAAATATAAGTGCACAGTTTTACTAAAAAGACAGTTACAAATGTTCTTTAAGTAAATTTGAGTCAAGAGTAGATACACAAAAAAAAAAAAAGAAAAAAAGACCAAAGCCAAGAATATGAGTAGTTTTTACGAACAACAAATACACGTTACTAAACTTGGTTACAGACAGAAGTTGTAAGTATTTGAAAAATTGTAAAACTATCACCAACAACACCATTATACAAGTACATTCACATATAAACGAGGGCAATGTGAAGAGTCCTTTAAAGACGGTGTAATGACGTTTGTGGAAAGCCCAATTGCAAAGAACGACGAGGAATGGACAATCCTGGGTTTTCTTTAACACATTATGCTACAGCAGCAATATTCTCAGATTAAATTTAATTCTAATATATCTTATATGCACAGAAATCATTCCACTAAATATATTTGTGATCCATCCATACTTTTGCTCATATACTCGTTGATTTCCTTTGTGTTAAGATAACTTCTCATTCTGCTCTCTTACTAAGCATGAAAACTGCATTAGAAATACACTATATGCATTCATGGAAACACTTGAAACAGACAAATACATAACAACACACATACAAAAATATGCACTCTTACAAGCTTACTCCTAAAACTATACTGCGCCATTTGAGGAAATTGCAATCACCAGATGTTGTTGGCTTCTAATGGAACATGAGTAAATAATCTTAAAGAAGGGAAACCAGGGAGTAGGAGGAAAACTTTATATCTGCAACAGTTGTAATTGTACAGTGCTATGAAAAATACATTTTACACACTATGCTGTTGTATCTGTATCTGCACTTGTAGCAGCAATAGCAGCAAAATATGATCAAAGTAAATTTTTGTAGTTGTGTTTGTTATCAAATGCAGTTTATATTCCATTTTGTTTGCTGTTGTTGTTGCTATTGTTCAACCATAAACTATAACGAAGTCTCATGTTTATTTCGTATTTGAGTACATATTTGTTTGTTGCTGTTGGTTTTCCTTTAACTTTCACTTTGTAAGTGTGTGTTTTGATAAAAACATAACAATTTGTTTTATGATTCTAGGAACAGTAACGATTTATCGAATTGGTACAAATCCAGACAGTACTGTTAAACTGTTAAATGAAAAAAAATTTCATAAATGGTTTTCATATCAAAAGAACATAAATTTAAGTCTGGAGGCCACAAATCGAAACAAAGCTGTTTGTATAAAATTTAGACGGAATATTGATTTAACCTCGACAACAGTGATGAAAGTAATTTAAAAATTTAGAGAGATTGAATTAATAAGTGTTGCTAAACATACTGGCCATCCAAAATCAGGTTGCTTAAATATCAAAATCTAAAGAAAGCGTGAGAGTATTGGCGAACGTCAGGAACCTACTCACTGAAAAACTGCTTTTCCATGCTTACAAAATTCAATTGTCACAAGGCCTAAAGTGTAATGACTATGCACTCTTTCATTGAGAGGATTATTGAATATCAACAAGTGGGTGCTGATATATCGAGCAAAATTATCCTAAATGATGAAGCATATATTCTCCTTGATGGCTTTGTTGATCGTCTAAATTGCCGAAATTGAGATTTGAAGAAATCACATGTGATTATTGAAAAATAAATAGATCCAAAAGATGTCAGTGTATGGTGTAGATTTTGAATTGGTAGTATCACTGATCCACATTTCTTGGAAATTGTGTCTAGTAATGTAGTGACTAGATATCACATCAAAATAGCTGAGTTATTTGTGCTTTAATTCGATGATATTAAAGTGGACGGCATCAAGATGGTAATACATCCGGTAAAAAAAAAAAATTATTTATTGCGTGAGGCATGTCCTGTTCATGTACTCTCCCGTGTTGGAGATCAGATTGTGTGATTTAACACCTCAAAATTTGTTTTTATAGGGTTATTTGAAATCAAAGTCATATGCCAACAAACCCACAACCACCAGTACATTAAAGAAGAAAATTCAATGCAGCATCAACGAAATTCAATCAAGTTTATTTTATATATCACCGTAACAACCTAAAGAAGATAACTGTGTTTTCTATTTAAGTTAAAGGATATTTATTTCATTTGATATCCTGTAACTAAGCATATAGGTTTCTGAACTTCAATATGTTTTTTTATGGTTTACATCATAGAGAATTATACATAGAGACGAGACACTCCCATTTGCCAAAAAAAATACAACAAATCATATGCCTACTGCAACAACAAGATACCTTGACTAGCATGTATTTTGTTGTTGTTAGGTTTTTGACAACATACTTGGGTTTTTGACAAATACATCTCGTCTCTATGTTATCCTATGGTTTACATAATCTATGAAAAGAACCTTTAACTAAACGCCAACACATATCCACTACAACGATTAAATATGACATTCTAAAATTAGAGATATGTTACACAATTTTAATGATTTTAAAATGTAAATCGAATCCTAAGTTATTAGATTTAATACATCCATATTTTTTTTCAAAGAACAATTGCAATTTTAAATGTTAACTTAAACAGTTATAGATAGTATAATTAAAAGGGTCAAAGATTTACATATGTTTTATTCTACAACGAAAATCTGGCTTTGTCGGGTTCAAAGATAGCAAAACTATGATTGTGTGGCCCCTAAATATAAATATGTAAAACTAGTCAAAAATATTAATTTGGCAGGCAATCCGCAGGTGCGGTTTAAGCTTTTAAATGAGAGTTTGGAAAATTGATTGCTGTCAAAGTTTTTACCAGATCTGGCCACCACTATGAAGTGATATAACGAGAATAATATTGATGTTATACCAAAAGACAGCAATCCACCAAGTTGCCCAAATCTTCGTCCAATCGTGATATATTGGGCATTTGTTAAACGTAAATTGAAAACAAGTAAGAAAGTATGGTCGGTCAAGCCCGACCATATAATACCCTACACTAAGTAAATGAGCAAAAACATTTTTCTTTCAAAATTTCAATAATTTATATTCGTGAACGATTTTCGGAAGTGGGCCTTATATGAGAGCTATGACCAATTATGGACCGATCACCATGAAATTAAGTAGTGTGATTAATGTCTGTATAAAAGTTGTTTATTTTGCATTTTATGTGTATACCAACATTTTTAAGAGATTTATGCTCGTTAAAGTGATTATCGGCAGCAGGCCTTATATGGGAGCTCTGACTAATTATGGACCGATCATAATAAAATTTGGTGACATGAATTTCGTATATATAAAACTAATTTGGAGAAAAACTTGTGTAGATACCTATATAAATTAAACATTTATGACCGATAAAGTCCAATTTCGGGAGGACATTTGTATGGGGGCTAGGTGAAATAATGAACCGATTTCAGCCAGTTTCAAAAGGCTTGGTCCTTGGGCAAAAAGAATGATATGTACCAAATTTTATCGAAATATCTTCAAGATTGCGACCTGTACTCTCCGCACAAGCTTTACATGGACAACCAGCCAGACGGACGGACGGACGGACATCGTTTAATCGACTCAGAAAGTGATTCTGAGTCGATCGGTATACTTTAAGGTGGATGATAGACTAATATTTTTGGGCGTTACAAACATCTGCACAAATCCAATATACCCTCCCCACTATGCTGATGTAGGGTATAAAGAGTACAGGTACAGTAAATAACAGATTTTGGTGAGAACAAGGTGGAATAAATATGCTGGAATTACGATAGAAGTGAGAAGAAAAGTTGTGCAGCGTTTGATGGGAGGCATAAAAATAGAAGCCAGAAAATTTATTCAAAGTAAAGCCACATAAATTTACAGTTATATTTCTTTAAAAGCCTAATGTATAAAATTATGTATAAAATGTTAGCATATGTTGTTTTGTTTAAAAGTTATGGTCAACTGAATTTAAATTAATTATAAATATAAAAAGAATTATTGTAAAATACTATAATTTGGTCGAAAATATTAATATTTATTTAGAATTCGAAAAACCGGATATTGTGTTAAACTTTTATAAAATATGGAGTGTTATAAAATATAAAATTTCACTATCTCCATAGTCACCCCAAAATCTCCAGTATCTAGGCGAGCAGCAGAAAAAAACGTATGTATCAGAATTTTCGCAATATACACATAGATAAAAATATAGTTGTACATGCCCTGCAGGGAATGTTTATAGTGAATTTGTAGTGATTTACTAATGACATTGTCAGTAGTACTACTGACCAGATGTATCCCAGCCAATGAAATATTTTATTGACATTTAGCATGTCATTGAAATCCAGACTGTAGCACTACTGACTAGGTAGTTATTTGCTATATCTATTGACTGCACAGCATAAAAAAAACCAAACTATTGAAAATTTCACTAGAAATACACTAGCTCTGTTGTTTCTAACGTATCTCTACTCACGCTTAAAGGAAAGTTGTGGACATGGCAACTAGTGCAAATATCGATAGAAAACGAGTGGTGACATAGATATATATGTTTCCAGACTGACTATAGGGTGTTTACTGTAACCATTTCAAGATTTAAGAAGTATTTTGACAATATTAAAGTCACAGTAATTGTTAATATGATTATGGTAACTATAATATGATAATGCTAAGATTCACATGATTGTCGCAGTCATATATATGATTGTAGTAAATAAGTTTGTATATGTTTTATGGAAAAACGGATTTTGCCAAAATTTTATAGATAAAATATTTTATACGAGAAGCCTTCTCAAAAATTTTCTTTTGTATACTAGTGTTATTTATACTAGATATTTATTTCAACTATAATTCATTACATGGTACATATGTATATACATAGGTGTGTACTACTAAAATGTTTGAGTCAACTGATATTGTGAAACCTATAGTCATTAGCACAACTTGTTTCAAATCCATGAGTTTTTCTCATGCCTGTCGAACTATTTTAAAACACAAACGTTGCTCCTAACCCTAGAATTAAGAAACTAAGTATAATCTTTCATAAATTCTCGTGCTGTAAAAACAAAATTTTACCCCCGAAAACAGACAAATTTTGTTTGTATATCAGAATTTCCACTTTTCTATCTAGGAATTAGATTGCATTTATAAATTTTGTGTTTGTATTTGTAACATGTTAACCAACTGCAGTACATAGTACAGGAGAAACTTGTCTTGTTTAAGAGGTTTATTTCAATAAGATAAATGACAAAGTAGATTTTGTTTTTTTTAACATAAATATACTTTAAATAATTTATAAAGGAATAAAAGTAAAATAATACATACATTGTTGTAAATAATAAAATATAAAACAAGCTGGTGTTAAATTACTCAATAAATTAATAGCTTTAGAAATAGTTAATACTAATGCAAATACTATTGAGTACTAGTTATGCAAACTATACCCAGCAGTTCTAGGAGATTGTACCGAACTAGTGATTTTACCCATCAGTTAGGGTGACAACTAGTTACATAACTAGCTACGTGAGTAGTTTTTTTTAACACGGGTGTATCCCTTGCTTATGTCAATTGAATCTTTTGGATTACAACAAGACTGTCCAGTAGCTGGTCCAAAGTTTTTTGCTTTTTCTACATAAACAATATTTTGGTTAGTTATGATATTTCGTGAAAAAGCACTAGTATCAATTTGTTTGTAATTATTAACCAAACATTGTGATTATTTTGTATTTGAGATCAGGTGGTTCCATTTAGTCCATTCGAACACTCTACTAAGATCCGCATTACTATCTATAATAAAATTGTTTACATTTTTCTTCTCACAACTATAATATAATTGTAAAACATCAGCATACATATGCATTTTTAAAGTTTTATCACTTTATCTAAATCATTAATATATAATGAAAACAATAGTCAGTCTTGTGGAACCCCACTTTTCAGTTCTGGTAGAACTGAGGATAAACCAAATAAGACAACAATTTGTGTTCTCTGTTGAAGATAAGATTAAACAAAATTAGATGAATATTTAGATAGATATGAAAGGACAGCAATTGCTCTAAATACCGTATTGTTTTTAGGTATGGGATTAAGTTAAGCTGTTTTCTACGCTATAGGATAAGAAGAAGTAGTAAATATTGTGTTAAAAATGCTTTAATAAATGTTGGATATAGTCAATGTTACGCTCAGAGCAGGCACGGATCCATATCAACCATTTTTTACATTAAAGCTTTTCAGTTTTGGGGGCAAAATTCCTTTTATCAACCTCTGGATCCGCGCCTGCCTTAGAGACAGTAATTGTCTTCAATGTGCTCTTTGTAGTGCAGAAATAAATCAATTGATTACTTTATACATCCTAGATAATCTAGTGTGAAGTCAATTGTCACTTAAGTGTCTCTATGTAATCTCAAGTTTAGTCACTTTAAACGTTTATTTTGTACTGTAGAAATTGTGGTGATACAATTCTCATATAGTATTTTTTCTTTTTGCTTAAGTATATGGATTTACATTACAGCTATTTTACCGTAAAGTCAATTGTCACCTTAGTGTCTCTATGTAACCGTTGGCTAAGTAAAATAAGGGAACACTCAAGAATTATTTAAAAACTGAGTAATTTTCATACAAACATTTGAAAATTTTTTTCCTTTCGTGTTTCTGAATTAGGCACTTAGTATAAAAGGAAATTTGTAACATGTTATAAATAATTTCCCTATATAAATTATGGACTTTAAACATTCATTTTGTACCGAACTTTCGAAAGTAGTTATTTTACTCAACAGAAGTAATCTGTTGGAGAGGAGTCGCAGGAGGGTTTGTTATAAGCAATCGATTATTGGACTGTCTTGGAGATGCTTTTTTAATTGAGTATATGAAGTCAATTAGATTCCGTTTATTACCCGTATATGTTAAACTAAGTAGCTTGGTAGCTAATGAAGTAACTAGTTAGATAGCTAGTAAGGTAACTGGTTCTATGCAGAGAAAACAGATTTGCAGTAGCAACCATATTTTGTTGTCAATAGAATGATTCTGCCTTGGTGACCGAATTTTAAGGTTGTGGCTACAATGTGTTAGAAGGAGTAACAAAAATTTGGTAGCCTCAAACTAAATTCTTTCCTATTAACTAATATTCTGTTGCTAGAACCGAAAAATTCTATGTGTGCAACCGAATCATTCGATTGGCAACAAATTCGGTTGACAATACGAATCTGTTTTCTCTGTGTATGTAACCGGTATGCGAATTTAATGCATTGACTTCTTCTATAAGGAGAATAGGGCCTCAAATGCTAACGTTCTCATTGCTCCAACCCACGTATGTGCTGGGTGTCACCTTTTTGTGATGTCTTGTGAATTCCTTTCAATTGCATTTCTTGTGATGACATTCCATGGCCTTCTTAATGTATGGCCAATCTATAGCCATTGACTTCTTTTTGTTTCTGAAGCTATTGGCTGTTGATTGGATTATTCCCAAAGCATAATACTGGATATCACCCTCGTCCAGAATATTCGCAAGACCCTGAGAATACCCTGATTCACAAAAACCTGGATCCTTTGCATGTCTCGAGGGACATTCCATTCGTGTTAAGAATGGTTAACTTTGTACTGTGGAAGAGGGTAGACGAATTCCAATTATGTCTTAAACGACCAAAAGTTTGTCGCGCTTTCTGTACACGGTTGTCAATGTATTCATCCAACCAGTCGTTTTTGGAAATTATGCTCCCAAGTTAAAAAAAATGGCTGATATCTTTGGTACGTTGCATTACCGCGGAGGATTTTGGTTTTAACAGTATCTGTTTTTAGGCCAGTAGCATCTGATTTGGTTGTTATGTTTCGCAGATTTTATGCAAGGTCTGAGTAGCTGTGAGACAAAAAGAAAATATCATCTGCGTAATCAAGATCATTCAGACGACCTTGTAGTTCCCATGTAATTCCCTTGCCCTATGGGAGAGCACTTTGTAATAAAATACTTTATCAAGTAGCTATTTATGAAGCCTAAGCGATGGGTAAAATCAATAGTTCGTGACAGTCACTCAAAAGGTTTGGGATATTTATATAAGGCATTTCATGTCAATGAACCTACTTTTGAAATCGATGTCTTTCGATTGGGTCAGTTCAATTGGATAGTAATTCAAACACAATCGGTAGAGAACTTTCTGAGTTAGAGGGGGTCAAAATATGACATTTTTCCAAACAGGTTTTTTTTCTCATCCATGTAGCTTATGAACTATTGTTCTTCTATTGTTTTAGATAGCAATTTTTTCAATCTTTGTAAAAAAAATTAAAAAAAAATTATAAAATTTTTTTTCAAAACTCAAAAACTTTTTTTTTTTTAAACGGGCCCTTTTATCCTCATAAGAAGTCTTAGGTCTTTTCCTTGAAGACCTTTTTAGTCGCTTAGTGGAATTCGATATCTATCAATATAAATGTTTTCTAACTCAAGACATAAAATGTTTCACTTTTTGTTGGCAAAATCTAAGTTTTTTTAAAAATGGGCCCATTTTTTAATTTTTTGCTCAAAAGATAGTTTAGGTCCATTCCTTTAAGAGTTTTTTGGTCGCTTAGTTGGATATCTATCAAAATAAGTGTTTTGTAACTCATGATAAACAATTTTTGTTTTTTTTTTTGCAAAACCTAAAATTTGTTCAAAATGGGCCCTTTTTTTTTTGTTTGTCCAAAAGAACACCTTTTTGGTCGCTTAATGGGCTGCGAGTTAGATATCTATAAAAATAAATGTTTTGTAACTCAAAGTACAAGCCGTCGATTACCCTACTGAATTTTTGAATTCATTGGAACCAGCTGGACTGCCACCACATATAACAGGTGGCGCAAATGTAATCCTCCTATCAGAAAATTCTATAAATTTTGCTGGTTATTGGTCAAATAAATAGTCAGCAATATTCCGCGTTCTGGAGCAGTGTCGCGTAACATTGTTTATTGACGTGTATTTCGCATGAGTCAAAACAGAACTGACATTATAGGCCAATCGCAAAATTTATAGCATTTTCTGATAGGAGGATTACTTTTGCGCCACCTTGTATTAACATTGAAGGTTGGATTACCGAATTTCTCCGACACTGTATATTAAAATCGAGATCGAGATGCAATATTAAGCAGATGCTTTCTAAGGGCCAGCAACACGTACTGGGTTCAGCTAGTATACTTATAAAAACTACTATTGGAGTAAGTAAAACTACGACTACTAACAACTTGGCTCAATTTTTCCATGTTGTAACATGTTACCAGTGTTGCCAGGAGCTGGCAAAAAAATAAGCTATATTGACTTCAAAAAAAGGCCAGAAAAAGCCAAACTGCGTTAAAAAAATGCCAAAGGAAAAAGCTAAAATATTATAAATTAAATTAATTTAGTTTTATACTTATTTTTAAATAAAAAATTAGAAAATATGTTCATAAAATTCATAAAAATAAATAAAATTATAAAGGTACACTTCAGCAGCAACCAAAAAATAACATTAATCATT
This sequence comes from Calliphora vomitoria, assembly GCA_942486065.2. Classification (NCBI taxonomy): domain Eukaryota; kingdom Metazoa; phylum Arthropoda; class Insecta; order Diptera; family Calliphoridae; genus Calliphora; species Calliphora vomitoria. The sequence continues at coordinate 74,480,759 of OW818032.2, forward strand.
AATAATAAATAATATTAAAGGAATGGACCTAAGCTTTCTCTTGAGCAAAAAAAAAAAAAATGTCAACAGTTTTAGATTTTGCAAAAAAAGTCAAAAAAAAAGTTTTTTTCCGAAATATTGAAGAAATAGCTATGTAAACTATTTGGGACACATTTTGCTAAGAACAATAGGTAATAAGTTACATGGATGAGAAAAAACATCTGCTTGATCAAAATGTCAAATTCTGATCCCCTCTAACTCAGAAAGTTTTCGACCGATCTTATTGAAAAATTGTGCCTGAATTACTATCTAATAGAACTAACTATCGGAAGACATCGATTTCAAAAGATGGTTCACTTGACATTTAATGCCCCATATATATTTTTATACAGACAAGTCTTAAATTTTGTTTTTTTTTTTTTAATTTAAGTACTAAGCATTTACTATTTTTCACATACATAATATATTTTTTTGGTTTTTCGAGTACTATTTTAAGTGTATTATTAACGGATAAAAAATCGATTTAGCGAAAAGGTTTCATATTGAAATCTTTGTCGCAATTGCTCAATTAGTTTAATTTGCCGTATTTTTTTTTCAGAATCGTCACTAATTAAACCGTTCGTTATTTTATCTCTCATTCTTCAAACTTGCATGAAAAATGTGGCGATAACATTAAACAATTTTCAATTGGGGACGATAATGTATCAAATTCTTTGCATTGTATTACAATTTGAAAACAAAAACTATGGACAAGAAATTTTAAATCAGAAAACAGCTTTGTTGGATCCGCTGCATTGCTTACTGGTTTAAAAAATAATAATACACCAAATTATAATCAGTATATTAATCACTTAAATGTTTCACTTTGAAGTATTGCTGGTTTTAACTCGAAGCACAGATTCACAATACGTTTAACGGCTATTTCAAATGACAGCCATCGAGTATCACAAGCCTTCAAGAGTTTGTGGGGCTCCTGTCCATTATATAACGATGAATATAATGTGTAATAACAATTTTGTCTTGAAAACGAATTTGCTAGACATTTATAGCTTTCAGATATAAAATACTATATTTCATTTTGAAACACTTGGTATTGGCAATTGTTATTTGTTCTTTTAATACTGCACAATTCTTGAGTATGTTGAAAAGCTAAATGAAAAACAGTAATGAATTAAAATGAAAATGTCTCACAAATTTAAATTTAGCCTTTTTATTTTCTCCTTATCCTCGAAATTTTTTGTTTTAGCTTCGTGGTTTTCTCTAGCCTTTTTTTATTTAAAAAATGCTATTTTCAAATTAAAAAAAGGCTAGAAAAAAGCCACGAAGCTAAAGCCAAAATTTCGAGGCTAAAGAGTAAATAAAAAGGCTAAATTTAGCCTCAAAAAGGCTAAACTGGCAACACTGCATGTTACTAATTTCCTTTTATACTAAATCTAATAGCACCTTATTTCTCTTCGCTAAAATTTTAAATACTCATTACTTAACCAATTTCTAATATCTAAATCATTTAGTTTTCCCTTTTCATGTTAAACTAAATCAATCTCTTACCATTATTTGTCTTGATATACATTTTACCATAATTAAAATATTTATCACTCCTTAGAATGATACGTTTCAAAGCCTTTATCTAAATGTAAGTACCATACAATTTTTTTACCGAGTAATCTGTCTTCCTTGTTCGTCCTCTTAACTACTTTGATTTATGCTTTCATTAGTACAAAAATATCACTTCATATCCATTAAACGTAAAATATGTAAGAAGATTCATTAATTAAAAATAACTTTTATTTAAATTATAAATATTTTACTACTTTTCATTTGCTGGCCACACAGTCAGCATTTAAAGGAAATAAATGTCACATTTTCTTTAAGTAACTAGATATTACGTAGGGCAATGGAGCGAAAGACAGAGAAAAAAATTGCTAAATAAACTTTACTACAATTATTTATTAGCATTATGCTAACAAACTATAAAAATGGACAACAATAGCAGCAGCAAGAACAACAAATATTATCTACTGTTACAGCAAAGAAATAACATAACATAACAAAAAAAAAAAAAAACAGCAGCAAAGTTTTATAAGTAATAGCAATAATGAAGAAAATGACATACATTAGTTTATGATTGTCAACAATTTGTTTAGGACTTATTCATTATTCTTCTTCAAAATAGAAAAAGACGGTTAAGGAAAAAAAAAAAAAACAGTCAACTATTAAACCAAATAAATAATACTAGTCGGTACTATGAAAATATATGAGGGATGGGTTAGAATGTTAGGTAAACAAAGTAGATAGCCACTTAATGTAGTGGGGTTAATTGGAAATTGACTTAAAATTTCTACATAAATATGGATATGTAAATTTTATAAGATTCTAATAATATTTGTAGCATTAATAACATACAGAATGTCAAATAACGGATCTAGGTAAAGCTAATTTTTGTTTTGATGATCGAAAATTTCAATTTGTGAGATTAGTGACAATTTTTATAACCCGATCAAAACAAGATGAGCGAGATGATGAGATTCTAAGACGATATAGTTATGTCCGTCTGTCCATCTGTCTGTTGAAAGCACGTAAGGAGCGGGCTGGCCGAAATTTTTCACTACTACTCTCTGTTCATAAAGTTTGTTTGGTATTGGAAATGGGCAATGTAGGTCTATGATTTTACCTAGCCCCCAAACAAATGTCCACCAGAATACTGTTTGAGCAGTAATAATTATGCTGATTATGCGGCAATTCTGGTAAATGTTTGCTCAGATTAGCTCTAAATATTTTAAATGTATGGCGAAATTCGGGCAACATTTGTTCCTATTGCCCACATCCGAAAATCATTGGGAGCTACGCAATCAGCTATTTTAAAACGTTTGCGAGCAGCAGGATTCATCCACAATCAGAAAAATTAGGTACCATACGAATTGAAGGCCTTCAAAGACGAGTTTGTATGTCTGAAATGCTGCTTGAACGCTATATGAGAACATTATTTTTGTACAGAATCATTTCCTGTGATGAAAAATGGATCTATTACGATAACCCGAAGCATATGAGATCGCATGTGAAGCCCGGCCATCAAGCAAAATCAACACCAGAGCCAAATATCCATGGCTCAAAGGTAATTCTCTGCAATGTGGGAGAGCGAAAGGGTCCTATCTATTATGAACTAGAGTTTTTCTTTTTTAATCGTTTTTTAACAATATTATAGTCACAGTAACTATTTACATGATTGTGTGTATCAATCATATATATGGTTACAGTAAAAACGTATATGTTTCTGACAACCATTGTCATTGGGAGACGTCTCATCACCACTTCTGTGAAATCTGACCATAAATTTTCTACTCAGGAAATTAGATCTCATGGGTTATAAAACTGTCGCCTACGCGGGTGACGTTGCAGTGGCAGTCGACTCAGTCTACTAAGCCGATGGAGCACTGACAGTGGATTGAGTGTAAACTCAACCAAAATCGAGTGTAAACTCAACCAAAATTGAGTGTAAACTCAACCAAACTGTTCACAAAGAAGTACAAGATTCCTCATTTCTCGCTTCCCCGATTAAGTGGTGTTGAACTAACATTATCGGACAATGCAAAATACTTGGGTTAGTTATTCTGGATAGTCAACTATCCTGGAAACCCAATAGCCTTTCAAGGACATCAAATGCCTTAACGGTAATGTATGTCTGTATGAAGGCCATAGGTATGCAGTGGTGTATTAGACCCCAGTTTGTTAACTGGCTATGTGATACGGTCATTAGGCTAAACGGGATTGGGGCGTGGAAACATGCTTCATACGGTCACGCCAGTATAATAGGTAGCATTCAGGATCTTCCAGATAATATCGATTACTGCTTTTATAAGCCCTTCATAACGAGGAACTTCGGCTTCTCAATTCGGTACGACAAGGAAGTAGTGGACGGACCTTTATATGACACAACCGACAACGGACGGATCTAGGAAGGGAGATCGAGTTGGCGTATGTGAACTCACATGTGCTACAACCAGAACGATATGGCCACAATTGAATAGTGGACACACAACATATCTTCTTGGCTTGACACGCTCACAATTGAGTGGTGTAGTGGCGGTCAATACTGGACACTGCACTTATGTCAACCATGCGATGAGGCTTGGCTTACCCTACAACGAATTCGGGTTAAGTTGTCAAAACGAGGAGGTTGATGAGACCATTTTTCATCTCCTTTGTCATTGTGCGACATTAGGAGATCTTAGCTCGAAGGTTCTGGGACATCGATCCCTATTTTGTGTTTCTAAGCTCTCAAATATGAGGCTAGAGTGCACTAATGGCTTTATAAGGAATAGTAATTGGCTAATCAGACCAGACATGGGGATATCCATAGAGTGACCTAATAACCGCCAATTCACTGGTACGATTTTAATTAATTTTCTCTCCTCTCTTTTTTCGGACTCTCTTCACTTTCTGCCCCCTTCTCTTTTTCATTACTATCTGTCCTACTTTTTCCATCCTTCTACTTTCAGCTAACACAAAGGGACCTATTGCCTGGATTCACGTAAGCTGCTCCCTTTCCTGTTTTCACTTTGTGGCTGCCTGGAACCCTAACTTTCTAACCTAGCCTTTTTTGTTAAAACTTTTTTCATATTTTAATATCGAACATCTATTGTGAGGACCTAAATTCTAGTAATAGACCCACTTAAATTAATTTTTACAAACAAAACTTAGTAATAGGCCAAATAAAGAAAATATTATTCGTTTTATTGGGCAGATGATGGATAACATCCATCATAGGGGGGCGGATTACATCCGCCAATATTTGGAATTGTTTAATTTCAGGTATCCCGAGGACGATGGGGTACATAATGTCGAAAGAGCCGTACAGTCAGGGGCAGGTGGTGGGTTCAATACTGGCTGCGAAAATCAACATAGAGAAGTCAGTACCGATGGTGTCAGCAGAGGGGAATCAACAGAGTGTAAGCAGAGAGGAGACAACGGAGAGGAGACAACAGAGAGGAGTCAACAGAGTGTATCAGAAAATGGGTAGTCACGAGCGTGATATTCATCCGTATTGAAGAGGACACAAGAAAAAGAAGGAAGTAGCCAAGAATAAAACGAACAAAATATCAACAAGCGATATAACCCACACAAGCATCACCAACACAGTACCACACACACAGATCAACAACAAACAAACAGTTGATAACAATCAAATAATTGAGATGATTTTAGCAACAACTGCTATTGGTTCGAACATTTTGTACTGCAGTAGGTACAAAGCTACAATATTTGTAGAAAACAATAATATATAAGCTAGTGTAACAGAGCAATCGATCTCTTTTGTGTTGTGCTAGCGAACGAGGAAGACGTGTGACAAGCCGGTAAGATCAAAAATATAAATTAAACAAGTTACAGAGCAGTGCTAGGAAGTAATTAAATTGGATTTGGTAACACCGATCCTTGTGTAGCGAGAACAAGGCGCCTGTTTACAACCAGCTAACTAGACGGATTACATTCTACCTTACCCAAAACAGATTTACATCCGTGGAGGGGGAGAACAGGGCACTGGCTCAGGGCAAGAGTGGTAGATATTTTTTTGGCAATAACACTCGGAAAAATTAGGGACAAGAGTAGATTCTAGGATTACATCCTAGAATATTATAAGAGCAGGAACTAGTGGACAGGAGTGGTAGGGTACCGGTACGTGTCACATGATAGTTCACGGAGCAACAGCAAGTTGTTCTCAATAAAAAAGCATTCAGTTTGCATTTGTGGTTCAATAAATAGAGTTAAGCTATTAATATTAAAAAAATAAACTGTGAAAGTGAAAAGAACAAAGATAAAGTCTTTTAAATTTTATGTTAAGGACCCTGGACTAGACTGAACGCTACTCAAGCTTCAAAGCCCGAGTAACCGGAGGTTACCTACACTATATTTTTCAGATCTTGATACAATATCACTGATTTTCACAAGATAAAATACAAAACTAACCAAAAGCTCTGAAGGATGTATGGGTTCTCCGAAAAGTTTACTTCAAAAGAATCAAGAAATTAAAAACAAATCCATACTGAAAGAGATAACAGATTCGTAGTGTCAACCCAATTTGTTGCCAATCGAATGATTTGGTTGCACACATAATATTTTTGGGTTCTTGCAACAGAAAATATATTTAAAATTCACCCTCGTATACATCAGGAATGAAAAACCTAACTTTTCATATTGTTGATATAGAAAACCAGTAAATAAAACATTTATTTTCATAACTAAATAGTCATTATTATACTGTGACGTGACGCTGATGGTAGTAGCGGCGTTGGTTGGGGTGCTTAATGGCAGTAATTCATATGGTTGTTTCCATTCCGTTAAGCACAATGTCTTAGCCTTTAACTTCCTTTTCCGTTTATTTGAACTCACGCAAAAGCGAAAAAAAATAACTTGACATCTGCTTTTACTTTAGCGTTCACTTCATATTTTAAACTTACATTTTATGAAAATTCATTCAACATTTTGTTAAAAAGGAAAAATAAATGACATTCCAATTATTCTTATCATAGAAAATTGTGAAATATGTATTACTTATCAAGACCAAACCTTTCTTTTCCAACATTCTTCTTCACTGGCCATTCCCCGGCAACATGACAGTGTATTATAACTACGAGTCATAGAGTGAGCAAGGAGAAAGAGTCTTAGTATATATGTGCATGTCTGCCTTTGGTGGTCAAATTATGTCATAGAGTTTATCATAACTATTTAGTGGCACTCATCCATTATCAACGTTGCTGAGTAAAATACATATATTTTTCTACTTGCTCTTGTTGTTTGGTTTTTTTTCCAGTACAACATATTTTGTTATTTTTTTGTAGTAAAATTAGTAGTAGTTTTATTATTCATTTTTCATAAAATACTTTAGCTTACCAATTACTAAATTAAGTTTATTTCTAGTTGTCTTTTTAGTTGGTAGCATAATAAATTGTAGTTAATCTAAGGTTATGGCCACTAGGGATTTTGGTTGCAACTTCAGAAACTAAACTAAAATATCTAAAAATGTAATCATTATTTAAACTAAAAATTTTTATATTTTGTTCAGCTTTATCTGAATTTTTTTTATTTATTTTAAAAATTATTTAAACTAAACAAAATCCTGTAAATAATAAATGTCGTATTTAAAATAAATATAATAATGAATAAATTTTTTAAGGGAATTTGTAAGCAAGTGTTGTACAGAAAATATTATTTTCAAAATAATACTTCAAAGCAAGAAGTATTATCAAACATTTCCTGGAATATTTTAATTTGAGTACAAATAATCACAAATACATGTTGTATTTAAAATGGCTCATATCAAATTTATTTCAGTATTTAAAGTTTTAATTATTTTTTTCCTTCAACCTCTTCTGACTGCACCCAATTTATAAACACTTTATTTTTTAATCCTCTTTACTGTACAAAAAATTCTTCAATTGGAAAATTAACTTAAATAAAATAATACTAATTCCTTTTAAGCTTGTGCTTATTAAACTCTAGTATATTTTAAATTATACCTATATACTATAAAACATTGAGTACATATAGATAATATAGTAAAAACAAAAGTGATAGTAAAAAATTACCATGTCAAAGAAAAATGGCAAAATTGTTTCGAAATCATATACAAACGAGTCGTAGATGAAAACATAGGCTTAATGAAAATTATTTTTGTGATCACCCTTTTAGAATACAAGATTAGATACAGCGTTTTAAAATCGATCACCTCTGGCACAACACGAGATGCTGCCAGGCGTGGCAGACCCCGGAGTAGCCGATCTGCAGAGAATATTGCTGCTGTAGCCGAGGATGTCATGGAAGCGCCGTCGACATCGAAGAGACGACGTGCCACGCAAATGGGTATCAGTCGACGGTCTTTACAGCGAATTTTGTTACAAGATTTGAAGATGTTTCCGTACAAAGGCCAGACGGTGCATCAGCTGTTAGCTGCTGACCGCCAATCGCGTCTACCATACGCTCAAGCCATCCTTAATCACCACCAAGAGGAAGATGATTTTTCATCAAAAATAATCATGAGTGATGAGGCCCATTTCCATCTTAGCGGGTACGTAAATAAGCAAAATTTACGCTACTGGGGCACTGAAAATCCGCGTGTAACCCACGAAGAGCCATTACATCCGCTCAAAGTCACTGTATGGTGTGCTGTTTTCGATGGAGGAGTCATCGGACCTTTTTTCTTCGAAGACGTCGCGGGCCAAACGGTTACTGTGAATGGTGAGCGCTACAGAGCATTGATCAACGAGTTCTTTTTGCCGCAACTTGATGAATTGGGATTGGAAAACATGTGGTTCCAACAAGACGGTGCAACGGCACACACTGCACGTGCCACAACCGATATGCTGAAGGATGCATTTCCCGGGCGCCTAATCTCCCTTTTTGGCGATTTGCACTGGCCAGCAAGATCGCCTGATTTGACCGCTCCAGACTTCTTTTTGTGGGGCTTTTTGAAGTCGCCTCAGACTCTTGAAGTTCGCCTTAGACTCTTAAAAACAATATCCGTCAAGAATGTGAGGACCTATCGCCGGAAGTTTTGGCCAAAGTGATGGAAAATTCCATAAAAAGGGCTCAAATGATAATCAACTGTGGCAGCGGCCATTTACATGACATCATATTCTCGACTTGATATAAAAAAAATTAAAAGACCAAATAAAAATAATCCACAAGAAGAATCTAAGTTTTTCATTTTTTTTTTATTTACAGCCAAAAAACATCGGAAGTTTACTTTTGCGCCACCTTGTAGAAATAATGACAACTTTCAGTAAATCACAATATATATCTATAAAAATAAAAAATCAAATATCGTTTTTTAGTAATTGCGTCAGTTGAGAACGGCTGGACCGTTTTAGATAACATTTTCTTTAAATGTTCTCCATAGTCCAACTAAGGTTTTTACGGAAAGGAAAATTGACCAAGCTATTTGCGATTTATCTAAAATCGGAAAACCGCTGCATCGATATGTAGTAAACCAATTTAGGTTTTTACTGAAAGAAAAATTTTTCGATATATGTAAGATCGCAGACCGATTAGGCTAAAGTCCTCTAAAGTTTTTTTTCAGAAAAAAAGTTTTACACGCCCACTAATATGCCCACTTATACTGCCGCTTATCAAATACATCTGCAAATATGTGACCAAAGACAGTGACATGACTGTGATTGGAGTTAGTGTGCAAAATTCCAACGATGAAGTCACTCAATTTCAAATTTGCCGCTATGTTAGCAGTAACGAATCAATTTGGCGCATTTTTTTATTTGCCATTCATGAAAGATATCCAACTGTTGTACGTTTAGCCGAACATCTACAAAATGGTCAATGAGTGGACTTTACTGAGGACAATGTATTACGACGAATTGGTCGACTGGCATTTACAATATTGACTTGATTTTTTGAAATGTTCCGGAATGATGCATTTGAACGAACACTGCTATAGTACGAAATGCCAAGATATTATTGGAATCAATCGTCAAAGAAATTCCAACGGCGGAAACAACGAAGTCTAGTTCCAGGTTTTCCCATCTAAGAAACGATGAGTGTTTCAATTTGCGCTTGCTATTAGTCAACGTTCGTGGCTCAACATCATTTCAAGATTTGTGAATTTTGTAACACATATAGAGAAGCGAGTCAACGCTTGCGATTGTTAGAGAATGACATTCATAGAGAATACAGCCACGGAGATGATGTGATTTCTTTAAATGCTCATCAAATACGAACATTGCTTTCGATAATTATCTCAACATGCTTCCCATCTAATCCGATGGGAAGCTTTGCTTTGTGGAGCAAATACAAAGAACATTCCATTGTAGAATCGACAACAAAAATATGCGTACGAAACTCTTATGAAAGTTGTGAAAACTGAAGGGATTTTTTTTGACGCTCCCGGTGGAACTGATAAAACTCGCAGAATGATATTTCTCTTGCACTGGCACTTGCTTCATCTGCAATTGAAGCTACGTTGTTGGAAGGCTGTCGTACTGCTCATTCAGTACTCAAGTTGCCATTGAATATACAAATTGGTGAAAATCTAACATGCAACATTTCCTAGAACAGTGCGATGGCCAACGTTTTGGAGCTAACTAATCATTTGGGATGAGCACACGATGGCGCATTAGACAAAACGTTGCAAGATTTACGAAACAATCAAAGCCGGTTTGTTGGTGAGATGATTATGATGGTAGATGTTTTTCGGCAAACATTGCCAGTGATTTCAGTGTCAACGCCAGGCGATGAAAAACATTGATGTCGACGAATTTAATTTTAAGATTCAAAGATCCAACCGAGTATTTAAACTCGCTGAAATTACACGGATTTTTATGGCTGACACATTGTACATATTTTCAAATCAAATGTAAATCAAACATTCTACAATACCTTTTTTCCCTTTTTAACTATTTTTACACATTTCAAACAGCTTCTCGCAAATTCACAAATCGAACACAAACTATTTCTTATTTGGACAGGACAACGTCTGTCGGGGCAGCTACTTGTAAATATAAATGTTTGTACCTTAAAAGGGGATAAACCACTGTAGCGATCCCCTTGAAATTTTACTGTATATACCCTATATTTAGAAGAAACTACATGCTGCTCTTATTTTGAAATTTCAAGTGGGCGTGGCACCTCCCATACAAAGAAAATATTATGGAATATCTACTGAACTATAATTGAGAAAGCCGCAAAACTTAGCGGAATTTACTTCGGTACTATTGGCTGGGCATGATTGTATAAATGGACGTGGCACCGCCCATAGAAGGTGAATAATTATTTCTGATTAACTGGAGAACTATAATTGTGAAACTTTATACGAATAAATTTCTTTGCAATGCATTAAGTTTAAATAAAAATGGGACGGATCGCAACAGGGCGTGCAAATAGTAAATAGTTATTACTAAATATCTTGAGAACTATAATTGCAGATTCCTTAAACTTTTCCCGAATGGTTTCTGGATCGGATTATTGGGCATCATAATTCCCATACAAAGTAAATAGTTAGTCTCGAATATCTGGAGCACAATAACTGTAAAATTATTTAAACCTTTAACGAATAAATTTATCATAACAGTGCTTAGTCAATTTTGAAAATCTTTGTCTGAATTTTTTTTTAAATATTGGAATGGTATCTCCAATAAGAAGTTTATAGTTATTTTCGAATATCAAGTGAACTGTAATTGTGAGGGTCTTTAAACTATGTGTAAATTATGTTAATGCCAGTGTAATGTTAAGCCAAGGGGAATCAGATAAAGGGACTTGTCTCCTCTCTCACAAGCAAGTATTTATTATCTAATATCTGAAGAATTATAATAGTCAGATTCTCAAAACATATAGTGAGTTATTTTGTTATTATTGTACGTAGTTGAAAACTATTGAACACAAATGCAATTGGTTGGTATCAGAACATGAAAAGCAATGGAAATTTCAATTTATTTCGCCAAGTTATTTCTATGAAATTCATCGTAGATTGATCCATATCTGACCATAGACCCCATATAAAGTACATTTTCAAAAATCACTTAGAAACAATAAATCTGTAATAAATTTCGTTATCTGGTTAAAATATGACTTAAATAATCTTCATATTTGTAAAAATCGCCAAACTGATTTTTCTGAAGATCGGGCTATAAATAACCATATCTCCCATAAAAGGGCCTCTTGCGAAAATTACTTAAATGAGCAAAAATCTCTTATAAACATCGTTATTACTTAAGTTGCAATTTGACACAAAAAATCTTCATGAACACTAAAAATGTCTTATCGAATTTTATGAATATCGAACCATATTTGGTCACAGCTCCCATATAAAGACCACTTCCAAAAAACACATTAACCTAAAAAATTTTACACAGATCAGTTGTATGTACACAAAAACTAAACTGCTGGATTTTCTGAATATCTGTTCATTAGAGCGACTCACTTTATAAGGAGAGGAAAAAAGTGATTTTTATTAGAGTATACCTTGATTTGTTTTATGAAAATTTCCAAAATATTTTGGGACTACTGATAACCGTTCTTGAGCTGGAACAATTAATAATAAATTTGTTTCAGTTTTTTCTAAATATTTCCATTTTCTTCCAAGACAAAATATAGTTAGTATATCATAATTTGAAAGGGCTTGTCAATTCCTATCTAACAGTTTATACCTGATTTCCAGCCTGGCGTTTAATATTGGAATATTTCACAATTCGAAAGATATTTCAAGCAATTTTTTATGAAAATTTTTATGTTTTTGAAAGTAATTTAAAATCCTTTAAACATTACTTGATTTATGTAAGTTATTTGAAAGCTACCAAAAGTTGATTTCAACACACAGACGGTATCTATAACGATCCAGAATATATACATATGCATATACTTAATGGGGTCGCAAATGAAAAATGTACAAATTAAAAACGGAAAGTAAAACGAATATATGTATATAACCTTGCCACTCATGGTGAAGGTTATAACAATACTCAAATACAAATTCAGCTAAGTATCAGTAAAATAAAATTTTTCACGAAAAACATTGCCCATTTGCCAAAATACTTTTATGATAATCACTATAAGTGCAAATACATTTGCTTAAAATCTTCTTATTCTGCATACGTTGCTCCATTTAATCTGAAACCTATTTACTTAATATACTTTACTTATAAATATTCTATATACTTATTTCTCTTACACATTATCCTTTATAACCTGTATTTTTGTTCGTGAAACACAGTTGTTTTACTCTATCAAAAATGCATTAAAATTAATCACTATAACAACAATAATGCTGCCTGCCAACCTGGCGTGTTATAAGTATAATTTTAAATACAGATTTTTTATACGTAGATAATTTATAAAATATACACACTTGACTTTAGTGGCAGACTATCCAATGTTTACAAGATGATTTTGCATGCAACAGTCAAATGAATGCTGTATTGGGGGTACAGTGGATAAGTAATACAAAATAGAGTAAGTATTTTCGTAGCAATTTATTGGCTTTTTCTTTGCTTGGCGTGACATGGATTCTTTAATTTTGAAACATGTATGACAATTACACCAGCGCCTAATAAATTTGTCCAACCGGAGTTTAAAAACTTTGTGTTATTCAGCCTTCATGCCGATACATATAAAATCTGATAACATATCATTTCTTAGAAGGCTGATTAATGTCATCAATATAACTATATATCAAGACCATAACGTTCACGATTAAAACTCTCTTACTGTTTGATTTACAGAGTATACGAGTACAACGCAGAGTTTAATGCATAATATACGATATAGAGCACATCATAATCAAAGATTATAGTTAAAAACAAAGATTTAAAACTTGGAACACAGAATCTTTATGGTCATACAAAATTTCAATAAAAATGTTCACATCGCATTTGTTTGACTTTAATCGAGGTTCAAAGTCCAAATTTTATACAACAGTGGTGTAAAATCGCTCTGCTAAATCGACCCACCGTAAAAAATTGTAAAATTATTTAAACCCTTTATCATTACTGTACGGAGTTTAGCTGAAAATAGGCCTATTATACAAGGTAAACAGTAGTTTCGAATATCTGGAGAACTATAATTGTGAAAGTCTTCTATCTGTAAATCAATTTCAGTTAAGTTCGACTTTATAATACCCTACACTGAGGGTGGGTTAACAGCCTGTAACTTTTTGAATTTCCCGTCTCTTAACTGAAAGGGCAACACTGCTCCTATCAACAGTATCTGTCAGTTGACTCCAGTCAAAATTTGAACATGCTGCATAATTTAGTTTGTGTTTGACAGCATTAAGCATCATATTTTGCAGAAAAAACCATCACTCAATCCACGGCTAAGTTTGGTTAATGCTATAGGAACTTTGCACCATCCATTTTAATGGTAAAAAGAGGTTTACTGAGTTTCTATGTGGCCGTACAAGCCAAGCATTCAGGTGGCCCAGTTGAGGTCTCTACACCCGAAACAATTGAACAAATTCATGATTGTAAGTGTGAGAGACTGTGGAAGCCATGGGCAACTCACATGGCTCAGTGATTTCCATTTTGAATGATTACTCGGGTATAAGAAAGGTTTGCGTAAGATGGCGCACAAAAAGGAGCACACATTAGCAGTTTCCATGGCACACATTAGCAGTTTCATTCTATGAATTAGACTACGAATTGGTCCTTTTTCCTCCTATTCTCCAGACTTAGCCCCGAGCAACTATTTCTAGTTTCCAAACTTGAAACAGTGGCTCGACGGGAAGAGATTTGACAAAAAGAATGAAATTATCTCACAAAAAAATAAGAATAACAAAATTGGAAAAACGATTTGGGCAACAATATCGTAGTTGAGTGCAAGTGCCTATCTGTTCCCAATTGTTTCCAACGATCCTACGAGTTTGGTCAAACAATGGGCTTTATGACTACGGCAGCTACGGAGTAAAAATAGGGCGCAAGGGACTGAGAGTTGATTATGTTTTGGATTCAGCCTTTATCTATCAGAAAATAAAATGAAGACGTTTGCGTAAACTCCAATCTGCCTTCAGCTAATCAAATTATGTTTGGCAATTATGTTTGCCTATAGGTTGAAACATAAGTCTATATAAATTCCAAATGTTTTGATATTTTGAGTTAATACTGACTAGCTGTTATTATACATGTATCTTAGAGCTGAGCTTCATGATAGTGGAGTAGTCCAATCTGTATGCTTTGCAAAAAGGGCATATTTTCACTCTTACTGTGTATGAGTTTAAGGCTTATATGGGTATTATTATACAAATAAATTTAGTGAAGCTCCCATAAACAAGTCTCTATTGGCCTACTGATCCAACTTTTCACCAAGCTCAGATCACAGGTGTCATGCAGGTGTCACGGCTCAGATTTGAAGAAATAACAGCTAATCTTCACTTTTGCGACAACAATAAGGCAGATGGTAGTGACCGTGGTTATGAAAGGACACATTGCCATGAAACAATATATGAAGAGCAAACCTATTTCATGGGGATTCAAACTTTGGTGCTTATCTGAGTGAAAAAAAACCATTCGTTGCTGTGGTGTCTACCTCGTCTCAAATTTTATTGACACAACAGCACTATTCAGCTTCAGCCGAAAATGTTTGGTCGTCAAAGGGTTAAGGGAGACTATATTGAAAAATAAAATTATTTTTTATCCAAAAACCTGTGTCTTCTCGCATATTA
Source organism: Calliphora vomitoria (assembly GCA_942486065.2). NCBI lineage: Eukaryota > Metazoa > Arthropoda > Insecta > Diptera > Calliphoridae > Calliphora > Calliphora vomitoria. Next base: position 74,495,889 of record OW818032.2, read on the forward strand.
CTTGTTTTATTGGGTATGTGACTTAAAAATGCGAAATTAAAATAGATGGCGTATCTTTTGAATGCCGTTTATGGTTTTTAATAACTTATATGTCATTTTGAAGGGTATATATCTGTCATTTATTCTCACTTAGTCGTTGGACATTCTAATGTAAACAGCAACGTTTTTTTTTTTTTTTTGCATTGAAAATGTCAGATTTTGTGCCAACAAAGCGTCATATGCGAGAAGATTAAAAAAAAAAGTGTCGCTGAAGCACACTGATTGCTCACCAACGCTTCCGGTGAATGTGAGAGATGATTTGTTAGGTTCAGAAGTGGCGATTTAGACATGGAAGACAAAGATCGTACAGGCCAGCAAAAAAAATTTGAAGACCAAGTATTGGAGGCACAATTCCACGAAGATTGTTGCCAAACTCAACAGGAGCTTAAAAAATCATTGAAAGCTACTCAAGCAGCAATTTCAAAACGTTATCGAGCAGCAGCATTCGTCCTAAAGCAGGGAAATAGGGTACCATACAAAATGAAACCTCAAATACGATTGTGTCTGAAATGCTTCTTGAACGCTATAAAAGGAAATCATATTTTTATTGAATCTTTACTTTCAATAAAAATGTTTCCATTGCGATAACCGGAAGGGTAAGAGATCGCATGCGAAGCCAGTCCAACCAGCCGAATGGACACCAAAGCCAAGTATCCATGGCGATAAGGTAATGCTCTGTATTTGGTGAGACCAAAAGGGTCCTATCTATTATGAGCTACTGAAATTTGGGCAGACCATCACAGGGAACCTTTACCGAATGCAACTGATTCATTTGAAGCGAGTATTGGCCAAAAAGTGCCCAGAATATGCGGTAAGACATGAAACCGTAATATTCCATCATGATAGCGCTCGGCCACATGTTGCGATACCTGTTTAAAACTATTTTGAATGAAGTGATTGGGAAGTTTTGCCTCACCCACTTTATAGTCCGGACCATTCCCCGTCCGACAACTATTTCTCTCGATCGATGCAGAATGCTCTGTCTGGGATACGATTCACTTTGGAACAGAGTATCCGAATACTCTTTCTGCATTTGCTTGATTGGTTCTTGGCCTCAAAGGATGAGCAGTTCTTTTGGCTCGGAATCCGTATGTTGTCAGAAAGATGGGAAAAGGTAGCAGCTAGCAATGGCCAATGTATATACAAATATTTCAAATAAAAAGCTAAAAAATTAAAAAAACCCGCATCTTTACTTGTTCAATTTATCCCACTGTACACAATACATTGTACTAAAAAACTAAAGATATGCGACAAGATGTTGTAGTTGAATCAGGAACGAGCGAGAGCAAATAAATGAAAGAAACTATTATAGAAATTTTACTACTGAACACCGTCTGTTCATTTCCTGTTCAGAACAAAGTTGAAGCATGTAAAATTAATAAAATTAAATGGAAAACTTTACTTACCCGCATACATAAGTAGCGTCAATAAATTTAACAGCCAATGTGTCATGATGATGTTGATAATTCTGATGCTAACGCTACTGCTGCTGTTGCTGTTGCTGCTGCTGCTATTTGTATGAAGACAACTTTTGTATGTCTTGCTAAAGCTGGCTGGTGATGGTGACAATGTTGACAATATGGTTCGGTTTGGAGGATGTTAAAATTTTACACGTTTTCTTATTGTTATGATGAATGCAGATGTTGAATGTTCAATGTTGATGTGGTTTTTTGCTACGTTTATCCTTTACTATTTTATTTTATTTTACTTATTTTTATATGAAAACAAAAAAATAAAATAAAAAAAAGCAGAAGATATTTATTTGCTCTAAATGAATGACAGCGCAGTGTCACGTTATAGTCAGGAATTTTCTTTATTCTTAAATGGCAGCAGGAGTTGAGCAGCTTCAATGTAGTAAACGTGTTGATTTATGTACGAAAAATGCGTTTCTTTCCGGTTAGTTTATTAAGAAGATATATTTACTTGTTTTATTTATTTTTATACATTTTTTTTTAAATATGTTGCCAATAATAAAGACCATAAACTATAGCAGGAGTATGGCAAGCGTTGTTTAAATATTCGTATATAAAATTAATGGGCAAACTTTCATTTTTGCTGATTATTTGCGTGACAGGACGGTGGTTTAAGTTACTACTACTGCTACTGATACTTGTACTCACTTACACTCACTCTGTTGCTCTGTTTTCTTTAGTTTTTTTTTTATTAAATCTCAACAGATATTGTGGGTAGTTCTTGTTTAAATAATGCCTTATTGCAAAACAATTTCATAAACTTTAGTTACATAGGTAAGGGCAATTGCGTTGGAAAGATGTCAGAGTTATAAGAATATTTAACAAAAGATCTGGTAGAAGTTTGTATTTAATTAAAACAATTAAATATACACTAATATCCGGCAGCAATTAAACACACACTCTCAACTCTGTTCAGCTGCAAATACTCTTATACTCATAGCAATAAAAAGTAGAGAGTAAATCATAAATTTTACACAAAATGTCACTGTTTGAGTTTGCAAATTTATTAATTTATTTGCGCCCCAGGTTTATTGTCTACATAGAGGTTTTCATTTTAACCAGTCTCATGTACAGGCAAACAGAGAGAGTTTTTATTTTCATTACTCTTTAATTGGTTTCAATTTACGTTGTTATTATGGACACGTGATGTCCTTTTTGTTTCCGTTAGACTCTCACATTAACTGTTGCTTTATTTATTTGCCCAGTATTTTTTTTTTTTTTTTTTTAATTCAGCTTTTTCTCACATTCATTGTTTTTCAAATCCTTCACTTCGTTTGAGTTTTATTTCCTGTTCACATGAAGTAATGTTTGTATTGGTTGTCAGCTTTTGACACTTGTGTTTCACAATATCTCTGTAATTGTAATCTTGTTTGTTTGTATAACTTTCCGTTTTTTTTTTTTTTTTTGTATTCTTGTTTTATTTTACAGCTTATTGTTATGGCCTGGTCTTCTCATTCATTTGCCTGCTGTAAAGACAAAAGTAGAGAAAAGCTATTAGAAATATGATATTTTATTGCAAATTCAACGTTATACGTATAAATACTATAAGTGCCTGTTGGCACTGTAAAAATCAAAAGAAAACAACACTGCAAATTGCTATTAAATAAATGATTTTATGTTACGTGTAAACTGAAATTGCTTAATTGGTGGACCATTTTGTGATTTATAGCAAATTTTAAAAGTCTTGTGATGCCGTTTAATATTGCCAAACAAATAAATAAGAAATTTTATGTTGGTATCATGAATTAAGCAAGGAATTTATAAAAGAAATTATTCGTATATAAAAAGAACATCAAACAAAAATAGCTTACAAACGAATTAATAAAATTTTTTTAATAGCCCAAGAAAGTTCGTTTAAAAATAATTGCTAAATTAAATAAAACAACCAAATATTAAAAGTATTAAGTATAAAGAATATAAAGACATACATTTTTTTTCTTTAAACTTTTTTTAGAGTAATTCACGATAGTACTTTATACAAGGTGGCGCAAAAGTAATCCTCCTGTCAGAAAATGCTATAAATTTTGCGATTGGCCCCTAATGTCAGTTCTGTTTTGACATTTGTGTAGTAAACACATGCGAAATACACGTTATTAAACAATGTTACGCTACACTGCTCCAGAACGCGGAATATTGCTGACTATTTATTTGACCAATAATCGGCAAAATTTATAGCATTTTCTGATAGGAGGATTACTTTTGCGCCACCTTGTATATACAGGGGAGTCATAATTTGAATGCACTATACGATATGTCCAGTGCAATTAGTCAAAAAATTCACAAAAATATTAACTATGTCAAAATTGCTAGCGAAATATAGCAGATTTAACGTCGGTGGAAAATAAATGGGGGCAACCTGGAACTGGATTTCCTTGTTTCCGTGGTTGAAATTTGTTCACCATTCATTCCAAGTGTAACATCTTGACATTTCGGAGTATAGCAGCGTTCGGGAAAATTCATCATTCATTAAAAAAATTGTTGTAGATGCCGGTCGATAAGCTCATTGTAATACATTCTCCTCAGTAAAGTACACTTTTTGACTATTTTCCAGATGTACGCCAAATAAAAAATGCGACAAATTGCTTCATTATTGCTAACATAGATGCTCATTTGAAATTGAGTGACTTCATCGTAAGAATTTTACACACTGACAACAATCACAGCCATGTCACTACCTTTCGTCACATACTTGCGGATAAATTTGATAAGTGGGCGTTTAAGTTGATGCAGACAATTTTTCTTTCTGTAAAAAATTTTTGTGGCAATAGTGAACATATTAAAAAAATTAGCCAAATCAGTCCAGGCGTTCAGCGATTTCAGATATATTTCGATATTTTACAAAGGGAATGACAAAATCAATATACCCCCCCACCTTTTTTGATGTTTGGCATAAAAACGCCAGCATCCAACTACTGGTCAGCCAAAATTACTTTTCAAGAACATGATATTTGGAAGGAAAAAATGGTCATGGTACCAGAAAGGTTGGGAAGCACTGCTTTATAAAGTAAACTACAAAACTCATTTAAAGTTTTTTTTTTAATTTTAAATAAAACACTTGAAATAGATTTGGTTGAAAGAATTTTAACTACCACCAGAAAGATCAATTTTTCTAGCATTTCGACAGTTATATAGCTCATTACTCTAGCAGTGATGGCTCCCAAGTATTGAATCATAACTTTTGTTTTTCAAAGTGCAAAGTTGAATAATTTAATATATATGCATTTAATGCTTATTTTGGTTCACTCTCGTCTCAATAACGATATTTGCATATATTAATGTATGTCTTAAAATTTCGAGATTTTTCCAAACTTTTAGGTTTTATTTTGAAACATTTGTACAATATATATTGATTCAAACTATTGACCACTGTTAGCTATAACCTTTTCCCATCTTTTTGGTAACATATCGATTCCGCGAAAAAAAAGTTGCTCATTTTTTGAAGCCAAAAACGAATCATGCCAAATTCGGATACTCTGTTCCAAAGTTAATCGTATCCCAGAGACAGCGTTCTGCAACAATCGAAAAGTGGGTGAGATAAAACTTCCCAACGACTTCGTTCTAAATATTTGTGGCCGATTGTTGTCATAATGGAATATTACGGTTTCATGTCTGCTCATTCTGCTCATTCTGGTAAATTTTCGGCCAATACTCGCATCAAACGAATCAGTTGCATTCGCTGCAGGTTGCTAGTGATGGTCTATGCAGATTTCAGCAGTTTATAATAAATAGGACTCTTTTGGTCCCACTAAATACAGAGCATTACGATAGCGCCATGGCTGGTCGATCGGGTTTCACATACGGTCTCTTACAATTCGGGTTATCGTAATGGATCCACTTTTCATTAAAAGTAATGATTCGATGCAAAAATGATTATAAAACTTTCAAGCAGCATTTCAGATATGCAAAATCGTCTTTTAATATCTCTCGGCTTCAATTTGTATGGTACCCAATTTTCCTGCTTTTGTATGAATCCTGCTGCTGCAAACATTTTCAAATAAATGCTTGAGTAGCTCTTAATGATTTTGCAAGATTTTTGTTGAGTTTTGCAATAATATTCATGGAGTAATGCCTCGAATTCTTGGTCTTCACACTTTTTTGGCTGGCGATCTTTGTCTTCCATTTCCAAATCGCCACTTCTAAACCGAACAAATCATCTCTCGCGTGTTCATACCGATGCTTCTGTCATTTCCTAATCTAAACAAAACTTTGGTTGTTTACACTATAATGCCCTGTGACAAAATAAGAATAACAGATATGTACCCTTGAAAATGGCATATAAGTTATTAAAAACAAAAACCGCATTCAAGAGATACACCATGTATTGTAAATCCCGCATTCCTAAGTCATACAGTGAATAGTTATCCAGTAGTAAATGTGTATATATTAAATTGTATTAGAGATTTATAAGTGGGAGCTATTGCCAATTATGGACTGATCGCCACAAAATCTTGCAGTATGATTTTTACATACATACGACTGATGTATGTAAAAGCTAAGTTCAAGTCTTATAGGTATTTAAGTGATTTTCGAAAGTAAACCAAAGTATTTAGGAAATATGATCAAATATATATCAAATTTCCAAAACCTAACGGTTTGTCTGTGTAAAATTTTGTTTTGAAATTGATATTTATTAACCTACATACATATCTTATGTATGTAGGTTAATGTGTTTTTTGAAAGAGGTTCTAATGGGAGCTATAACCAATTTTGTCAAAATAATTAACACTCTCTTTACATTTTTTTAAAATACTATTTTCCATTGCGCTCTATTAATTTAATCCTCCTAGTACCTTCTCATATTGTGATCATTGCTACTCATTTGTTTTTTGGCAGAGCTAGATATATCAGGAGCAGAGCTACGTACATAGAATATTCATAGAATTATTATTTTTTTTTTGGATAGATCTGGTGTTAACTCTTACATTATTTTTCAGACTTTTTAAAAAAGCTTGCAAGGCAAATGATTTTACCACATTTGAAAAACGTCAACACAACCAATAGCTACCTTGATTATTACGAGACAATTGGTAACATTTTGGGTCCTGACTCAGTACCTGCGTCTCCGATAGAGTCGATCCCTGTTGCTTGTAAGTTATGCTACATATGTACGACTAGGCTAAAGCGAAAAACTACACACTTTTGCCTGCAATGTAGTAACCCAATGTGTGTAGGATGTAGCAAACGTATATGCATACACTGTGCGAACACAGATTTTGATGAGTAAAAAACCTCCAAAAAGGATGACCTGTGGTTTCTACACCTGATTATTTTTTTATGATATCTTTTATATCTTTAAATTTATACGTTTGGATGTGAAAAAATGTCCTCTAAGTTTTTGATTTTCTTTAAATTCATGTTTTTTTAAGTGTTTGATATATCATTTTTGTTATACTAAAAAAGGTTTGTGAAGTAAAATACCTGTTTTGTTTAAACAAATAAAAATATTTGTTATTTTCTTTTTCTTTACCACCACGTCATTAAATATGTCCCAAAATTTCACATCGACAGTTAAAGGTTAAGAAATAATGTACAGTTATGTTCGTTTTCAAACATTTTAAAATCAAAGTATTTCTGCCCATATACCTTTAATCTCCTTGACAAAAATTCTAATCCATAAAGTCCAACTCATTACCTAGTCTCCATGCTCATTAATAAAGTGTGAAACAAAATCTCATCTTAATGTGTCCCTCATTTTACTTGCAGCATTTAACTTAAACACAACATTATGTGCTCATCACATTATGTTTTGAAGTGTATGTATGTAGGTGTCTTTAAATTGATAATTATAGTTTTAAAAAGAGTTTTGTGTTTCAGTTTTTAACACAGTTACAAAAAAAAATCTATTTTTGGAACACACTCAAACACTCATACACTCACTCACTGGCTGCATGTATAAGTAAACAACTAAAGTTGTATAGAAATTTACACCATCACACTTGCACACATGTAAATAAAGTACAACATGCAACTTAATACATACACACAAACACATATACTATATATATTAAAGTATGTGTGCATTTGCATGTTTTTGTCTAGTGTTTTAATTATAAAGTGTTTAACAAATGCGCTGTTGTACAAATACAAAACTTTAGCACCATTATCGTTCTCATCATCATCACAATTTTCCTCGCCATCAGCTGAAAACATCACCAGGTGGCGGTAACAGCACATATATTTATGTATTCGTGTATCTGAGAATGTGTGTAAAAGTTTTGTTAAACAGTAATTACTAGTAGTTTAACTAACAGCTGCTGCTTTTGCAACATTTGCAACTTTTATTACTGTCAAACCGAGGTTTCGATTTTTTTTTTCATAGTTTTTCAATTCTCATGAAAATTTGTGTTTTTGTTTTGCATATAAAATTGTTAAAGTTGTGGGTTACTTGGTATTTGTAATAAAAATGTTACTGCTGTCACTGCTTGCACCATATTGCACAATTTCCTTTTCATTATACATTGGTGATAATATTTTAGTGTCAATAGTGTCGTATTAATGGTTAAGATAATTTAATAGAGATTCGAATAAATAAATATAAAATATATTGAAAAGGGTTACTTTTTTGGGCAGACTTATGTCTAATTGTATCTAATTGAATGACTTAAAAATGTGGGATTTACAATAGATGATGAATCTTTTGAACACGATTTTTGTTTTAAAATAACTTATATGTCATTTTGAAGGTTACACATCTGCCATTTATTCTCACTTAACAATTAAATATTATAGTGTATCCTACAAAGTTTTGTTTGCTTCAAAATGTCGTATTTTGCACCAACAATTCGTCATATGCGGAAAGTTTTGCTTTACTTATTTAATTTGAAAATAAGTTCCGCTGAGGCACACCGATTGCTCCAGAAAGCTTATGGTGAATGTATTCCATCGGTTTCAATGTGCGAGAGATGGTTTGTGCGGTTCAGAATTGGTTATTTTAACCAAGAATTGGAGGAATTACTCCATGAAGATTGTTATACAACTCAACAGGAACTTGCAAAATGATAGAAAGCTATTCAAGCAAATATTTCAAATCGCAAAACGATTCATCCAAAAGCAGGGAAATTGGGTACCATACGAATTGAAGCCGAGAGACCTTAAAATATGATTTTGCATGTCATAAATGATGCTTGAACGCTTTAAAAGAAAATCATTTCCGCACCATATCATTACCTGCGATGAAAAAATTATGCATTACAATAATCCGAAGTGTAAGAGATTGTATGTGACTTTCCGCAAACCAGCCGAATCGACACCAAAGCCCAACATCCATTGCGCTAAGGTAATGCTCTCTATTTGGTGAGAGCTCATGAAATATGACCAGATCTTCACAAGGAACCTGTACAGAACCCAAATGATTCCTTTGAAGCGAGCATTGGCCGAAAAAGCTTAGAATATGCGACCAGATATGAAACCGTAATATTTCATTGTGACAAAGCTCGGCCTCATGTTGCAGAACCTGTTAAAACTATGTAGATTGGAGTGGTTGGGAAGTTTTGCCACACCCGCCGTTCCCGTGCAATCTTTCTGGGATGTGCTTCACTTCAGAAGGTAGTATCCGAAGTTGGCTTCATTCGTTCTTGTGCTCAAAAGATAAGCAGTTCTTTTGTCTCGGAAAACATATGCTGTCAGAAGGATGAGAAAAGGTCACAGCTTACACTGGTCAATACTTTGAATTAATTTATATTATAAAGGTTTTTCCAACAAGAGGTGTTATTTTGGTATTCAAAGAAAACTGGAATTTTTTGAGATAAAAGATCGTATGTTTATTTCAAATGGCCACCACGACCACGCTTACAGGACCATTTAATTTTCAATAACCGAATCGCAAAGTGGCTGCCCTATGTCCTCGATAGCTTCACTGGGCTGTTGGCGTAGACCTTATCTTTCACGTGGCTCCAAAGGAAGAAGTCGCAAGATGTTAAATCACAAGATCTCGGTGGACAATTGTGATCACCTCTTCGAGAGATAACACAGTACGGAAACTTTTCCCATAAAAGAGCAATATTTTCGTTGCTTGTGTGGCACGTAGCGCCATCTTGTTGAAAGTAAACTTTGTCCAAATCAATATCATCCAACTCCGACCAAAATACGGTGTAATGATGTTTGTGGAATGCTCAATTCCAAAGAACGACGAGGAATGGACAAACCTAGGTTTCCTTCAACACTTTGGGTTACAGCCCTGTACACGGTCGTGTAACTCCAAAATGGACTTTGAAGCAACGGCCCATAAATGAGAGTTGTATTCCATTTTGGGTCGGATATAAGTGATGTAAAGAGATCAGATGGATTGAATTATTTACTACAGTGTTTTAGAAAAAGAAGACACTTGAATGCTTCCTTCAATACTTGAAAAATGTGTTTGGTATATAGGATGCATCGCACTGAATACTCATGCCTAAACCAACAAGAGCTTCTGATTCTTTAATATATACTGCACCCATAAAAACGGATGAAGCAGATGAGTCTTGTGAGCATTAAATATATTTATATATATATTTTAAATATATATACTATTACAGATAGTTAACTGATATGGACTTTCTTTATTTCGAATTTCATTGATTGTATTTTGTTCATATTTGTACAAGTAACAAGCTGTACAAAATTTTCCTAACCAGAGGTGCTTGACTTTGACACTCTGTATATCATCCTGTGTTCAACCAGGGTAATCACAATTTTTTTTAGCTTAGAGCCTATCTAAAACATTTTGCAAACTGGCCAATTATTTAAAAGATTCAGATTTATTACTACTTTTTTGCGATTGACCCCATTGTGCAGCCTAAAGATAGAATTATCTTTCTGTCAAACAAATGAAACTTGATTTTGAGCTGGTATCATCGTTCAAGTAGGGAAACAGGTTTCATATAAGCCCGAATTCAGGGTATTACCCCAATGCTTAGCATTAAAAACTTCTTAAACATAGCTACAGGTTTTCTCGCATGAAAATTATATATACATTATACCTCTTCTTTCATTTTAATAAAAAAATCTTTTCCATTTTTACATAAAAACAAAACAAACCAAATCTAATACTATTCATATTGTTTTACCAAAATCGTTATAACATGCTACCGTTTTAAATTAAAAAATATATATTATATTTACACAGGAAGAAACAAATACCAGCGACTGCAGGAACAGAAGGAATGAAAGAAAAAAAATATGATTTTCATTATTTTTTTTTCTCTCACCCACTTATTGAAATCCAATTTATTTTATCATCTTATAGTAGAGATGCTTCTAACTATCTATTGCGTTTTTCCCTTTAGCTTCGATATTCGTTTCTATTTGGTTTCGTTTAAGCCAATTTCATTTCATTTTCTACTTTAAAAATCACACAATCAATGATGTGGAACTTGTTTACTTAAATGCATTTTCTATTATCTGTGTGTGTGTGTGTGTTTGTATACAAACTGGGGTGGTCCTTATTTTTAGTATATTGGATTTTTGATGCTTCCAATGTCTAATATTGGTCTTTATCATCTAGGAACACAAATGCAAAAGAGTTGAGCAAAAAATTATAACGTTTCGAGGTGTCACATTTTTTGTTTTTGTTGCCGAGTCGAAATGTAATTTGTAAGTGGGTAGAATTTTGAGTTGTGTAGTTCATGAATGATCTAGTTCAATTGAACTATTCCCTCAACAGAGCACAGTGAATCGTTCATCGTACTGAGCGTTTTAGCTCAGCACTGAGCGAGTTTGTAGTATGCACATATTTCTTTCAGTATTCATTAAATGGCTACACAAGCACATTCATTTTGTCGTCTTCACTAAACAACATGCTTAAATTTACTCGTCAATGCAGTAACATTTCTTCACTTGTACTTATACACATTGAAAAGTGAATGTTTTGCGCAACAAAAATAAAAAACGAACCGGAGGTATGATACTCACACAACGAGATGGTCATTATACAACATACTGAAGTAATGAGCTAAAAGAGCGACCTAGTTCATTTGAGTATGCTGAGCTGAACATAACGGAGCTAATAAACCCAAATCTAGTTGAATTGTTTTCGCAAGAAAATCAGTTTTGAGTCACGGCTACATGCAAATTTATCATCAAAAAATATTTTTGGGAATATAAAATTTAATTATTGATAAATTCACTGAAATTGTGTTCAGTTTTAACAAACAAGTGAGAATTAAACTCCAAATTAAAGCAATTCTACCTATTGTGGGTTAGTGTGAGGACTGATTTGAAATTGGTAAAATGTTCACGAACTGACAAACAACCACCGCTGAGCCTGGGATGTACTTAAAGCTGCAATCGATGGCGTTTTAGGAAAGAATCGTGCACAGCCAGGCGAAGCGAAAAACTTGGTGAAAATAATGCCCTCATTTACTTTTGTAAAATCAATGCATCTATGACATTGAAATTAGATTTTCTGCTTCACCACTTTGATGAGTTATTACACCAATTGTCCACCGAATCGGACAGCTGTTCCAACAGGTCACTATTCCAATGGAAAAACGCATTGCTTGCAAAAGTTTGTTGGTGCTGTTATAAGGTATCCCTCTAAGAAGATGCAGACACCGAAGTCACGGAGGATGATAAATTTATAGTAAATTCTGAAAGAGATATGTCACTGAATGTGCTATCAAGCTCTGATGATGCATCAACTTCAATGGATATTTATTAACTGAGTTTTTTTTCCTTTTGAAACATTTTTCATACATTTCTTTAATTTTTGATGTGAAATACAGCTGGGAAATATGAAAAAAAAAAATTTGTCTAGTAGTATAAAGTGCTGAAGAATTATGAACTATATTATTAGGAATTTTTCGACATTTTAGCAATTTTGAGATTTTTCGTTTCACACTTTTTTCTCCTAGTCTTTAAAAACAATTTCGCCGAAGACAGAAAAACAAATATGTAAGCGTGTAAAAAATTGGACGTTCTTCGAAAAAAACATGTTTAAGTCAAAATACACAGGAGGCCATAAAATTCGAAAAGCAGCTAAAGCTAGCAAAACCAAAATGGGGTTTTGTTAGTTTCGATAAGTGCTTCGAGAAACTTTTCTCTATTTATTATTTCTAATAAATAACTTCGCAGCATTGTACAATTTTGAACCCAGATAAAAAAGGGTTAACAATATCCTAGATGTTTTAATTTACGAACGAGTAAATAAGAATGGCAAGGAGATAATCTAAGGTTAGAAATTAGAAAATACTGTAAGAAATTTAATTTTAAGAAAAAATTATATAAAATAAAATCCGCTAATATCAAATCATTCTTCATGCTAACCCATAATAAGTAAAACTGTTAAATTTTGTATTTTTAATCGTCATTATTTTTTTCAATTTTTTAAAATGATTGCTACTTAAAATATTTAAAAAAAAATATGCTACCTCTAAACGATTTTTATCAAATTTTTAGCATTTGTTTTTTCGATGACGGAGAACATTTTTAGACCTTGGAAGCATCAAAAATGCTACAAGTTTTAAAAAAGGACCACCCTAATATTCGTACATACATTTGTATAGTTGTGTTAACCTGTGCTTGAGAAAAAATGTGTTTGTGTAATTGCCACTCTAGGACAATGTGGGCGTGTGAATGTGAGTTTGTGTCATTTTATTTTGTTCGATAAAAAAATGTGTTGTGTTACGGTAAAAGCTTAATGTTGAGGCAAAGGAACTACACCCACATATGTATGTGGGCAGATGAGATCAATCTGAAAAGTCATTTGAAATCTTCAGGGAGCAAAATAACGCTTAAAGATTTGCTGCTTCATCTCCAATATTCTCCACAGCGAGACTCAAATTTTCAAAAATGGCTTATTGCAAAGAGATGTTTCTGCAACATTACAAAAACAAAAGTGATTTTATTAAACAATTTTTCTATAAAAATATGCTCTTTTAATCCAGACATCGTATATTCAGAAAACCTTTTATATACATAGATTTACATGCATATGTATATAAAATAGTAGTAGTAAAAAATATAAAATATACTACATGTTAGATAGGTCCAGCTTGTTTGAACCAGTTTAAGTTTTTTATGGCTTGTATTGAGGTGTGTTAAAGAGTCTGTATATATTTAGAATTGTATAGGAACAAGTTAGTGTTTGGGTCATTGTGTATGTGTTTGTATGTGTCCTGTTAGCAATTACACACATATAAATACACATAGCGTTAGAAACTGAAACACATATACAGTGAATATCAATTGGTAATCATAATTTGGTTACACTGTTATCAATGGTTTTTATCAATATTGGAAACCTACTACATGTACGATATATAAATGTGAAACAGTTTTAAGTTACAAATATGATCGTAATATCAAAATTTATCGAGAATATCTGCTAGTGTGACTAAGGCCAAGTTTATCGAAATTTTAATGCAGAAACTTCTCATATGCACTAACTTCAAAATAATGAGCTATGAAACCACTGGTTCACATTGTTTATTTTCGCTTCAAACATCTCACTTCGAACATAATATCTTTTGATTTGTTATACACTGTAGTTTTGCAGACATAGCCCGAAGTAACTTTATATTATATCAGGTTGCTCTAATATAGAAAAAAAGTTATAACTGCATTTATATGTGTATTTTATTTGCTATAAAATAATAGGAAAAGGAGGAACCTACAAAAAACTAAATTTTTATTTACACTTCTTTCATGCTTAACTTAATAGCAGACAATGAATTCCTTACAAGGAGTTATAAATTAAAGAGTTGAACATCGAGTCTTAAATACAGGGGTCCAAAAAGTGTTAGAAATAAATTTAATACAAAGGCTTTCAATTGTTTGGCCTTTATTACATCACAATATTTTTCAGAAACGGCTCATTTTTGAGAATTACTTTTTTGAAATGTACAAAATGTGTAGATATTTAAAAAAATACTTTAGAAAAAATATGAAAAAGAGTACTTTTACTCTTAAGCAAGGTTATTTTTAAAAAATATAATATTTTTTGTGAAAAGTACTTTTTAATGCCATTATCGAAAAATTGGTGTTGTCATTCCGTTTGTAACACATCGAAATATTCATTGCTGACCCACAAAAGTATATATATTCTGGGTCCTTATGAAATTGTAATATAATCTTCTTGTGCGTTTGTCCGTCTGTCCTTCTGTCCATCTGTCCCTCTCTCCATCTGTCCGTCTGGCCGTCTGTCCGTCTGTCCGTCTGTCCGTCTGTCCGTCTGTCTGTTTAAAATACGATAGGGAAGCTGCTCGCTGCCTGAAATTTTCCACAAATGCTTTCTGTTGTTTGTTTGGTACTGAAAATGAGATAAATCCTGATAAAATTTTGTCATTATTCCCAATAAAAGGTCTCCCTTAGAAAATGACTTGAATTTTCATACTAGTCTTATAATCATTAATATCGTGATGTCCAAATTTTGTATGAAAAAAAAAGTAAAATTTAAAGATTTTTCAACAAAATAAATATCATCCTAATGAAAGTTCTTTTTATTTATTATACTTTCATCATTTTTTGTTAAATTAACTGCGGTTATGCATCCAAACATGCTAGTTTCTTTACAAGAGCCGGACAATAACAAACTCCAAAGTGTAAATGAATAATATCCTTAGGAAGTATGAATTATAAAAAGAGCACACAAAATATACGGTATGAAAACAAGGCGTTTTTTTTATATGCTCGTAGCCGATTTCAATAGCTATACCTATATAATTTGTATACCAAATGAATGCCACCAAAGCTATAAAATTTGATTTGTTGAAATCTCGCATATCCACCTCTTATTTCGATATGATTAATTCAAATCCAACTACGGTTTTTGTTCATTAATACTTCTCAGTATTTTAGGTTAATAATGTCGTAGAAATTTAAAATTACAAAACCGTAATTAAGCAACCCAAAGAAACAATCTGTAATTAGATATAAGAAAATAGGCTTGGAAACGTATTTTTAAGAAATAATTGTAGCTAACTTGAGACCAAAAACTAAAACTCCTCGAAGTCCGTTAATTTCAAATACGCATTTTTATACCCACCATCTTTTTTTTTCTTATATATATCTTTATTTGCAATCTATTTTACAATACCGATTGATTTTGTCATTCCGATTAAATTATATAGATATGCTGGTCGCAGACCTAAGAAATTATATATATAATAGGTCCTCATTCGATTCTAAGATGATCTAACTGTATCTGTCTAGGGCCCAAACGAAAGGAGCTCCTAGCTAGCTTTGAAGCTTTCTATAAATGCCTTCTGTTGATAAGGTTCGATTGGTATTGAAAATAGGTAATAGTGATCCCTAGCTCCCATACAAATGTCTCCGCGGAAAACAGTTATAAATATGTTGATTATGCGACAATTCTGATAAAGTTTTGCAATTCTTATTTCTAATTTAATTGTTTTATAATAATTAACATCGTGATTAAATTCAATATAACAAGTTTTATATGAACCTAAATCTTTATGCCAACTTTTGTGAAGATTCGTCCATAATTGACCCTACCCCCATATAACTTCTATATATTTTATTGTCTATGAATATTTTATATAAAATCATATTAAAATAAATTTCGACATTAATTAATTCTCTATATTACGGTTTATAACTAATTCAAGTCCCCATAGAATGTATAAACCACATATTGATGGTGGGTGTACGGGATTAAGCACAGCCGAATATAACACTCTTATTTGTTAATTCTCATTTAATATTTATTAGAATCAAAAACTACTTTTACTTTTTTATTAACTTATGTTAAAAATCTTTGAATTTCACGAAAATTACTTTTTGATGGGTAAATGTTCAGAATGTCCTCATCTATGGTATTAATTTCATAATAAACATTTTTTTTTTTTTTGCTGTTTTATTGGCATTTCTGGTTTTTCTCTATATAAAATTAATATTTTCCTAATGCAAAACCCTCTCTCTACCTTTTCAAATAATTAATTTTCAAAAATATTTTTTTGAAAAAATTTCTTCTTGCAATTCATGTTTTCTTACCAATTTTTGCATGCAGAACATGAGTTTTATATTTTCCAATCATTTAACAATATAGCGAATGCCGATTCTGAATTGAATTACCATGAAATATTTTTCCTTTTTGTTTTTTGAAAATATAATGTCCATGGCATAAAAATAAATGGTAAAAATTGGAGTTTGCTTTTAAAAGTGTCTACATTTGAAATGTCATCTATTATTATGAAAATTTACACCAATCAAACTCCAAGCAAACAAAAAAAAAAAAAAAATTTTCTATAACTTTTTGTTTAATATTGTTTATTGTTAATTTTTTTATCATATGATGTATTATTAACCGTTGTCTTAAATAAATCACGTTAAAAAATGACAAATGACTGACAGAAATCTTTCTTATCATTTTCATACATACACATTGAATATTTTGAGTAGAAAAACCTTCTATCTATCATAAAGTCCACAATAATGCAAAATTTTAAAAACCAATTATATGCGAGATTCAGTAGTTGCTTTAAAAAAATATTGTAGAATATCGAATTTTAATAACTCAAGTAATACGCGAAGAAAACAGTGTTTTGGCAACATCGAAACATTATCTGATTTTGTTTACATTTTCAGCATGGTGGAGAACAATTCACAAGGTCTAAGAACATCGAAAATCCAAAAAGTGCAAAATATGGGCACCTTATTCCATAATAAATATTTTATATAATATACTTCGTGATAATCCTAATGTAATATATGGGCTTAGAACTGTATATCAGGATATTAATCGTTATGTGGACCTTAATATTATTTTAAACATTTTCAACACCGCTTGATCTAAATATGTAAATCAAATATGTATTATAAATAAAAATAGCATCAATTTCAAGTCATATTTGCACAACGTATATTGATATACTCTCAAATTAATTTATGGGAAAAAATTTTAAATATCTTTAGCATAGTGTAAAATCTTTATAATCCCTTTTCAAAAAAACGATATGTTTTAAACAGTGTTGCCAGGAGCTGGCAAAAAAAGAAGCTATATTGACTCCAAAAAAAGGCCAGAAAAAGCCAAACTGCTTTAAAAAAATGCCAAAAGAAAAAGCTAAAATATTATAAATTAAATTAATTTAGTTTTATATTTATTTTTAAATAAAAAATTAGAAAATATGTTCATAAAATTCATAAAACTAAATAAAATTATAAAGGTACACTTCAGCAGTAAAGAAAAAATTACATTAATCATTAATAATATATATACATAAGCGATCAAAAACCTCTTAAAGGAATGGACCTAAGCTTTCTCTTGAGCAAAAAAAAAAAAAAAAAAATTAAAAAAGGGCTCATTTTGAAAAAAAAAATATCAACAGTTTTAGATTTTGCAAAAAAAGTAAAAAAAAAGTTTTTTTCCGAAAGATTGAAGAAATAGCTATGTAAACTATTTGGGACACATTTTGCTAAGAACAATAGGTAATAAATTACATGGAGGAGAAAAAACACCTGCTTGGCCAAAATGTCAAATTCTGATCACCTCCAACTCAGAAAGTTTTCGACCGATCTTGTTGAAAAATTGTGTCTGAATAACTATCTAATAGAACTAACTATCGGAAGACATCGATTTCAAAAGATGGTTCACTTGACATTAAATGCCCCATATATATTTTTATACAGACAAAACTTAAATTTTGTTTTTTTTTTAATAAAAGCATTTACTATTTTTCACATGCATAATATATTTTTTTGGTTTTACGAGTACTATTTTAAGTATATTATTAACGGATAAAAAATCGACTTAGCGAAGAGTTTTCATATGAAAATCTTTGTCGCAATTGCTCAATTAGTTTAATTTGCCGTATTATTTTTTTCAAAATCGTCACTAATTACACCGTTCGTTATTTTATCTCTCATTCTTCAAACTTGCATGAAAAATGTGGCGAAAACATTAAACAATTTTCAATTGGGGACGATAATGTATCAAATTCTTTGTATTGTATTAAAATTTGAAAACACAAACTATGGACAAGACATTTTAAATCAGAAAACAGCTTTGTTGGATCTGCTGCATTGCTTACTGGTTTAAAAAAAAATAATACACCAAATTATAATCAGTATATTAATCACTTAAATGTTAGGCTTTGTAGCATTGCTGGTTTTAACTCGGAGCATAGATCCACAATACGTTTAACGACTATTTCAAATGACAACCATCGAGTATCACAAACCTTCAAGAGTTTGTGGGGCTTTTATTTTCTCCTTATCCTCGAAATTTTGGTTTTAGCTTCGTGGTTTTTTCTAGCCTTTTTTTATTTAAAAGAGGCTATTTTCAAATTAAAAAAAGGCTAGAAAAAAGCCACGAAGCTAAAACCAAAATTTCGAGGCTAAAGAGTAAATAAAAAGGCTAAATTTAGCCTCAAAAAGGCTAAACTGGCAACACTGGTTTTAAATAATATGTTATTGAAGAGTATACGTATTATTTGCAATTAAATATTAAGTATACGTACATTATTATTATAAACATCCCAAAAGTATGCAAAAGTTTTGTTATTAAATAATACGTTTTGCACTGACGTATACGTATTGTGAAAAGCGGTTGAATTAAATATAAAGTATACGCAACTTTTTAAGAGGAAACAAATTATTTTTAGATAAAAAAATTATTTTTATTATTTTTTGTTGCTTTTTTTGTATAGATTTATATATTATTGTTGCTTTATATATTTTTTTTATTTATTTTTAAGGAATTTTATTATTTGTTTTTATTTACCTGTATTATTTGCTATAGTATAAAGCGAGTAATTTAGAAGTTGACTAAATAGTTTTGTTTAAAATTATTTTTACATAAAGATTTGAGTATATTGAATTCAGTCTAAGAGAATATTTACCAAATTTGTTGCAGCAAAAGTAACTTCCGATATTTTTATGGAAATTTTCATAATTTTTTTTTTTAAACTCTTTAATTTAGTATAGCGAATATTAAATTAAAATTACTGCCTTTCGTCGGTCTGTAGCATTCCACATTCCACCGACTGCAACTCCATGCATACAAAGTTCACGCAACAGTAAAATTCAAGCCTTATGAAAATGTACAGCAAAGAGAGAGAGAATTGAATAGATTATTGAACATCAGCAGATTATTAAACAAAATCATTATAATTTATTAATTCTGAAAACTGCCGCATTTGCAGTTGAGAGAATCTACAACGTGCCACTATTTGGTGCAAATAAATCGAAATTTTACAAATTTGTTTTCAGAAGTGACTACTATTGAATCTTGATATTCCTAAGAAATAACAGCGTTCCTTCTGCATTAATTATATGATAATAATGTGAACGACAAATGATTTCAACAAAAATGGTGATACAGCCCGTGAAAAAATTTGGCAGAATTCGTGGAGGTCATTTTTAGAACATTTAATGTTATATATAATAAGCCTAATATTTGCTACAGAATATTTTATGTTTATTTAGTCCCATATCTAGCCCAGCAATATTTGGTTGTGCCCACAGAATCTAATATTTGGCTTTAAGGTTAACGACAGCATATTTTTTTATCCACCCTCTGTTTCCTCTCAATCATTGTGTCCCTATTATCACTTCATTGAGACTAAAATATCAGCCGGTTTTAAAGACTCTAAGTAATGTTAAGGACTGAGATCGAAAAATTCTTAACATGCATATATATTAATAAAGATGAAACCACTAAACTTACAGTTCTGTACCGCAATTCTGTAACTTTTTAACGACAAAATGTTGTCGTTAAGTAATCAAAATTCGTTAGTTAACAATATTTATCGTTAAAAGACATTCCGAATTAAATTTTACCGATCATTTTCGTTAAAAATAGTCGGTAGATAACGAAATTTGTCGGTAGGTTAACGACAAATAAAATGTTCTTGTTAAGGCATAACGAGAAATCGTTAACTTCAAACAGTGAATATTAAATTCGTTAAAGCAACCGATTTTTATCGTTACTTAACGACATCGGTAGGAAAGTATAAAAAGTTACAGAATTGAGGTACTGATTTCTTTTTTATTTAATTGAAGTTATTATTTCAATTTACAAAAAAAAATTTGTTTAAGTTCAAATCACCAGTGATGCAATTGTGAACCTTTTTCGGAAACCGTTCCGTTAAGGTTTTTATAGAGCTTTCTGTCACTTTGTTCGAACACGTTATCCATCTCCGTTTAAAATCTACCACACTTTTTGACACATTTTTTGTGCTCTTCAATTCTGTTCTAACAAGAGCCCAATATCTCTCCACTGGCCTTAGCTCCAGGTAGTTTGAGGATTTGCCTCTCTTGATACAAATACCACATTATTGTTCTTGTACCACTCAAGGTCTTGCTTACCATAGCGAAAGGATGCCAAATTAGTCCAAAACTAGGTGAACACATTAAGAAGTCTTATGAATGGAAACATCCTCTTTTGTAAACATTCCTTGATGTAAATTTCGGTATTTAAAGAGCCATTTGTAACAAATGTTTGGCTTCTTCTACCGCAACTGCATATTACTTGCCACATAAAGAACTCTTTGGGAAAATCTTTTGCTTTTGGGTCATAAAATTTTCTACACCATTCCCTCTAGCATCAGCAACATAAAAATATTGACCGGAAGCTGTGAAAAATTCTCCATACATACGTTTCGTCAACCATTATGCAGCAGGTATATTTCCGAGTACTGAGCTAACCGGACTGCTTACCTACCGGATGTGTTGGGAGTTCTTTTAAAATGCTTTCTATTTATTGGCTTTAGAAACATCATGTGGACCATTTCTTCTACCTGAACCAGGGTTTCTATCAACGGACAAGTTCTCCTGATACTGTTTAATAACATTGGAATCAGCTTGACGGCAGACCTTTTTCGGACAACATTTTTATAGGACCAAGTTGGGTTTTATTGAAAATATTTAATAATTTTAGTATTTTCTTTTTTCCGGTAACTCATTTTAAGCAGACTAACAACAAATGAACATAATTGACATTGAACATAACAACTGACATGTTTTACAAAGGTAACTTGATCAAACAAAAAACATCAACTAATACTTGGGTTAAAAGTTTTAATTAAAAACGTGTGTTAAGAATTTTTCGATCTCAGTCCTTATACGCAACATTTTCAAATATATTTTTTTATTAAGAAACACATGCTATTAGTAGAAAAATTTATTGAGAAAAATGTCTGTAACGCTTTGTAGAAGCAATTTTTTAGTATTTTGGTTGAAAGTGAAACGCCTTATATTGATTTTCTTTGCATGGAATAATTAATTTAATACATTTCAGGTTAATTGAATGTTTGCTTAAATGATCATTTGGCATTAAAATATTAATTCTGCCTACTGATGAAGACTATTTATACATTCATGAAAATTAAATAAACATAATTATTTGCATACATAGAATTTCAAATTATTTGTATTTGTTTTAATATTTTGTTTATTTAACATAACTTTGACTAAGATTTTAATAAGAAAATTTGTTTTTACTTTTTAGCATATTTCCAATTTTTTCATTATTTATACATTCTACACATTATTTAAGCATTAATAATATTTCTTAGTTATTTATTAAAACCGCTGTTGCTAAATTGTTTAATATTTATAGAAATTTTTTTCAATAATAACTCATTATTATGCTTTTATCACCAAGAATCCATTAAATGATGAATTGAGTAAATTATTTGTATTTTTCTTTTTAGCTCACATTCTAAGTATGTCATTAAATAGTGAAATTACTACTACTAAACAAAAGCAAACAACGAAAAAAAAACCAAAAGAAAATGAAGATATAACTGAAACACCAAAGAAAATCGTGACCACTTAAAGGCATTCAATTGTAACACCCCTTTTGTATAGGCAACACATTTATCAATTTCATTTAATTTGCTTGTTGTTGTTCTCCAACTAAACAAAGAGACATTTAAATGCCTTAATGAAAACAAATACAACAAAAACAATGCTAATTCCTGAGGGAGGCATATTGATGTCTTGAAATGAAATGAAATAAAATTAAAATATTTATTTATTATTGGTTTTTATTCGTTGCTGTTATAGAAGGCAGACGATAAAAACCGGAAATAAATTCATTAAATGGGATTTTCTTTTGTCTTTTTTTTTGTAGCTGTTGATTTGAAAATTATAATGTCTTAATTGATTTATCATTTACGTTATTAATGTCTAGAAAACAGCAATGCTGAGAATTCATAAATGTTTCTCAGTAAACAGCTGTGCACACAAATGCTTGAAATTAATTTCCTGAAAGTCTTAACAGGAATATAGAATAAAAGAGAATTTCTAATAATATCTATAAAAAATCTCACATATTTTCCCAGCAAAGTTTTAATCTCATATGAATCGTACCATTTATGTTATTTTGAGTTAAACTTTTAACAACTATCTCTTAAATTTCTTCAAATCAACATAGAAAATGAACACTCAAACCATAGATAAATACACATAGATTAGAAATTCATCTGTCAAAGAAAACCTAAAAGGAGAAAATGTATTAGTAGAAAAACTACATGAAAATAAAAATAAAGTCATATGTGTGATTTTTTTGAGCAAAAATTTTTTTGTTTGAGTTTTTTTTTTTTTCTAAGTAGTTTCCGCATTATGTGTAATTCTTTATGTACAAAATCTATTTTAAAAACCAAAAACTTGCTCAAAAATACTCCTTCAATTAAATGTGCCAAACAAAAATTCTTTCCGCTTTTAATCCAACAGTAATTGTCATCTTCAAAAAAAAACGGAAGTTATTAAAATTGAAATGTAATCATAAAATGTCCTCAAACTATGAGTTTATTCACTAGCCAGCCATCTAATATTTACTGAAGTATGGCTACTAACGACATGAAAAATTCCCTTTAAATAAAATATTTTTGTAGCTGAAAAAAAAGTAAATGTAATATTTTGTTGTGCTAAAACTAGAGAAAAAAATTTCTCATAAGAGTGGACAACATCTGTTTTATATGCTTCATATTTATTCACAAATACAAATGACACAACATAAAACAACAGCTACTGGTAAATATTACTACTACAAGTAAACACATACATAAATAAACACACTCTTATGTAGACACAAACACGCATACATATATATATATGGTAAAATATTAATTTGTTATACTTGCAGTAAGTTAAAATATGTAGTATGTATGGTTAAAGCGAGCGGCAATATCAGCAAACCTTTAGGACTATGTTGTGTTTTTAAATACAGTGCCAGCTCGGTATTCGCGACTACCCATTATCACTTATTTTTAACATTGCAAGTTCTATAATCGCGACAGTTTACGAAAAACACGTTCTATTTTCACGACTTTTATCTGTTTGTTTTAAATTTGATTACAATATCTATAACCAAAAAAGGAAAATTTCCGTATTTTGGTATACTAACCTCCTGATCTTCAATTTTGTCAGTTTATTCGTGTCAGTTGTTGTGTAAATACATATTTTAACATGGGAAAAGTTTAAGTTTGAATGCCCCGATAGACTACACGATAGTGTGCTGGACTATCAATCTGGGGGTTGCGGGTTCGATTCCGGCCAGAGACTCTGGGTGTATCTTCAGACAAGCAAAACGCTTCGCAGTTTGTGTTTGTTTAAAAAAATATTAAAAAAAACAAGTAAGAAAGTATGGTCGGTCAAGCCCGACCATATAATACCCTACACTAAGTAAATGAGGTAAAACATTTTTCTTTCAAAATTTTATATACGTAGGTGATTTTCGGAAGTGGGCCTTATATGGGAGCTATGATCAATTATGGACCGATCACCATGAAATTTGGTCATATGATTAATGTCTAAATGAAAGTTATTTATGTTGAATTTTATGTGTATACGAACATTTTTAAGAGATTTATGCTCGGTAAAGTGATTATCGGGAGCAGTCCTTATATGGGAGCTATGACTAATTACGGATCGATCATAATAAAATTTGGTGACATGAACTCCGCATATATAAAACTTATTTGGAGAAAAACTTGTGTAGATACCTATATAAATTATACATTTATGACCGATAAAGTCCAATTTCGGGAGGACATTTGTATGGGGGCTATGTGAAATAATGAACCGATTTCAGCCAGTTTCAATAGGCTTGGTCCTAGGGCCGAAGAAATGATATGTACCAAATTTTGTTGAAATATCTTCAAGATTGCGACCTGTACTCTGCGCACAAGGTTTACATGGACAACCAGCCAGCCAGCCAGACGGACGGACGGACGGACATCGTTTAATCGACTCAGAAAGTGATTCTAAGTCGATCGGTATACTTTAAGGTGGATGTTAGGCTAATATTTCTGGGCGTTACAAACATCTGCACAAATCCAATATACCCTCCCCACTATGGTGGTGTAGGGTATAAATATTGTAAAACCAACGAATTTTTAAAAATTTGTGATTTTAAAAAAACTTAAAAGTGGAGGTTTCATAAATTCAATTTTCATGAATTACAAGCCACATAAGTCTTCAGTTTAGTGCATTATAAAGCAAGACAATTCAATAAAAAGTTCATACGTAAAACAGAAAGTGGTGCTGGCAAACGTTGCATCTTAAAGAAAGCTGAGTACCCAAGAATACAAGAATAGAAGAAATGCTTTATAAGTGGTTTCTAAAACAAAGAGAAAAAATGTTCCAATATCAGCAGCGATTTTATAAACAAAAGCCAGTTATTTTCAAAAATATATCAAACTAATTCAGGTTTTAATGCCAGTGGAGGGTTGTTGAAGAAATTTAATTGTCGACATGGAATTAGATTTTTAAAAATTACGGGCGAGAAATTGTCTTCGAAACCTCAACTTATTGATCCATTTCTGAAAGAGTTTAAGGATAATGTTGATGAGCATGGGTTGACTCTTCACCAAATCTACAATGCCAACGAATCTGGTTTATATTATAGGATGTTTCCACATCGCACTCTTGTCACATGTAATGAGAAAACAGCGCCCGGAAGAAAAATATGTAAAGAAAAATATGCCCTGTTCACAGGCAAACAGAAATTGTTGGTTGTTGGAAAATCGAAAAACCCACGAGTCTTTAAAGGCTTTTTCAATAATCCTGTAATATACAACTCCAGTAATAACTGCTGAAAGACATTACTTATATTTAAAGACTAGTACCATCACAAATTTGTTACCCACGTAAGTTAATTTTCACCAATTAGTAAAAGTAAGTTTTTCATAAGTAAAAATTTTTTACCTCCGAGAATTTTTGGCTTCAAAAGGTCTGTCGGAAAAAGCAGTTTTGCTTTTAGATAACGCGACGTGTCACCCAGTTGAGGAACTAAAAATTAAATTACAAAAAAAAGCTGCTCACCCACTTGCTTGAGAAGAACAAAATTGGGAACAAATTTGGAGCTCAAACTAAAAAACTTTAATCTCAAAAATGCTGTTCAGATTCTAGCTACGTCCTGGGATAAAATATCAGTGTCCAATATCCGAAAATCCTGGAACGCCTTGCTCGAATTCGATACTGAATGTAGTGAAGAGTATAGCATGCCCTTAAATTTCTTACAAAATATAATTCAGGAAGAAAACGAAGATCTTCTACTATCGGTACACTTGTTGCTCAAATTGTTACGGAACATCTTTTCACGAATGTTGACATAAACAACTGGATTCAAGAAGAATTTCATGTCTAAAGTAATGAAAAGCAAATGGAATTATCAGATATGGAATCGGAGGATTTATACGATAGTGGTCATGAAGAGAACAAAACTATAGAGGACGATTGTTTAACATCGATGAACGTATGCATACAATGAACTTTGGAAAATGATAAGCCAGCACTATATGAACTACATGATTCAGCTGTTGTTTTGAAAAATAATTTGCTAAAAAAGCAACTCAAAATCTCCAATTTCTTTAAAAATGTTTAATATATAATATATACTTTTGTATGTAATACCGAGCTTGCATCACCGTTTTTAAAAACAAAGAAGTTTAAAAATTGTACAACAACGCACCGATACAATAATGCAATACAAATTGAGGCCTTCTATGGGGACTTCAATCATTTATGGTCCGAACACTTAGTACAGAATTTAATAGAGTGAATAATTTCTTAAAACTTTCAATGACTTACGTCGAAACTTATGTTAATATGGTTACGTATTAACCTTTTTAAAACGATGGTTCATTTCCTTTAAATAAACCGGATACTTTTGATTGCAAATAAAACGCAGTTTTAGTAGTTTAAAATTTGTAACAACTCATTATTTATTTAAATTTACACCAACAACAGTTCAAATAGTTAGTCAGTGTCTTTATACACGTTTATCAATTGGCAGAAATGCACACACACTTTATAATGTACAAACTTAAATGTATAAGACAGTTGGTGTTAACTCTTACAGCGCCAATGATCAACTCAACTCACGACTGCAACCTCTTCCACTAATTATACACACGTCATCTCTCAGGAATCTTCTACAATGCTCTTAATGGACAAACTAGTACATTCGATTTTTAGAGCTTTCGATGTCAATGTTAGCAACTTAAACATTAAGTGCTGCCATATTTATAAACAGTGCTCATAACCGCATGCTATCAACATTGCTGATAAGTAGAAGCTTATTTTGATGGACGTGTTTATAAACATGATGAATGTTGCGGTCGTTACAGACCGTTAAATTCAAATCGCTATTGCATTCGTAACTATATCATCATATATATTAGGGCCCAATCAAAATTCTTCGGACCATGACGTGTACACCATATTACATAAGAAATGAGAACATTCATAGCGACTTACACGTACCCCTAGTGAAAGATGAGATCAAGCATTGTCCGTGAGAAATACATTATGAAATTAAAAAACACCCAAACCCGCTTGCAAGACTACTCGCACAGACCCAAACAAGATCAAGGCTTCGTAGAGCCGATCTACCACCCTCTTTTAGCTACATCGTTTTAGTACTTATTATTAGGCCTAATCCCCATTAACGCGAAGTCTGGTTATGGGTTAACTAACAGCTATACAGTCGGTTAAAATAATGTTTGTATGAAAACTGCCAGTTTAACTATGAGTTAACACATAACCAGACTTCGTGTTTTTGGAGGTAAGAAAATAATACAATTTTGATTGATTAAGTCATTTACTGAGGAGGAACTTGTAGGCGAAATCAACAACCGATATCGCCCATTTACAAAACCAAACAAACCTTATCCACAGAGACTATAAATGAAAAATTTCAGCCAATACCTCCTTTCGTTTGGGCTTTATCGTGTTTTCAACATTATGTACGTCTAATTTTGGAACACTTTTTCGAGCATAGTTGGGTGTAAGTCAAGCATAAACCAGTTTCCTCTTATAAAATAAGCAAAGGGTATCACGCACGACTTTCTGACCAATTGACAGATCCATTTCTCGAACATCAAGTAGAGTATGTAGGGTCTGTTGTCTATTGATATCACTTCATATGTGGCAATTTTGTTTATTAGCAAACCCGTTAAGAGAAAATTGGCCTCACCACAGTATAAAACATTGGGTCAGTTTCCAACTCCTATAGAGCCAAATCGGCGAAAGAATGACACATATGATGGTTTAAATCCTTTATCAACTGGATCTTATACGGTTGCAGGCCAAGCTTTTTTTGCACACTTTCCCATAGACATATTTCCAATTCCTGCAACCAACGACGGATCGATAAATTTGGATTTTCTTATTCATTTTTGTTTTCATTGGCGGCATTCTCTTCAGTATGCTCATTACCTCAAAGTGTTGGTTTTATTGCATCAACTAGAGAGTATAAAATCTAACTAAGTTCGACGGATAGCTTGCTCAGATCAACGATTTAGTGAGCCATATAAGTTGCGCGAATCGATGACTGAATTTCAAACTAAATTTGGATAATTTGGTAGCGTTTTTCAATCTATTCGTTATAATTTCCCAGTGAATACTGGTTATAAATATTAAAAAGTGAGCGTAGGTTCTATCCGGCTTAAAAAACACCTTTTATTTAAAGAAAAATGGCTTTATTTATTGTGTAAGTATTTGTCGAATCTTATATAAAACAATGATAGCAGTCCATTTTCACTTATTCGCACTATTATTCCTTATAGACAGTAATCGTCACAAATTTCTTATCACTTGGATGACTCCAATTTATATATTTTGGTCATTTGACACGCATGTGCAGTTTGTGGTGTAGAGAGAAGACAATTGGTTACTTTATACATCCCAGGTAATCTAGCGTGAAGACAATTGTCATCTAAGTGTCTCTAAGTAATCTGGAGTGTAGTAACTTTAAACGATTTGTTAGTAGTTCGTCTTTTAAGCTGACAATTTTAGGTCAATTACCCCCCGTACATATTAAAATAACTAGCTATGTAGCTGATCTACCTTGGTCTCATTGTAGTCAAGAGGGTCAATTGACCCCCTGCTTAGGACACACACGTGTTAAAATAACTAGTCACGTAGCTATTGAAGTAACTAGTTCCCACCCGAAATGATGGTTAAAATCACTATTTCGGGACTGTGTCCTAGAACTGCTGGGGAAGTTGAAAAGAGTTGAAAAGGAAAAAAAGTCACACGTACACGAATGTTTACATCAGTTTTTTCACAATGCCCTTAATAAAATGATGGGAACTACTGATGTACAAACCAATTAGCACTACCCATCAGATGATGCATCATATGACTGTCACTATTATTGTAGGGTTGTGAGTAATTTTATGTGAATGGTTATGCGCTAAGTTAATTGTCACACTAAATATATCAATATAAATGCAAATGTGATTGGCTTTGGCATATACTGCCTTTTAGTTCAGTGTCATATATATTTAGAAATGTCAAGATTTTACATATTATTCCATTTATTAGTTTAGTCTCTATTACACTATGCTTCACCCAAAATATGCAGGGATTCTCATATAGCATTTCTGTTTTACTGAAGCCCATAGAGTTCGAAAATACTTATATATAGATATTTCAATGAATTCAGCAAAGAGTTTTGAGGGAGTTCGTTATACACCAAAAAAAAAAAAGCTTTATTTGGGGCTTATTGTAGTAATTTTGAAAGCATTATTTACTGTACACACAAATTTACAGTAGTCGACAAAATTCGATTGAGGACAAATTCGGTTGTGAACACAAATCTGATTTCTCTGTAGTACAGTTAAGTTTATTTTTGAACTTATAAATTATTTCAATATCAGATTAAATTTTGACTTTTAAGGATATTATATGTATGTTCGTCCCATAATAAGTTAGGATTTAAAGTTACTCCTAAATGTTTCAACATATAAGATTCGCTTACAACAGTACCATCAAAATATCCAGACATGGGTTTATGTGTTTAAAATACTGTTGTGCAAAGATGTTAATTTAAGAGGAAATTGTATTCGATTTCTAACATCAAGAAATAACATTTGTGTAACATTTACAGTGTTCCAGAAGTGAAATGATCATCCCGTTGTAAGTTTTTGACACATCTGGAAGATTCGTATTCGCTACTGCAAAAAGTCACTGAAAAGTATCGTCTTAGGTGTATGACTGGAGTTACCCACTTTTTTCCGTCTAGTGTTACTACATCGATCAGTCTACGATTTCATCCTTGACGAATTTAAACATTATGACGTTACGAGACAGAAACTCCTACCATAGAAAATGCTGGCAGGGTATGTATCTATCTAGTGAAGCATAAAATGTACCATAATACGAATATTCTGTATACATTTATTGTATATATAAAAAGTCACATATACTCGGTAATATTTTTGGCAATTTCTGCCTCCTTTTTATGCCTTTAGCACAGTCACACATACATATTAACATACACACACATACATATATATGTATCCGTATTTTTTCATCTTATTTTTATATTTTTGGTGAGTTATTACAGAGAGTTGGGCCATTAATTACACAGAAGGAGAAAAAAACATACACTTTGTAGTTTTTTTTTTTTTTTTTTTGCTACTCACATACAAAAATACACTTTGAATGCAATAAAAACAAAAAGCATACATACATACATTTATACAAAAAAAAAAAAAAAAAAAAACTGGAATCACATATTCATATATAAATCAGTTTGCTTATGAAAGTGTGTAAGTGTGTGGGAATATGCTGTTTGTGTGACTATGCGTGTGATTGTATGGGTATGCATAATAAATAGTTGTGTGTACAAAAAAAATATATATATAAAAGAGAGTATTTAACTTATGGTCTTAACTTATGCGTTTGTTGTTTTTTTGTATGTGTATGTATAGTGTGTATGTGTAAATCTTGTTGATACTGCAAAGTAGTTTTGCTGTGATTTTTGTAACAATATATATATTAGGGTGGTCCTTAAAGGGTTTAAAATTGTTCCCTATACTCTAAATAAAACTAAATGCTAAAAGTATGAGCAAAATCGAATCTTATATAGCCTTAACAAAAGATTAAGTTTAAGATAAAAATTATTTTTGGTGAAAAAAAATATTGTAAAAAAATAAGATAGCTGCTGTTTTTTCGTATATCTGAGCCATTTGTGAGATGATTTTCTCGAATTTAAATAGCAGCCTAAGTTGGAATATAGCCGAAATATTGATGTATCAATCATGCGTGAATTTTATTTGAGTTCTTTGGAAAGTTTCAACAGACTCTGTTATCTATAGCGTTTCAGAATATATATTAGTTATGTGGTAGCAATTGAAAAATGTAGAAATTACAAACGGAATGGAAAACTTATATATACCCCGACACTCTGGTGAAGCGTTTACAATGAAATACAGATAAAGATTAAAAATAGGCCAAAAATCGAGGAAGTCACGATTTTTTGCTTATATCTCAGCCATTTGTGGGCCGATTTTCTCGACTTTGAGGGTTACGAAACATTGATTTCAACATACAGACGGAGAGACGGTCATGGCTTTATCGAATCATCTACCTATAACGACCCATTGTACATATACTTTATGGTGTCGCAAATGAAAAAGGTAAAAATAACAAACGGAATAGCAAAATTATGCATAGATATATACACTTTTCACTCATAATGAAGGGTATAAAAACATCATAAAATTTCATGCATATCCCAAGTTTCACAATTTCACATTTT
Source organism: Calliphora vomitoria (assembly GCA_942486065.2). Lineage (NCBI taxonomy): Eukaryota > Metazoa > Arthropoda > Insecta > Diptera > Calliphoridae > Calliphora > Calliphora vomitoria. The sequence continues at coordinate 74,527,335 of OW818032.2, forward strand.
TTTTAACGAAACTTAAAATTATTAAAAAAGCATTAGATTAAAGTAAGTAATAAATGAGGGTTAAACCTGCAAATTTTAACGGTAGTACATATTTGAATGAAATGTGATTTCTTCTAAAGGACATACATTTATTGGGTGTATGACTTAAAAATGCGCAATTTTTTAAAGCTTTTAGTTTTTATTGTGAAACATTTGTATAATATGAATTAATTTAAAATATTGGCCATAGTTAGCTATGACCTTTTCCCATTTTTCTGGAAATATATGGATTTTGAGCCAAAAGAACTGCCAAGAAAAAATCAAGCCAATGTCGGATAATCTGTTCAGAAGTTAAACGTATCCCAGAAACAGCGTTGCACATCGATCGAAACAAATCTGGTCTGGAGTACAAAGCGGGAGAGGCAATGAAGCAAAACTACTTCATTCTAAATTCTTTCTAGCAGGTTTTATAATATGTGGCCGAGCGTTGTCATGATGGAATATTACTTTTTCATGTCTGGCCGCATATTCTGGGCGTTTTCGGCCAATCAAACGAAACAGTTGCGTTCAGTAAAGGTACGCTGTGAATGTCTAGCCAGATTTCAGCAGCTCATAATAGTTATGTAACCCTTTTGGTCTTATCAAATACAGAGCATTGCCTTAGCGCCATGGATATTTGGCTTTGGTGTCGATTCAGCTGGTAGGTGAGGCTTTACATACGGCTTAATGTAATGGATCTATTTTTCATCGCAAGTACTAAAATTGGAAATGAGAAATCCCACTGATGTTCACTTAGGCATAGATCACAATAAATGTAAAATTTGGGATATGAAATATGCATGGATGTTTATGATTTTTTTGGTGTCACATAATGTCAAAAAATTTACATGCATACATATATAAACTATAGAGAAATATACATAGAGCGGAAACTCTCTTGTCAAAGACCTAACTCAGTTGTCAAAAACCTAAGTGCTGAGAATGTATTAGTAAAAAAATCTATGTCAAAACAAAAACATAACTCGTATGTGTTATTATTTTGAGCAAAAATCTTGTTTAAGTTTATTTAAAGTCTCCGCTCTTGTTGTTTCATTTATGGGTAAATAAAATACCAAAACTATTTTTAATTTGATTTCTTTGTCATCATTTAATTTTCAAAAAATTTTGGAAACAGATTCGGCAGTACATCCGAATTTGTCGCCTAAATTTATGGTGTACTATATACAAAAATTGAACTGCATCTTGCAGTTAAGTTTTAACCAACAATAATTTGAGAAAAAATGGAACGAAAACCAGAGACTGTAATTTTGTTTAGGTGGTCCTATTAAGGGTACATAGTAAAGTATTTATATTATTCAAACAGTCGATTATAATTTGGTGGTGGCTGTAGGACCAGATAGGCTTTATTGCTGTTTACACTCCCAAAAATTAATCGAATAAAAGCAGCGGTTAGTAAAGGAATAATTAGAAAAAAAATATCAACCATACTCGTTGAATATTTGTATAAATGCTAATACTAACTATTTAATAAATGCCATCATCTTTCAATATAAGATATATTTTATTTTGTTCAAATTTTGAATTATTTTATTTTGCATTTTTATTTTTTGCAAAATTTTGTATCATAAACGAAAATAAAGAACAAAGTGTAAGTGGGTTTGTGTTTGATATGAAATAGTAACACCAATAATGTTTTCAAATTTTGTTCCTGCGTTTAGCTTTGGAGCTACCTTCATATTTGTTTGCCCGTTTCGTAATCTTATATGTACATTTCTATAAATAAATTGACTTCATTCATATGTCCTCATCGCGAAAATGTTGTTGTAAAGACCGAAAAATGTTTCGTTGCTTGCGGTGAATAGAAAACCTATAACATTATTAGTAAGAACCACGTATTAGATTAAGGCCTTCAATAAACCATAGGTTCCAAAGATTTTGGTAAAGTGTGTAGTGAATATTTAAGACAGTGGGAAAGCTGTTAACGTAGTTATTTGATGTTTATTGTACCTATGATTTGGACAGAACCGAAAAGCCACATTTATCACTGCTATATTTATGGTGTTAGTAACAAGAAAATTTAGATGTCCTAATTTACCATCTCCGAAAATACCTCTACTTTCCTCAGTCGACTTACCATCTCCTATGAACCATCATCTATCAGATTTGTGGAACACAGAGACGGTGAACGATTTCTCAGATGAACATGACAAAGATTTTGAAGTGTTAACAACGCTTTAATTTTTTTAGGAGATGCCTTAATTGACCTAATAATAGATAATTTTTGATGAAAAAATTTTAGTGTTCATAAGTTGAAAGCCTAATCAATCCATTAAAGAAATATTTTCTTAAGCGAATATTTTTAATTTTGTTTGAACTATTACGATTAACATTTTAAATTGTTTCTTAAAACCCAAGTTTAACATTTTGGTCTCCTAGGGCGTATGATTATTATTAACTCAGGCAAATATTTGGAAATATCTCGACGTAGGAAAGCCGCAGAAGGCTCACAAAAGGCTGTATTATAAAGAAGATTTACAGTTACAGTGTGCTCTAGAAATTATTTGAGATCTTTACAAAAATTATTAAATATATATTTTTTTTTTAATTTTTTGTTTTGATTAATTTTGTAAAACAGATTCACTTAAACGATTTTTTCAGATTTTTTTTGAGTTATAACTAAAATTCTACCTATTTCATATATTTTTATATCCACCACCAAAATGATAGGAGGTATATTGATTTTCTCATTCTGTATATTTCGATGTGTTTGTTGGAAACTAAATTAGATTGCGATTGTGGTGTTACAATTTTAAGGATAGAAATTATGATGAGCATTAATCACAATTAAAATTCAGTTGGAATTTTTAACGGATCTTTTTCCTAAATGCACTTTGACCAAAAACATGAAACTTCAAACAAAATCTGCCACCTTCAACTGTTATCTGATTTTGCTATAAATTTTGCATTTGGTTTCTAAAAGATGGAGAACAATTTTAGACATTTGCAGCATTAAAAATCTAACATAAGGACCACCCTAATATACATACTTGGCATAAAATTTCCTAAGGTATATGTTGATATTGTTTTGTTATTGCATATCTAACTATTTGTGAAAATATATAATGCATAATTGGTTTTATTTTTACAGAGATGATTGCATCAATAAGGGTTGTTAATTAATCGAGTTTTAATAGTGATCAAATCAAAAATTCGATGACATACTTCTCAGTATAGCACTTTTAAACTTATCAAACCATATAATCACACGAATAGATTTGCTTTTTTCACCATATACTGCAAAATTGTACATCCTTTGTTTCTTACACATACGTAAGCTATTTAAATTTACATTATGATTTTGTTAATGCTATTGTCCTTGCTGTTGTCTATAATACAGTTTTTCTTTCCTCTTAAACTGCAAATGTTGCCATTTTATTTATGCTAAAGCCTTTTATGTTTTTGAATATGTATTATAGAGAAAAAAAAGATATAATGCAGCTCTTTGTGAAAGTGGCAAATAAAAAAATTATGTTTTTCCTGCAACATTATTTAATGTAGTGATAGTTATGTCAAAGCAACAAAGAATCTGCTTTTTTTCCTTCTTATTTCTTTTTGCATTATTTTAATAATTTATAATATTTATTATTTAACAAAGGAATTATGGCTAAAGCCAAACAAATTTTCTTTGAAATTTTAAATTAGTGACAGCAAAAGCGCTGATTTTTTTTTTTGGTTTCTGAGTATAGATACATATGGGTTTATAATTAATCTGTTTAAATAAGTTGTTTAAATTTAAACAGAAGTTTTAATGAAATTAAATATAAGGAATTTTTTCTTGAATTATTAATGAGCAAATCAACAATTTAACGAAAAATTGTATAATTATTTCAAATGCAAAAAGGCTACATATTTTACAGTTCTATGGAAGTTTTTTTAAACATATGTGTATCTGTTTCTTATTAAAAATTATATTGCACTCGTTCAACAATACTGTATTAACTCAACATTTTTTTATTTTAAATTTTTGACAAAAATTATATAATACTATCTGTAGACAATGAAAAAATAAAATGGATATGCAGCGGAATACAAGAATTGATGGATTTTCTTAATATTGCGGAATTTTTGTTAAAGAAAACATTCTTAAGTTTTAAGAAAACAGTTTTTTGTCTCTCCTGAACACTTAAAATCTTTTGAGTTAATACAGTATTGTTGAACGAGTGCAGTATATATTTCTAATGAAATATCAATGAAATCGAAAGAACCTTTAAAGTCAATGATAGCAAACATAAGCTTCTAGGAAGCCTACGCCTGTGCTTAGTCAAATAAGTAGTGTCAGGTTCCTCTTTTGTATACCCACCATTAAAAAAGATTAATTTTGTCATTACGTTTGTAACATATCGAAATATTGGCGGGAAAGGGCATCTACGTCTAGAGACGTGGGAAAAGAAAGAGAACCGAAAGGTCATCTACGTCTAGAGCAACAGAAATAGAACGTGAGTTATGACTTCAACAATGCGTCGCAGTTCATCTCCACCCCAAAAGCATACGAAAAGACCAGAAGCTAATTGCTCCCGAATGGCTAGATCAAGTGAAAGAATCGATTTAAAGTTGGCGGCATTTCATTACAATAACGATGATGAGTACAGGAATCACAAGAACGTACTGATGAATGAACAAATTTTGCTTACATTACAGCGTTTTCAAGTTCCCCGGGTATGTGCTGTTCGAACGGCGATGTAGTGTAGCCACCAATTATCGAGCCGATTCTAAGATGAATTTCCGACACCATTGCACATATATTATATGTGACAAGCACTTCCTTCAAAATATTCAATAGTGCAACTGGTGCTTTCAAATGATGATCTTTGGGGCAACTGATATCATGAACAACGTCGGTTTCATGCCCAACTTTAAAGATCAAGGCCAAATGTACCACAGAATTGGATCATTGTTTCCTCTTTCCAATGCTGATGCGAAACTCTTTCAAATTTATTTCACTGGAAATGAAACTACAGAAGCTGAGCTATCGACAAACATGCATTTGTTGGACATCGGAAATTGAAAAATTCCAATTTATCCCGCCACAAATGAGATTTCGTTTCCGCCGAACTTCAGACAAATGCAAATGAATATTAAAGCCATTGTAATCCCAAGTCTTACAATGAACTACGAAAATTCGGATTGGCTGTGGGAACGTGCAACAATCTCAATGAGCAAATTCAATTGAAACTACCTGGCGAAACAATGAAATACAAATCGATTGACACAGTAATGAACAAAGAACAAGCCGTCAGTTACACCACTGAATTTTTTAATTCATTGGAACAAGCCGGAATGCCACCACCTAACATTGAAGGTTGGATCACCCATAATGCTTCTCCGCAACTTAAACACACCAAAATTATGCAAAGGAACAAGACTGACCATAAAAAAATACTAACCAAATTTAATAGAGGCAACAATCATCGGTGGCGGATTCAAAGGCGAAAACTTACTTATTTCAATGATTTCCCGTTTCATCTTGCCTGTGCTATAAACACTAACAAAGCTGGCTGACATTTGAAAAAATCATGTTTTCACACGATCATTTGTATGGGACTTGCTCCCGAGTTGACACATTAAATAATTTATATAGTTTTAATCCAATTAAAAAAAAAACAAGAAACATTATATATCCTGTGCTCTTAAGATGAATTTATAAATACAATATCCCATTTGCCTTAAATACATTCATTTATTATTTTAAAGGGCATAGTATGGCATTGTACTTCTGCTACAACTTTGTTATATGACCACCTCGAGGTAGTCCTTGCATTGATTTGTCTGACATTGTATATTAAAATAGAGCTCGAGATGCAGTATAAAACAGATGTTTCCGGGTTCAGCTAGTTGACAAATAAATTTACATATAAATTCTTCAGTCATTTACAATTATGTCGTCAGCCTATATAATTATATTTATTTCATATAAAGCTCAATAAATTCTGTTAGAAGAGATGCTACCGTCCAAAATTAATTGTAAATCTTCTTCATTTACGCAGTACTTTTTTAGATATATTTTTCTATATTCTCGAAGTAGAGGACATCTGCCCATGAAATTACAGAGACAACATGTAATAAGGGCTGTGATCGAAAGAATCTTAACATACATATATGTTAATAAAAATTAAACCACTAATTTTACAGTTTCGATTTTTTTATTTGATTGAAATAATTATTACAATTTACAAAAAGTATTAGTTTTATAGTTCTTATCAACAGTAATGAATTTATAATCATTTTCCGGAAACCCTTCCATTAATGTTTTTATAGAGTTTTGTGTTACTTTTTTCGAACGCGTAGTACAACTCCGTTTAAAATCTACCACTCTTTTGGAGACCTTTTTTGTGCTCATCTCTCCATTGCCATTAGCTGCAGGCAGTGAGGAGAATATGCCTGCCTTGATACAAATACTACATTATTGTTCTTGTACCACTCAAGACCTTGCTTGCCATAGTGACAGGATGGCAAATCAAGCACATTATGAAGACTTATGAATGGAAGCACCCTCTTTTGTAAACATTCCCTAATGTAAATTTCGGTATTTATAGAGCTCTTTGTAACAAATGTTTGGCTTATTTTGCCCCAACTGCATATTGCTTGCCATGCCAAGAACTTTTTGGGAAATGTTGTCTGCTTTTGGGTCCTAAACTTTTCTTCAACATTCCCTCGAGCATCAGCAACATAAAATTTTTGACCAGGAAGTTGCGACAAATGTTCCAGAACACATGTTTCGTCATTCATTATGCAGCAGATATATTTTTATATATATAATTTGACCGTGCTGTGTTTTTGCCTTATAGATTCTTAGCAAAGTTCCTGTCAGGAACTTTTTGAGCCTTGCATGCTTTTAAGCCTGAATTATCTTTAACTTTTCATACCAAATAGTCCTAGTACTGATCTGCTTTCTATTTTTTTGGTTTTAGAAACATCATGTGGACCATTCCTTCTACATGAACCAGGTTTTATATCAACGGACAAGTTCTCCCGGTACTGTTTAATAACATTGGAAATGGTTTGATATCAGACCTTTGATTGTTTGGCCAACTTTTTGTAGGACCAAGTTGGATTTTGTTAAAAATATTTAATAATTTTAGAAAGCACTTTTTTCTCGTCGCTCATTTTAATTAGTTTTACAACAAATGAACATAATTGAGATTAAACATAATAACAGACATGCTTTACAAAGATAAAAAAAATTAAATAATACTTAGGTTAAAAGTTTTAATGAAAAACGTGTGTTAAGGTTTTTTCGATATCAGTCCTTAGAATGGTTACTAGTGTAGGCTCCTCAATGGAAGTATATCACAACTTGCTCTATGTTTTAATGATTTTTCATTTATGTTTAAGCTTTCATCAGTTATATACAGTAAGCCCATAGCTGGTGTTAAGTTTGTGTATATATGAGAACCATTTAAAACTAATTTTACCATCTCACAGTGCATTTTAATTTGAATTTAGTGTACGAGTTCTAAACTTTTAGATCTCCACTCATGTTCTTCCTTTTCTATACCAAAGCGTATGTTGAAATATTCGCTAATATTATTTATCACCTTTAGCCAAAAAATATATTTTTTCAGCAACAAATTTGTATGTTTATTAGAAAGTCTACTCGCACTATATTTATATATTAATTTGTATATATACAGGTAAAGACATCATCATCTCACCTCGTAATATTAATAGGCAAATCGATTTCTTTAGACCCCTTTTACGCTCTCATTATACATTCAATTTAAGCAAAAAATATCCCATTTTAAAGGTATTTATTCACAGATATGCAAAATACTTATTATTGAAATCGGTGTTACTAGCACATATGGAAAAAACGTGTAAATGTGATCTTCAACCTAAAAACTGAACAAAGCAATGTATGTTTGTCCAATTTGTTGTTGTCAATAAATAAGAGAAACAACTTAACAGTATAGATTTTGCTATATTTTAAGTGAGAGTTGTAATAAAAACAAATAAGAAGAAAAAAGGAAAAGAGTTTAATAATTCAATGTCACTTAAAAAACATTTTGAGGGTGTTTGTTTTGTATTTTACCGTTGCTTTTTTTATTTTATGTATATGCAGTTGAAAGTAGTTATTTTCTTATATATGCAGAACTATAATTATGACGAATCTGTTTCTTATCACTGCATGCAGTTTAACCAAAAATGGGACAGATCGGAAGAGGGTGTGAGTCACCTACCATACAAAGTAATGAGTTATTTCTAATTATTCAAAATTCTTCAAACTTTGTCTAAAATTTTCGCGATTGCAATAGTAGTCGTGGCACTCCCTATACAAAGCAAATATTTAATTTAGAATATCTGGAGAACTATAATTGTAAATGTGCTTAAACGTTTTACGAATTAATTCCTTATAACTCTGCGGAGTTTAGCTGAGTATAGGCGGAATTTGATTAGATGGCGTAGCACCTCCTTTATAAATTAACAATTGCAAGATTCTTCAAACTTTGTCCGCATAGCTCTCTTATCATTTTACAGATATTGGCTGAAAATGGTCGGGAATGGTTGTGACACCTCCCATACAAAGTAATTAATTAATTGCAAGTATCTGGTGAACTATAATTCTAAAGGTATTTAAACTTTGTATTAATAAATTTATAATCATTATAAGCTAAAAACGAATTTATTTTTGATGACAGTACCAAGTTTAACTAAAAAATCGCGTTACCGGAAAAATGGGCATGGGACCACCATTACAAAGAAAATTGTAATTTCGAGAGTCTTTAACCTTTGTCTGAATCACTTAAATTTGTAAAATATTTGGTTGAAATTGGGCGAGATAAGCTTAGTAGCAATCACCCCTCCCATATAAGGGAAATAGTTATAATTAAAAAATGACCTTAGTTAAAGTAGAGCTTGATATGAGTTATTTTTTTACGTAAAAGATATATCAATGAGTAGGATCAGAAATGGAATGATAAGTATCTCCCATACAGATTTAGTTAGTTATTTTCGAATATCAAGTGAACTGTAATTGGGAGATTCTCAATATTTTATATGTGTTACTTTTAGGTTGTATCAAAAATAAATTCATATTTTTTTTTTATTTTCTTTCACTGTGTTCTACTCCAATCTTCTTTCAATGTCACATCATAATTGGGTGTATAATCAGGTATTTTCAAAATACGTTTAATAAAGTATCTCTAAAGCTTATCTACGAATGATGTAAAACTCCAATCTTGTGTATTTATTGATCTGCGTATCGCTTGAAAAATGTTGCATTTTGTTTGAAGGCTGATATTTGGTTTATTGAGGAAATTGTTCAACGCTGCACTAATGCTAGCTCTTGCCGAATTATTTCTGTATTCAACATGTTTTTGAAAAGTCATTTTTGTAGTGAGAATTACATCTAAGTTGGACAATTTCAAGGCAACTTCTACCACTTTTTCTTTATGAAACCATTTGTCTTCTTTGGAAAATCTTCCACCTTTCCCAAAAACCACCATCTGTGACTTTTTCAAATTGACCTCCATATTCCATGCAGAACAAAATGTTTCCAGATGATTTATCAATGTCTGTAAAACTTTCTTATCATATAAAATTACCTTAGCCAGCTAGCTTCTTTCGGTTGGGCACTATCGTGGTTTCAACAAACAGACAGACGGACGGACATAGCTAGGTGGTCTTAAAATCTTAAGAGGACCCAGAATATATATGTATACTGATGTGGGTCTACGACAATATTTTGACGTGATGCAAACAGAATGACGAAATCAATATACCACATATTTTTTGATGCTGGGTATAAAAATGTACAATATACTTTTATAGCTAAACCAAAAAAAAAAAAAACATTGATCTATTACCTTATAACTAAATGGCATAAATCCATTTAATATTTTTTATTTTAACAGAAGATAAATTTTATTTGCTAGCAAATAAAAAATATTTTATATTGAGTGGTTATTTGAAAAAACAACAAAACATATAGTTAAATAAGTAAATTATGGCTCAAGTGACCTACATATTTATATTTTTTCATAAATATAAATAGGTACATGAGAATATAAATAAAATATTTCATAAAAAACAAATTCAATAAAAATAGTTATTTAAAATTAATTGAACATTAAGCTTTTTATTATTTGAAAAAATTTAATTGTTTTTGGTAACCCCAAAACTGAATTTAACTAGTGATTTAAGTATATTTAAATGCCGTTCAAAACCATTTAAACAACAAACAAAATATTAGTAATAATACTATTAAATTTTTTTAAAAAATATATTTAATATTTATTTATTAACTTGAAATATCTGCCTGGAAAACTAATTAATTAACTTAAATGGAAACATATAAACTCTAGTGTGACATAGTTTCTATAGTTTACTTTGTTTTTTAACGATATCACCTTTTTTTCTTGATATTTTATTAACAACGTGTGGATTATAAAAAAAAAAAAAAAAATTATTAAAATATAGTTATTAACAACAGTTGTCATTGTTGTCTTTTTATTTGGCAAGTAAAACAACTAGTGTCACAGTTTTATTTATTGAGGGCCATATTTTATGAACTGCCATACAAATGTGAAGTATACTTTTAGGGGAATTGCAGTTAATAAAAAAAACACTCAGTTTTACAGGTTAATTAAGTAACATTTTGTTAATAAAACTAGCAAGAACTTTTAAATTAATAATAGTTTATGAAATTTTATAAAATTTCTTTTAAAACAATAAGTCATACTAATAGTATGTAAAATTGGGAATATGTTGACAATTTTATTTTTTTTTTTATTTAACAAATGTTTGTTTTATTTGCCACTGTGGCTGTCCCCTTTATTAAATAATTTTATTTTAAGTTCATTTTTTTATATTATGAAATGTACATCACATTTTTTCCTACATGAAAACTGACTGTTGCTATGTTTTCCATCACTAATTCACTGCAAAAAGAAATATCAGAAATTATATTTTTTTTACCTTTCTACATTTTCTCCCCATTTGTTTAACGGAAATGTAGTATATCCGTGAAATATTGTTATTTATTGGTTACACTCAATATCATGCATTTCATTTAAATATTTATTTATTTTAATTAACTAAAGATTTATTGGTGGAAGTAGAATTTCCGAAATGATGCTCCTTCTTTAATTATGATTGTAGTTATATGAAGTGGAAAAAATAAATTTCCATAATCGTAATTAATATTGTCATATGTAAAAAAAAAATCAAATAATTAGCAAATTAAGTTAACAACAGTTTTAGACAGTCTGAAAGGAAAATATTTTACTACTTTGTTTTTTTCAACATTTGACCATTTTTATTTTGTATTTTATTTATATTTTGACTTTTATTATTTGACTTATATTAATATTTTGCTTCTATCTTTATTACACTTTTTTATTTCCGTTTTATTTATTTTATTTAAATACATATTCTTTTATATTTTTATTCATATTTTTATTAACACATTTGTTAAGAATAAAAATGCTTTAGCAATATATAAAAATCTCATAAAAATCTAACAAGATTTGAAATTATATAAAATCCATACATAAGGAAAAAATAGTTACACAAAAAATACATTTGTTTGATAAACTTTATGAATACAATTCAGAGTCCTACTCGTTTAAAGATATTATTATTTTCAATCAAACTTTGTGGGAGGAAATAAGAAAACCTAAATCTTTAATTAAATTATGAAATATTTAATTAACTTTTGTTAGTTATGCTTCAGATTTTAACATAGCTTAAAAAAATATATAAATTATTATTTGGTTAAATTGGATCAGTGTTGTAAAGATGAAATAATAAGTCGAAATTCGACCTTGTCGCTTTTATCGGTTTTTAAAAAAGTCGTATTTTCGTACTTTCCGATTTTCGACTTTGTTTGACCTATTTCAATGTAAAAATTTGAAATAGGTTACGAAAATTCGTGTTAAAAAATATTTTTCCCGATTTTGACCAATTGTAGGTCCGACTTACTTTGGCCTTATATACGTCGTTGCAAAGATCTTTTAATTATTTATTGTTGGATATCCATATTGTTTATATCAATGATTTAGTAATCCAGATATACATAGATCAAAAATAGGTACAAAATCGATGTTGTCTTGGTTTTTCCTTATATCTCAGCCGTTTGTCGGCCGATTGTGTCAATTTTAAACACCAACCGAGCCAGAAAATATATTGATGTATAAATCATGTATGTAAACTATTCGGAAGTTACATAAAGTTGATTTCAACATACAGACTTCGCTATCTATAATGATCAAAAATATATATACTTTGTCGTAAATGAAAAATGTAGAAATTAATGAAAATTTTAAATTTTTGCAAAATAAAATGGACCATCTCTGACTATTGAAAACTACAAATTTTAAATCTACACAGAGAAAACAGGTTCGTGATAGCAAATGAATTTGTTGCCAATTGAAAGATTTGGTTGCACACATAGAAATTTTTGGTTCTATCAATAGAAAGAAGAATTTTGGTTGAAGCAACCAAACTTTTTTATCCCTTCTAAAAAATTGCAGCAACAAATGTGAAATTCGTTCACTAAGGTAGAGTCATTTGATTGGCAACAAAATTCCTTTCAATATCAGTTCACCGGCTAAACAAGTCGATTAACCAACAAACCGGGTTTCTAAAAAATTACAATTTTCGGTTAACCGACACACCGGCTTTTTATAAATAGTAAAACAAACCACAAGAAATCACAAGCATTTAAAGATTTTATGTCTTAGACCATAAGAGTGTGTTCTGTATTTTTAAAATATACTCAATTACTTCCCTGCTATGTATGTGTGAATTTAAATGCCAATCTGTTCAGTCAGTTAGAAATGGCAGATTTTTTTTTTTCAAAATATTTTGATTGTTGTGTACTGTATTACTTCTCTCGATGGTTTTGTGTTTTTTCATACCAATTCAAAGTTTATTTTTAAAAATGTATCGATTCATATTGAGATTGGAAAATGTTCTCTGATTAATTCTTAGTATTTCATATGATCTAAGTAAGACTATTCTAAAAGGGTTCAACAAAACATTTTTCTGATACTAAATGGTGCCAACATATTTTGTACCATTTACTATCATAATGTGCTACATTTGTAACTATCACAATAGCACAGATACCATTACCATTTATGCTTTTTTCTTTTATATAGCTTCTATGTATTTTAAAACTATACTATTTTTTAGCACGAATATACATATATAGTCTATTATCATCACTAGGGTGGGTCGATTTTTTTCACGAAAAATCGTATAGCAGAAACGCATGCTACGGCAAATTCTAATAATTTTTCCGCAAGAAACCGTACGTCTTAAATCAACTTCTTTTTTGCGCATTTAGTATTTCTTCTCATGATATTTCAGTATTAAGCGCTGAGATCGAAAAATTTTTAACTTACAGTTTCGAATCTTTTTTTTATTTTATTGAAATTATTGTTACAATTTACAAACAAAAATATTTTTATAGTTCTAATGAAATTTTGAACCTTTTTCGAAAACCCTTCCATTATGGTTTGTAAAGAGTTTTATGTCACTTTGTTCGAACAGGTTGTCCATCACAGTTTAAAAACTACCACACTTTTGGACACTTTTTTTGTGCTCTTTAATTCTCTTTTAACAAGAGCCCTATATATATCCACTGGACTCAGCTTCTGGCAGTTTGGAGGACTTTCCTCTCTTGATACAAATACCACATTATTGTTCTTGTTTCACTCAAGACCTTTCTTACCATAGTGACAGATGCCAAATCCGGCCAAAAATAAGTGGATATATTAAGAAGTCTTATGAATGGAGACATCCTTTTTTGTAAACATTCCTTGATGTAAATTTCAGTATTTATAGAGACCTTTGTAGCGAATGTTTGGCTTTTTTGCCGCAACTAAATATTGCTTGCCATATCAAGAATTTTTTGGGAAATTTTGTCTGCTTTAGGGTTCTGAACTTTTCTTCAACATTCCTTGACAATCTGCAATATAAAAAAATTTACCCAGAAGCTGCGAAAAATTTTCCATATGTACATTTCGTCATCCAATATGTAGCAGGTATATTTTTTGTTTAAAATTTGACTTGAATTTCCGTGCTCTGTCTTTGGCCTACAAATTTTTAGCAGCGTTCCTGTCAGAAAATGTTTGAGCTTTGAATGTTTTTAAACCAGCATTGGCTTTAATTTTTCGTACGAAATAATTCGATTACTGAGCTAACCGGACTGTTTTCGTACCGGATGTGTTGGGAGCTCTTTTGAAAATACTTTCTATTTGTTGGCTTTAGAAACATTATGTGGACCATTCCTTCTACCCGAACCAGGTTTTATATATATCAACGCTCCAGTTCTTACATTGGAAACGGTTTGATAGCACCCCTTTGATTGTTTGGCCAACTTTTTTAGGACCAAGTTGGGTTTTGTTGAAAATGTTTAATCATTTTTTCTGGTCACTCATTTTAATCAGATTAACAACAAATCAATATAATTGACATTAAACATAATAACTGACATGCTTTACTAAGGAAACTTGATAACAAAAAATCAAATAATACTTGGGTTAAAAGTTTTAATGAAAAACGTGTGTTAAGAAGAATTTTACGATCTCAGTCCTTATTTTCTTTTTTAATAGTGTTTTTATTGGATAAAAGACGAAATGCGCAAGATAGGATTTGATTTAGACCTATGGTTTCTTGAGGAAACTTTCTTAGAATTTTCCGTAGATTGCGTGTTTGCTATACGATTTTTTACTTTTTTATCGTCCATACAAATCGACCTAGCCGAATCATCATGCTTGCTGAACATTATATTTTAATGAAAACTGGCATGCCTGGGTAAATACCAAAGCAATGTTTGTCTAAAAGAAGGTGGCTGATATTCTATGACTTTTATTTAGCTTTAAATGTCAACAACTAAATTAGACTTTTTAAGAAAAAAAAATCTTTTTTCTATTTGTTTCAAATTTTACCCAAAGATCGTTAATGTCAGTAAATTTAAAGTTTAATAAAAAAATACAAAAACTATTTCATTAACACAATCGCACTGCAAAAACATTAACAAGAAAAGCTGTTCAAAAAGTGGTGCCTCTCTATCTATTTCATAAAATTGAGGGTAAAACATGTAGCATATTTTCGGGGTTATAAGGAAACATTTTTTTGAATCCAACACGTTATACGCATAAACAACTAAATTTTTTCAGATAATAACACCAAGAAGGATAAACGCAGAATAGGGGTATCATTTATGCCAGCAAAGAAAACGCCATAAAGATATACAAAAACTATAGTATATTTTTGAAATTATTTAGCAATTACATTGAGTTCCAATATTATTTATGTGATGTTATCCGAGTGCTGTTTCCTTTGTTTATCATTTACAGAAGAGTATAGTAAATGCTTTGTTATTTATTTTTTATTTAACACTCACTTTTATTTCTGAAAATATTTATAACTTGTTGACTTTAAAGCTGATGATTTCAATTTAAATTTCACTGAATATTAAATTTGTTTATCTAAATATTTTATATAATTATTCCACATACGTCACTTTTTAATATTTTAATTTTTTATAAATTCTATTGAATTTTCTTGTAACATCACATTATTTACACTAATTAGTTTTAGCATTTAAATATTTGTTTAGCTTTGTTTTGTTAATGTTTTTAATTAACATTTTTTTATTTAGTATATTTTGGCATTTATTTGTTTGTTGTTATTTTTTTTAAACACATTTGGAGTTATTTTATTTGTTTTTTTTTTTTTAATAAATTTTTCATAAATAAAATATTATTTATGGATCATATATTTTTTTGGTTTTATTTAATTAAGCTAAACATATACATATGTATTGTATGATACTTTTATATTTAGCTTTAAACTTTTTTATGTGATATTGTTTAAATTTAAATAAAATTATATTTTTTTAAATAACTTTTGTTTGTTGTATAGTATTTGAGTATTTCAATCAACTGGAAACTATTTATTTTCTATTGGTTCAATTATTAAAAAGAAATATTTTATTTAATTTTTGTTTAAATAATTTCTACTAGATTTAACAATTTTTTATTAGTACTTCAGAATATTTCCTTGCATACAAGCACATTTTTTGTAGTAATATTTATTTATAAAACTAAGAAAGAATTGGCATTTATGACAAACCACACTCGAACATAACACAAATCATTTAAAATTTCCTGTTTTATTCATAAATTTAATTTTTATTATTTTTAAATTATTATTGAAAAACAAAAGAATATTGATATATTTTTTATTGTATGTGATACAAACAAATTTTATTTACTCAAATTCACACTTACAATTTCATATTTTTCTTTTTCTCAGCTTAATGTAAGAATTTGTCATTTTTTATATTTAAATTTTATTTTATTTAATAACTTAAATTGCCTATTTAAAACTTTAGCTTAAATCACTTGATTTACCACCTCTTCTCTTTTATTCTTAAAGATATGTGTCAGATTTACACACCCACACAATCATAAATAATTTGTTTACGTTTTTTCATTCACATACACACGTTCGCTGTGACACAAAAAAAAATACTACGACGCTACGCAAAACTCTTGACGTTAGAAGACAAACATGTTTACGATACGGAAGCTACGTTAGAACTAAATTGCCCTTCTCCTGGTGTCTTCTGTTGTTGTTTGTCTAGAGGTTTAACAGCACCCCCACCTATCACATTTTCCATATCACACAAACACTCTCCTTTAACGCCGCTCTCCCTGCTCAAGCGCTGGTGGCCCAAAACGAAAAACAAGAAAAACAAAACAAAGAAACCCAAATCCGACAACAACAGTAACAGCAACAACAAGAAAAAGTCTACATAAAGTTTCGTTAAGTTTAAATGATACATTTTTTTCAACTTTGACCTGTCTGCCATGTTTTTGCTGCCATCCAACAAATTAAATCACTTTCGACTGTCTAACGTGAAGCATGAACATGAAAACAACACAAAAAGCTTTTCGTTGCTGTGCCTGTGCATGTCATCTTCTTGTACAAAGAAAAACACAAACAAAAAAGAGATTTGAAATTTACGATTAATAAACAATATGAGAAAGAAAGAAAGCTTTGGCAGCAGCACATTTCACAAAATCATATGGCAGAAACGAAACAGATGATTTGTCAAGACAAAAAATTTAAGCAGCAGCAGCAGCACAATGATTTAAAGAGCAAATTTATTTAATTCATAAAGTTAAGCAAAGCATTTACGTATACACACACATAGAACACGTGCAGAACTTGGCTGTATGTATACTGGTATTTGTTAAGTAGAAATTGTTTGTCTTAGGATGGAAAATAATATTTACAATATAAATTTTGTTTACTTTGTTAGATGAGAATACTTATATGTAAATAAGGTCAGTCAAAGAAATATTAAACCTCATAGTGGAACATATTAAAGTAATAATTTCCGTTGTCTAAAGATATCGTTCTAAATCCCGCTGTTTTCTTTCATATAGTATAGTTTTAGGGGTCTATAGGAAAAGTGTTTAGCAAATTGAGGCATGTTGTATATTAAAGCGAAATTTCATCTAAAGGGGAAACATGTTATACTTGGTGTTTGTAATTCTCATTCGCTCTATAGTTTACCTAAATCTTTTGGGAAAAGTTTTTTCGATGATCTGGAATAGACACATTAAAATTAAATCATATGGTTTATTGTGTTATCGTAACGAACCAGCAGAGACCAACGCCGAATGCCTAAGAGTCGGTTAAGCCGACCCGCGTGATATATTAGGACATTATGACAATATGACTGATAAGAGACCTTGTGAATTGACCAATAGTGTATAGGGCGTCTTCAATTCCTGTACGAGTTGAATCTTGTAAGCACGCAAACCAAGATTCTTACACAAAATTTACCATAAAAGGGATGGACACAAACATAGAATAAAATATACATCGAAGCGTTACTGAGAGACAAAAAACCTAAGCCTGTTGTCAAAAATCTAAGTCCTGCCACAAAATCATGTGTATTTTGTGGCAGGACTTAGATATTTTGTTGTTGTGACAGCCATAAAGTGAATGTATTGCGAAAACGATCCATTTTTTCTCATATTAGTCGTTATGTTGGACGTTTCTAAACAATGATTTTAAAAATAATGGAGAAGTTGCTTGCTATGAAAACCATCGGTAAAATTCGTTTGAATGTTTAGCGGAATATGGTGAGTGGTACAGATTAATCTGCACCATTCCGAAGCAGCATCGGACGATTTTCTGCGCTTCATGGAGAAGGAAGTTATCCACGTGGCCTTAATCCAAGAACCCTGGCTTGTAGCCACTAAAGTTCGAGGAGTCCAGTCACGAAACTATGTGCTCCTTTCTCCAACCCCTGAAGGTAAAGTAAGGAGCTGTATTTTGGTCAGGAAAGATATTAAGGTTTTCCTTTTATCTAATTACTGTTCTGGGGACTAGAGCGACAAGGATTACCAACCCTAATCATATCATCTGCGTACCTACCTTACGACGAGGATAATCCGCCCTCACGTGCAGTACGTACACTTGTAGACTGGTGCCATGATCTCGCCATAGGATATGATGCTAATACCCATCATACTCTGTGGGGGAGCTCGGATATAAATGACAGGGGTGAGTATTTACTTCAATACCTTCTATCTGCTAACCTAAGTGTTTGCAATAAGGGTAACAGACCAACGTTTTTCAATAGGATCAGGGAGCAGGTCATGGATATTACTTTGGTGGGGAACACGGACTCACTTGGGATTCTTGATTGGAGAGTATCACTCGAGTGCTCATTCTCCGATCACCATAGGATAGTCTTTACGATACAACTTACACTGGATTGGGAAAAACCCTTTAGGAATCCTAGGAAAACCGACTGGGTCAAATTCAGTAATCTCAGTGATACCATACCACCTCCAGAAATGGATAGATTAAATGGTACACGGGACTTAGACAACTCGGTAGATTTTCTATCCAGGCCACTAAGGGAAGTCTACTATGCTTCGTGTAGGGAACGGCAGAGACCTAGGAAATTCCGGCAACCATGGTGGAGTCCTAGGCTAATGCAACTAAGAAAGGACTGCAGGCAACTTTTTAATAAGGCAAAGAGGGACCAAGACCCTTTAAGCTGGGATGAATATCGTCAAAGCTTCAACACTTTCAACAGAGAAACCAGACGGACAAAGAAGGAATCTTGGAAACGTTTCTGTGAGAAACTGGAGAGTACCACTGAGGCATCGCGTCTACGTAAGGTACTATCCAAGGACCCTGATACGCCGGGATTCCTGATGAAACCGGATGGTAACTTTACTGAAAGTAGTACCGAAACTTTGCAACTGCTTATGGATACACACTTTCCGGGTTGTAGGGATGATGAAAATGAGGGCTCCGCTTCGGAGTACCTTGCAGCTTCCCAAATCCACATAAGTGAATTAGTTAGCTCCATTGCTAGAGTGGAGAAAGTTTCATGGGCGGTGTCATCTTTCAAGCCCTATAAATCTCCAGGGCCAGATGACATATTCACAGCGTTACTCCAGAAATCGATTTCAACCATCCTGCCATGGCTTTTTATGATTTTTAGGAACGGCCTGGAAACAGGAAACATTCCAAAAGAATGGAGAGAGGTAACAGTGGTATTTATCCCCAAAGCGGGAAAGGAAAACCATAGTACAGCCAAGGACTATAGACCGATCAGTCTGTCATCGTTTTTATTGAAAACACTGGAAAGATTGATCGATATCCATGTCAGGAGCATCCTCTCCCCTGACAATTTCTGCAGGGCACAACACGCATACCTTAAAGGGAGGTCCGTGGAGACAGCATTGCATGGCGTTGTTGGAAACATAGAGGGGACATTTGACAAAAAAGAGTATGTTATGGCATCTTTCTTGGATATAGAGGGTGCGTTTAATAATGTGAATATATCCGCAATAGTTGATGCACTGGGTGACTTAGGTGTTGATCAGCGGATAAAAAATTGGACCGAAAATATGCTTAGGAGCAGGGCCATAAACTCTAATATGGGTATTGGTAGGACAAGGAAAGTTATGACACACCACAAGATGGTGTCATCTCTACACTTCTGTTGTCGTAAATAAAATCCTTTTCAGGCTCAGTAGGACAGGCACCAAAGTAGCCGCATATGCTGACGACGTTGTGCTTATTATTCAAGGGAAGTTTTTTCCCACAAAAAGTGAATTCATGGAATCGTTCTACTATTATGGGCCAGAGAAACGGTCTAGGTTTCAACCCTGCCAAAACCGAACTGGTTCTTTTTACCAGGAGATACAAAATCCCAGAATTCAGACCTCCACGACTGGATGGTACTTTTCTAAAGATTTCAAGCAAAGCCAAATATCTTGGCGTAATTTTGGACTCTAAGCTCTCGTGGAAACGTAATGCTGAGAGTCGAATGAAGAAGGCACTATGTGCCTTCTACATATGTAAGAAAACCTTTGGGAAGAGATGGGGTCTTAAATCATATATTGTACACTGGATGTACACCGAGGTTATAAGAACTATTTTGACATATGGGGCTCTTGTTTGGTGGAGAGCGGTGGACACCAAGACTCACCTCTCTACTCTAAACAAGGTACAAAGACTTGCATGTCTTGCAATTACTGGCTCTATGAATTCCACCCCTCAAGCCAGTCTAGAGACGATGCTAAATATAACTCCCCTTGATATATATATCAAATGCATTTCTGCTAAATCTGCTCTACGACTCAAAGAGTCGAGCGGACTGAAGCATGATCGTATTGGTCACGGCACCATTCTACAGAAGATAGGCAGGCCATTCATGGGGCAAGAAACGGATTACATGATACCTATACCGAATTTTGATAGGACGCTTAGGATCAAGATATCGACAAGGGATGACTGGGCCGCGAACACTGTCCTAAGGAACAACGTGATCTCAGTCTACACTGATGGTTCAAAGACAGAAAGAGGCCCGGGCTCGGGAATTTTCTCCGATGAACTGGACCTTTTGCTGTCTCTTCGATTACAGTATACCTGCACAGTTTTCCAGGCCGAGATATATGCCATCGATACAGCCGCGAGGAGAATACGGGAACTAAATCTCGAAAATTCGACTATACATATTTGACAGCCTTGCATCAATCAAGGCTCTTAACTCCAACTTTATTAAGTCGAAATGTCTTCTCAACTGCATCCAATCACTGGCACAACTGACACAACATCACGTCGAGTTGATATGGGTCTCAGAATGTGCCACTAGTAAATATGATCAGATTTATTAGAAGTACCGGCTTGTTCTCACGGGAATTACAAGAAGTACATAGTCAACGAAATTAGGGTGGGCAACCATTCTCCCTTTATGTATGGAATTTTAAAATAAGGGAATGGTAATTCTAAGGGTATCACAATGGGCCACAAGGCCTCCGAGTGAACTCGCTAACTTGCGAGCAACCCACGAACAAAAAATATATCATTAATAGTTTTTATAAAACAATAATTACTTAACAAGTAAGAGTTTTTGAATCTTGTGTTGAATCTTGTACACCCACCATCAATATGTAGATTAAGCCTTCTATGGAGACTTGTATCTGTTATGGTGCGACCTGTTTGCATATTACTTGTTTAGATGTTTTTGCGCAATTTATATAAAATAAAATTTTGTAGATTTTGGTTAAACATCATTTCTGAATATTAAAGAAAATAAAACTAGTGAAACATTTTAAACTATTGTATATAAGTATTTGGTTCGATATATTTTGTAATTACCCCTACACTACTCTAAAACAAATTTATCTTTATCAATGTCAGAATTTTGTTTGAATTATGAATAGCAACAAAAGAAACCAATTCCAATATTATATAGTTTCTTGTTAAATTTGAATTATGTAAATATTTTATTTTTCTAGACAGATTATTTGGTTTTAATATTCGAGCAAGAAAAAAATTCAATTAATTTTTTATTGCTAAAAAATAAAAACTAGACGAAAAATATATTGTTAAATCTCTTTCAGCTAGCGTTATTACATTTTGCACTATATTTTTTTTATTTTTTGTTCCTATACAAAACATAATCTTTAAATATATTTTAACTAAAAGGCGACAATCAATATCTAGAGAGGTGACGTAAAGAAGAAAACCCCAACTGAAAACTATAATAAAACAAGTAAGAAAGTTCGGTCGGTCAAGTCCAACCATATTGTACCTTAAACTGAGTAAATGAGCAAAAATATGTTTCTTTTAAAATTTTAATAATTTATTTTTGTTAGTGAAGTGGTTCTTATGTGGGAGCTATGACCAATTAAGTACCGATCGCACTGAAATAAGGTCGATGATTTTTTTCTATATAAAACTTTATTAGATTGAGTTGTTTCTGGATACCAACATAGTAATGAGATTTATGCTCGTTAAAGCGATTTTCGGAAGTGGGGTGTTTAAAATGGGGCTGTGGTCAATTATGAATCGATCTGCACCAAATGTTTATATAAAACTTAATTGTGGAAAGAATTGTGTAGATATTTATATAAACCAAGCATTTATGAGCGATAAATTCCTATTTCGGGAGGAAATTTTTATGGGGACTAAATGAGATAATAGACCGTTTTTTACCAATTTCGATAGGCTTCGTCCTTTAGCACGAAATGATATATTTGCCCAATTTTATCAAGATATCTTCAAAATTGCGACCTGCACTTTGTGCAAAAACTTACATGGACAGCCAGACAGCTAGGTGGACAGACGGACGGACGGACATCGTTTAATAGTTTCAAAAAGTAATTCTAATTCGATCGGTATACTCTAATAAGGCTAATATTTTTGCTCGTTATAAACACCTTCACAAACCCATAATACCTTCCCCATAGTATATGGTATAGGGTATCATGATAAGGGTTCTCAAAAAAATATATGCAGAAATACAAAAAAAATAAATAACTATCTAGTCAATGTGTATTTAAAATAACCAGACACTAAAGTGTCAAAAGAATAAAAGGTGGGAAAACGTAAAGAAAAGATTCCTGAAAAAATATTTCGCACAGCAGACAAAAGCCCAACCCCTCAAGGTAAGTAAGATGAATGTGCATAATGAAAAGATTAAATACACCAGATAAAAAAAGAAGCGAATAGAAAAGGTGCTCTAACCTAGTTGCTTTGCTACTGAAAATAGAACGAAAAAAGTGTAACAAGTTCCAACCCTATTGAAAGTGTTTTAAATAAAAGGGGAATAAATGTATTTTGTTCGCAACTAACAAAGTGTAGAAATTTCAATTGATGGCACATAAGGATCACAGCTGGATATCAATATATATTTGGCAACATTGCTGGAATTTTTTTTTTTAAACAGTAAAGAGTGGGGAAGAAGACCTTTAACATATTTGCATTTAAATTTGCTTTTTAAATAATAACTTTATTGATTTTAATTTTTTATTTATTTTATATGAGATATTTGCTGGTAAAATACGTAAGCGGCTTAAATTTTTGTTTAATATTCTTTGCTATTTAGTTTTAAGTTTGTTAATTTTAGTAAACAAAATCAATTTTTTAGAAAAATATGTTGCAGTTATTGTGGTTAACTAGCAATAGCAATGCTTAAATTTATGGCATTTAACATTGCTATGTTTTCTCAAACAAAGAATTTATTAACGCTGCCGTTAGGTTAAAAAAACTTACGAATCTTAAGTATTAGGAGTGATATCGACAAATTCTTAACTTCAATTTCCGTGCTCTGTATTTGACCTCATGTGGACCATTCCTTCTACCTGAACCAGGTTTTCTATCAACGGACAAGTTCTCCCGGTACTGTTTAATAACATTGGTAACAGTTTGACGGCAGACCTTTGAATGCTTGCCCAACTTTTTGTTGGACCAAGTTGGGTTTTGTTGAAAATATTAAATAATTTTAGTACGCACTTTTTCTGATCACTCATTTTAATAAGATTAACAACAAATGAATATAATTGACTTTAAAGATAATAACTGACATGCTTTACAAAGGTAACTTGATCAAACAAAAAATCAAATAATACTTGGTTTAAAAGTTTTAATGAAAAACGTGTGTTAAGAATTTTACGATCTCACTCCTTATTACCATTTTGGTCAATATTGTTCTTCTAAACAATAAATTAACTAAACTTTTTACAATATTCTGCAAACAAATAGATTTCAGTTTATTTAGTTTACTAACCAGTTTTAAATTTTGTTTTCAAAAAACTAATATAGCAATTTATAGAAAAAAGATCAAAATATTAACGAAAATTACGGTCAATCTTTTTGAGGCAATATATGCAATAAAAACCTTCGAAGTGTGGCATAAAATGTTGGCTATCTGTCGATACCAAATCAGAATGTGTGTGAAAAGTCCAACCATAACTTGGAAAATCATGAAATGAACAGCCTGAAATAATTCAGGGGGAACTGATAATTTTGGTTATCTCTGAAGTCTTGAAAGGTAAAAATATAACTGCTGATAACTTTTACTCATCTTTATAATTTGCAAAACAACTTGTAGGAAAGATGTTACTTATTTTTGAGGTTCTTTGTGCATATAAAAAAAGTAAATTCACCGTTATTTCTAGCCATTTTGTAACTTTGTCTTCATTATCTGCCACTATTTACACATGTAGATATATTTGATTCGTGTATTTTATTTTTCATTAAATTTTATTACATTTAATTGTTTCCATTTCAGGGTATGAGGTCCTCTCCTATTTATGTTTCAAGAGCCACATAATTTGATAAAAGAGGCTTGCGTATACATGACATTGCAGGCTTAGATGTCGGAAAATCTCATTTGAATTGTTTAGTGTTTGGGAGGGAGATTGTGGAATTTGAAGGGACCTATCTCCTCCTGATATATCTCCTTGAGTATCGTCATTTACTCTGTTACATCTTTAAAAGACACTCGTTGGCTTTGTGATGGTTACTTAGTCATAAGTGCCATGTCATGTATAGTTTTAAAAAAACCGAAGAATTTCAAAACCGCGGTTTCGGTTTTAAAAAATTGAAAACCGATCGGTTTCAGTTCGGTTAAATTAAATTGATAATATAGGAAATGCTATACAAATTTAAAGTTCAAACTTGACGAGTGTTCAAGAGGAAACTTTGTACTTTTTCTTTTAGTGGTACCTTTTTAATATATTAAATTAGTTAGCTTATATACATTAAAGTTGGCTTATATGCTTCTCAGTAAAGAAATAATCAAGAATAGGGTGCTCAATTGTATTATGGTACCAATAATGGAGAACTAAAATAAAACAAGGAGTATTTTTTCGATCTTCAAGTAGTACTTTTTGAATTTTCTATAATATTGAACCTAGAATAAGGAAATTACTTTGAAATTTCAAACTTGACAGTGGTTTAATTGTTGAAAATTGTTACTTTTTTTCTAATCTTACTTTTTATTATATTTAATTATTTTACTTAAGTATATGTATACATGATAGTTGGCTGATATGCTTCTGCGTAAAGAAAGAATCCAGGATAGAGGGCACAATGGTATTGAGGTAACAAAAACTATTATTGGAATTTCTATAATAATGAACTTATAAGCAGGAAATTAAACACACATGATCCTGACTGAGTTTGAATATAAAAAAGGGACTTGCAGGTACTTTTTCCAGCTAATAGTACTTTTTAAATATTTTATAACGGTGGACCTAGAAACACGAAATTAAGCATTCATGGTTTAAGCTTAGTACTCTGTTAAAAATTTCGTGCGAAACGCTGTCAAACTACATTTAAAATGTTTGGAATGAAATAAATGCGAAATAATTTGGCAAAAGCAGTACTCTGTTCTTATTGTGGAAAAAATGTGAAATACATCTGACAAACTTATTTTTCCACACGAAATAACATAAGCAGCACTTCTTTCGCACGAAATTAAAACCAACAGCTGATCATTTTTTGCATATAAAATTTTTCGCATGAATGAACAGAGTACCTATTAGGATTTAGTGAATGCGAATTCAAAGGAGATAATTAGTGTTACTATGTACTTCTTTATTGTAGAAGTACTTTTTGAATATTTTATAATAATAAACCTTAAAATTTAAAATAAGGAACAGATGATTCTGAATGAATTAGAATTCACAAAAGGTGATTTTAGTGGTACCCTTTCTTTAGCATTTTCTATAACACAGAAATATGAAATTAGACATTCATGATTCCAAGTAGGAATACAAAATGTAGGTCTTTATTCTAACAATGAGCTATAGTTACATGAATCAATAAACATGAAACTAGAGACATGTTTAAATTAAATAAATAAACAGTCATTTGAAGTTTAATTGTCAGGAAATACTAGTAGATCAATATGTTCCGTCATGCTTTATTAACAGGTTTCCTTGCCTAGCCTGCGAAAGGTAGCCTGCTACATCATCTGAAGCAATTATTGTAATACAATTTTAAAAATTTAAACAAATCTTAAGATATTTTTACCGATCTGTTTTTAGAGATAATGGATGAATGATTGAATGAAAAAGTTTGTTTCTCATTTCTAAATTTTTAATTTATCTACTGAAAATAGATTAAAAGTAAAAACCGAAGAATATTTTTCGGTTTCGGTTTTAGACCTTTATAAACCGCGGTTTCGGTTTCGATTAAAACCGAACTGAAAACTCTAATGTCATGAGCACTTATAGGACCAGAACCTTACTCTGTCACCGTTCCAGAGAATTCGAGATACAGGTCTATACCTATGAGGATGGTAGGCAAGCATGGAAGTCGCCTAACCATCATTGTCGTAGTTGCAAGGATAGGTAAAAAGAGGAAACGATTTTCCACCTTCTCTGCGAATGCCCAGCCCTGTGTGTCAAAATGCAGAGATTCCTGGGCAACTACATATTAAGCAACCTTGGTGAGGTATCTGTGTCTAGAGGGCTTGTCAAATTGCTCACGCGCAGGGAACTACCACGATAACCAACCACCATAGCTCTGAATGGGTACATTGGGATTGCCTTGTGTTAGGGTAGTACTGGGTGAAGTACATCGGAGGAGCTTTGCTGTCTGATCTCTCAATAAACAGAATAATTGGCTTCATAAGAAGCCTATTGTGGTGATGTTATGGACGGCTTCACTAGTATCAATAACGGTTTATAGAGTATCCCCGACAGTAATCTACGTATGAATATATAAGAAATTATATGTATTTACAAATGTAAATAGTGTCTGGATTAGTAGAAAATTATTGATGCCAGAGCCAGGGTTAAACTGCTACATAGGTTTAATATATCAGCCATAAAAATAAAGGTACTATTTTGATGAGCAGAAATTGACTATCCTACGACTTTCACTACAATGATCAAACGAGAAAACCAGCAATTGTTTCCTAATATAACTCAACAAAAGTTTTGCATAGATTTTTCATTAGTATTCTTTCACTCTGATAACTTTTCTCTCTTAGAAGGTGTAGATACTGACGACCTTTATTGCATAATCGATGGCCAAATGTTGTTTTTTCAGACATGATAGTATTTTCTAAAATTAATGTTTCGCGGCCACCAATGAATGAAAGTCGTAGGATAGAAAAATTTGTACGGCAGTTAGGTACATTTTAAGCAGTGTCTGCTGGACCGTAGTTTTCTAGCAGATGACATTTTTGGTACACCGCTCGTAATGCTGCACCATCAGAAAATAATGTTCTAATTGTACATGCTACAAGAATCTAAGCTGTTTTAAAAAATCTGTTCAGCAAAGCTTCTGACTTAAATTAGAACATAATTTTCTGATTGTGTATCGCCTACGAGCGGTGTACCAAAAATGTCGAATCAAGTCAATATCGGATACTCTGTTCCAAAGTGAAGCATATAGAGAGAGCATTCTGCATTGATCGAAACAAATAGCTGTCGGACGGCGCATGATTTTGACTATAAAGCGGGTGAGGCAAAACTTTGCAACCACTTCATTCTAAATACTTTTTAACAGGTATTACAATATGTGGCTGAGCGTTGTCATGATGGAATATTATGGTTTCTTGTCCATTCTGGACGTTTTTCTATCAATAATCATTTCAAAGGAATCCGCAGTATTCGATACAGGTTACCTGTGATGGTCTGTTTATATTTCAGCAGCTCATAATAGATAGGACCCTTTTGTTCCCAGCAAATATCCTTAACGCCATGGATATTTGGCTTTGCTGTCGATTCGGCTGGTTTCCCGGGCTTAACATACGATCTCTTACCCACCATTGTATTAGATTCATCGCAAGTAATGATTCGGTGCAAAAATGATTTTCTTTTATATCGTTCAAAAATAATTTCGGAAATGCAAAATCGTCTTTCAAGGTCTCTCGGCTGCTATTCGTATGGTAGCCAATTTCAAACGTTTTGAAATTGCTGCTTGAGTAGCTTAATGATCTGGCAAGCTCTAGGTGAACTTTACAACAATGTTCATGGAGTAACGCCACCAATTCTTAATCTTCAAACTTTTTTAGCTGGACTGGGCGATCTTTGTCTTCCATGTCAAAATCTCCACTTCTGAACAGCACAAACCATCTATCGCTTGTTGAAGCCGATGAAATACAATCCCCATAAGCTTCGGTGTGCTTCAACGGTACTTTTTCCAGATGAATGAAGTAAAAACACTTCTCGCATATGACGTTTTGTTGGTAGAAAATTTTTAATTTTCGAAGCAAAAAAAAGCTTTTTGATTACTCTATAATGTTCAATAACTAAATGAGAATAAATGACAGATATAAACCCTTCAAAATGACATATAAGTTGTTAAAAACAAAAAACTGCGTTCAAAAGATACGTCATCTATTTGAATCCACTATATGGTTCCTCCATTTCACTGTATTTTTCTACCAAAACTTTCACTAAAAATCATGTTATTTTGTTATTCAGAAAAAACCACTTTAATTTTTACCATCATCAGCATCATTTTAAAATGTTAATCATTCTCTATAAATATTTGATGTAATTGTACTATTGTTAACCCACACTTTCAAACATTCATGGACACAAACAATGTATGTCTGCATAGATTGTTAGTTGGATGTTAGGTTCTTTTGCGTTTTTTTTTTTGCTAGTTTATTTACAAAGCCGCAGTTTTCCATTAGAATTGTAACTGTTGTTATAGTTTGAAATGACCCTGATTTTATGTTTTTTTTTTTTTTTTGTTCAACTACATTTTTGATATTCTAACAATGTCATGTTGAATATAAACATAGAAAGGAAGACAGTTAGAGGGAGAGCAAGAGGGACAGCAAAAGGACAAAAAATATATAATAAAACAAACAATTTATTGTTACTTTTTTTATCTCAAAAATTTTCCAGCTGTAATATTCTTTTTAACGTGAATTGTTTTATATAAATTTTGTATTTTTTTTTTATTATTTTTTTGATGGCTTCATATTGTTAAACAATTGTTGGTTGTCATGCTTAGTTGAGTTTTTAGTTTCATTTTTTATTTGCAAAACCTCAGATTAGCTAAAGAAAAGATACATACACAAGCAAATATGAACATAAAATGAACGTAAATCTTAAAATAATGACTAAAGCATGTTAAAAATTGGCAATGATTTTAGCTAAATTAACTCTGCTAAATACAGGCAACTTGTCTCTGGTATGTAATAAGTATCTTTTGATGTAATGAAAGTGTTTTTTGGTTTAAGTTTTATTAACCCTCTAACCCGCAAGAGTGCCTCAAGGCATGCATTACAAGCACCAATTATCTCAAAAAGTAATTATAATTTTTATTTTTAAATTTAACGGTGACTTTAGCTACAGATTTGTTAAAATTTCCATCAAAGGTCGAAATGCGTTGTGACTTTTAGTTTATGTTCTGTCAGCTGTTTTGTGAGTGATGTCATAATTTTAGCACGTGAAATATTGTGTGTGATTTTTTTTTAAGTCAAAGTTTTACTAACTTTTAGTCGCCCGATCTATTTCAAATATTTTTTTTAAAGGTAAGATATTCTTCTTTCAGTCTATGAATTTGTAAATATTAAACAATTCACAAAAAGTGTTTTGGGAACGCAAAAACTAAGGGGTGCCTCAGGGCACTGTTACGGGTTGCGGCTAAATTTATCGGCGTTTTATATTATAAAGTTTTTTGCTTTTTTGTTATATAAAAAAATTAAAGAAATGGCAGATAGAGAACGCAGATAAATTAAATTATCCGCCTTGACATATGATCATGTTGGTAATCCACAAGAAGACCCACAGCCAGGATGTTCAAAAAAGCAAAACGTCCAGTTAATGACGTCCGTTATAACAATATCTGGTTAGGCAAAAGAGATGGTGAAAACTATGCAAAAAGTCGAAAACGCAGAGTGTTTGCTCAAAATGCGATCTTCATTTATGCATCTTAATAATTTGTTTTTATGAGTATCATCGTAGAAAATAAAACATATTTTCTTACTTTTAGTATCTTTTTCATTAGTTTTGAATAAAATCGTATCATAATAAATGTGAACATCTTATTGTTATTTACACCTAAACCGGCAACAATGCCTTGAGGCACTCTTCACCTTTTTTCACCTGGTACCTAAACTTAATTTGCAAATTAGTTTCTGATGGCTTTTCTGAGTTTATTGGGTCATAATTACCCTAACAAAATATTTGACAATTTTTGTATCTTTTTAAATACTGAGTATTCCAAATGTAATATTTGAATAAAGAAAAGGTGTCACTAATTCCCGTTTTGTAAGCTCCAATTTTACTCAGCTACATAAATACCTAATTTCATGCTTCCACATTCATAAATAGAGGAAATTCACAAAGTACGAATAAGGAAAGTTTCTACTTAGAATCATGTGTATTCAATTTCATGTTTCTCTGTTGTTCAAAATAGAAAATTTAAAAGGTAACAATGACATACATAAAATGCTGCATTAAATTCACATTTTTGCGTTTTAACTTCTTAAGTTTGTGTTCCTAGAAAAATTATTAAAGAAATTCAAAAGTCACCATAAGAAGAAACAAAAAGTACTACTACCCCCATTAACGCAAAGTGATGTTATACGTTAACTTACACTTATACTTTACATGTTAACTTACACTGTACTTATATGTTTTAAAGAATTTTTGTATGAAAACTCTCAGTTTAACTTTAGGTTTAAACATAACTAAACATTGTGATAGATAAATCGATAAGTACCCTTAAAAAAGGTACCATCAAGTACCCGTTTGTGGATTATAATCTAAAGTACTAATTGTTTTCTTTTTATGGTACACTTATACCTTGAAGCAGCTTATATTTAATGCTGAATTCGGATATCAACTTACTTTTATATCGGTAAATTAAATAATTTAAAATATTAAAAGAGTACCATTAGGAGAGAAACTACCAATTATCCTTTTCCCTCTCGAACACCCGTCAAGTTTGAAATTTCAAAATACTTAATTTTGTCGAAATCTTTTGTGACACATATATATATATATATATATATCTCAAACGTGTTCAAATCAAACAATTTGAAATCAATATTTAAAATTGGCTTACCCCATTTTGGTACTTTTTGTTACCCATTGAGATTATAAACATTTTATTCAAGCAAATTTCAGTATCGTTATGGGAGTTCATATTAAAATATTCATATGTCTACACTGAGAGAAAAACGACTTTTCAAAATCAACAACGGTTGGTGTCATTTTGACATAATATGGTGTCAACGTACGTTTAAAATTTGTAAACAAACGGGTACAAATAGACAACGTAGTGGTGTTAAATTATTCGCCGACGCATCTCAAAGGGAGTTGGTTTTTAGAAGATGCGCACCGCTACTGTATTGCTTTCTTACAGTTGCGTCGCCGCCATTGTTATAACCTAATTGCTAAATAATAAGCATGAGGATATTTTCAAATAAGTCACCGCCGACAAGCGCGCTGTAACAGTAACAATTACACATTAGCGGAGTTCACAATATTGTGCAAATGGCCTTGCACTAACAAAATATACAGAAATAAACCACTGCATGAATTTGCAATACAAATGCACATGATTGTGAATACCGATATTATGACTTGCTCTCTTTATTGCACTAAATCTTTTCCGTTAGAGCTTAATAAGTAATATATTATGTAGCAACAATAGTACACAGTTTCTGATTAAAATTTCTGCATTTGGGTATAAATTTTTAGTATTATTGATATGCTAATTTCCATAACATTAGCAAGTGGAGTGGAAAGAGGTGTGTTATTAAGTAATATCAAGACTTTATTTTATTAGTTATGGAAAATTTAGCAATTTCTTATTTAAATTTTTCTGAAATATAGATTGATACCAACAGTGATATTAATGTTACTGCCGAAGTCATTGCAAAAGTAGGCGAATCAGGTATATATTTTCAGGAGCTCATTCTACAGTTATAATATTTATTTTTTGTGAAAATTGAGTTGATACATTAAAAGTAAAGAGAGTTATGCCACTTTTTCAATACAAATTGTATGGGAAGTGGGCGGATATTTTTCAAATTTCACACAAATAATTCTAAGTGTTTAAAAATGCTATGAGCCAAAAAAACAATGCCGTAGGTCAAAATTTATTTTTCACTTTCATTTTTTCTTGATTAAAAAAAAATGCTTATGTGTCAAGTTTCATCGTCCTTCAACAACTTCTTCTATTTTTAGCCGCTCGTTCTATGAACCTCAACCAATGTGCAGTGTTGCGGTGAATGTCTGCTTTGTTTCTATAAGTGTGTTTTAATTTTATTTACATTAAAAAAATGAAAATATTTTAATAAATATAATGGATAAAAGTGAAGTAAATAAATGGTTTAAAAATCTAAATATAAAACAAGCATAATTGTGTTTGATAGCGAATTTGTTGATGCAGCTGTAGATGCAGGTAGAGCGTGAAATGAATCCACTCACGACATACAACTCCAAAAATTACTGGAACCAATAAACATGTCTTCAGTTGTTGTACATTTAAAAGGAAAGTAGAGCTATATGTATTTATAATTAACAGCTATGTATAGTGCAAGAAATATTTGTTTTATTTTTTAGGAAGATGACTAGAGGGAAGCAGTGCCACCATAAGGGATGCTGTCAAATCTTACACGAACGGTTACAAATTGTCAACGGTTTATTTTAGAAAAGGGTGTCAAATCGACAACGGAATGGTGTAATTTTTCGTTGGTTATTTTATAATAAGTAAAGAATACGATTTAAAATGTATCTCTATGTTTATTGTTTTAACATGTACATAGGGCGCCAAAATAAAGCAAAAGGTTCGATTAAAAATTGTACCAAAAAATTTAAAATATTAAAATATTTATTGTATCTGTATTAGTTTAGATTCTTTAAGGTTATAGATTTTACCCCCTAAACCTTCGAATTTAAAAAAATCCCTTCTTAGTGAAAAAAAACATATTTAATTCAATTATTTCATATTTTTATTATTTCTTTTACATATTTTTTCATCTTAATACACCAGTTCACCTCAGTATAGTCTTGCAATTTGAATTCGCTAAGAGCCTTGCGATTGTGTTTTACAGAAAACCTCCCTTGCAAGTTCAAGTCAGAATCGCAAATGTAATGCGAGATGCGAGTGTCAGAACATGACCGTTTACTGTCGTATTTGGGACAGTAAGATGAAGGTCTATGCCAGTTTTTATTTTATTACGCATTAAAACTCTTATTTGACTAGACTACAAATTTACTACAGAGAGAAAACAGATTCGTAGTGGCAACCTAATTTGTAGCCAATCGAATGATTCGGTTGCACACATAGAAGTTTTCGGTTCTAGCAATAAAAAATCAGTTATTAATGAAAACTTTGCTTATTCCCAATAAAATTTTGCAGCCACAACTGTATAATTCGGTCACCAATGCAAAATCATTCGATTGTCAACAAATTCAGTTCCCACTACGAATCTGTTTGCTCTGTGTAATTATAACGCCTAAAATGCACTCCTTTTCATTGGAAATTGTCATAGTAAAAGTTGTTATAGAAAAACTACCTTGAATTTTCAACCCACTAGAATCCCAATTTGTAATTTTTACACAATAATTATAATTCAGTTGTCTATTTGAAGTCGTAAAGTTGAGAAAAACAAAGATCCGTTTTTGAGATTTTCAATGATAAATTGAATATCTCTCTCCTTTTGCAAAGAATATATGAACTTCTAATAAAATTTTTGTAAAAATAAAACTAAAGCCATTCATCAAGATACTTAAAATTGAATGACGAGTTTCAAAGTTATTCTTTAATAAGCATTGCTTATGTCCGAGATATCCAAATTTAGATTGTTATTAAATATGAACCATATACGATAATGGCTTGGTATATACCTCATATAATGCACTGCTAAGAATAGAACGAATACTTTCAATTTAAATAAAATGGAATTACTTTATAAAAACCATGTACACAACAAATACCTTTTCAAATTGTTTAAAATAATAAGGATATACGCCATGTAATTCACACAATGAAACCTTGCATACTAACACTACAGCAAATCGGCGCCTAAAAATATACATTAATAAAACACGCACACTAAGAAACGAACAGATGTAAATGTATTTCCGTAGACTAACACCCTGCAGTTCAGCGAACTAGTTCAGCCACATCAAATTAGTTAACCATTAAGAACATAGAACTACTGCTAGTGAATTTTCAACCCACGTGCAGTGTTAATGACTGGTGAATTTAATATAAGAATAACATTGCAGGTGTCTGATAACACTTCACTATTAAATTCTACTGTATTTATGAAAATATTAAAAAATAAACTTCTCAGAGCGAGGGTTGAACTTATATGCTGCCGTTTTCTAGTCAAATGCTGTAACCACTAAGCCGCAGAGATCTTATTCGTGCTGCTGTCTATTTGTTATTAAGATTTGCATGTGATTCTAATTTTTCTTTTCTGCATCATCAGTGAGAATGAAAACACGAACGACCACATTTAGGATTAAATGTGGTCATTGAGGTGGTAAATTTTAGAGGATTTTATTTTTCTCAAATTTGTTTTCAAAAACTTAGACAAATATCTGACTATTGTCTACTACGGAATGTGCTGGTGAAATGTAATGCAAATCATAAACATTTCTACACATCGCATTACTTGGTTGTACAAGTGATAATACAGCTAGTGTAAGGTTTCCACTTGGCACTTTTCAAACTGCTGGGCAGATATTTAAACGTAAGTACATAAATGAGATACATGTACTTATGTTAAAAAATACAGGTACCTAACTACATGACACGAAACAGCCTTGAATTTTTAAATATTCCTCTGTTTTTTTTAGCATTTTGAAATTGAATTGTTTAAAATAAGTAAATAGATAATTGGCTGCTTTGTTTTAGCTTTCTACAAAAAAAAAAAAAAGGAAAATGTGTGTAGGTTTGCATGTGTCTATAGCATAATTGTCATGCATACTTACATGTGTATAATAAATCTTTTTATTTCTGATTTACAAAAATTAAATTTTCGAATACAAAAAAAAAAAAATATTAATTTAAAAAAGAGGCTTGACATGACATGCTTTTGTAAATGTAAATCATTAGACAGACACACACACACATAGATTTAAAATTATATAACCCTCCCTTTTTTGGTTGTTATTGTTAATTTTTATTTTCTTCTTTTACATCATTTATACTGTTTCCTGTTTAGTAGTATGCTTTTGACAAGTGGTTTGTGTCAACTTGGTTTAACAAGAAAAACAAAAAAAAAAAAATAAAGAAAAACTGTTTGACATTTTTGGTTACGGTTAGCAAAACTTATTCTTCCTGAACGGTATACAAAAAATGACTGGGTTTAAATTGTCATACTTCGGAAGTGAGTTTAATGATTTAATTCTAATTAATGTAGGTTTTACTAACAATGAACACTTTATCAAGGCAAAAGTACTGTGTTTGGGTAATTTATATTCCATATTTTTTTTTTCTGTTTTTTAATTAACATTATTAGTTTGCACAAATAAATATAAGTATATGGGGAAAAAAGGTTACTATGCAGTACATCTGACAATTTTCAGAAATGTAAAAATAAGTATGTACCTCATTTCTTTGTTATTTTAATTATATTTTAATAAATGATTTACTGTCGAATTAATTATTCAGTGAAAATGTATTTTAATCAACCGAAAAACTATTCTAGCATGAAGTTTACCTTATAATCAATGTATAAAATTTACTAAGGATACTGGAACTTTTCAACAAAGCTCTTTTTAATAAGATGGTAGGAGAATAATTCTTATGCTTGAAATATTAATTTTCATTATGAACACATCTTTATTTTAGTAAAATCTGCCTTCAGCATAAAAGAGAAATGAATTCTTCAAACAGCACACTTTGTTAAGCCTCAATTCTCAAGAAATTAAAATTGCAAATTTCTCAGAATAAAATAAAGCAAAAGCTTAAGTTTGAGCTGAATATGGACAAAATCTGAGCAATATTTGTTAGTAATATTTCCTGGAATGAATGCTGATTACGTATACTTAATATCATAATTCCATTAAAAATTACAGATTACTCATTCGCATAATGGCACAATACAGTATGCTGTATTTGATAAAATATAGCATACTTTTGGGAAACAGTAAAATCATAACGTGCCAAGTCCATCTTTTAAGAACTTTTAAATTTAAACACAAAACGTCAGGTAAAAATACACTATCTACTTAGAAAACGTTAACAATTGTTTAATTCTTTCTTGTTGCTATACTGTGGTATGAAGATTTTGTGCTTTGATAAATTTTAATTTTATATCCTTCACCATGAGTGGCAAGGGTATATATAAGTTTGTCATTCCGTTTATAATCCTACAAAGTATATACATTCTGGATCATTATAGATAGCGAACTCGATATAGTCATGTCCATCTGTAAGTTGAAATCAACTTTCCGTAGCCCCCAAATAACTTACATAAATGATTCATACATCAATATATCGAAAATTCTTCCGGCTCGGTTGCTTATCGACAAAATCGGTCCACAAATGGCCGAGATATAAGGAAAAAAACTAGGATAACCTCGATTTTTGGAATATTCTTGATCTATATGTGGATTACTAAGTCATTAATATAGACTATTATTCGAAAAATGCACAAAATGATCCACAAATTGGTATATGGGGGATTTTGGGGTCGCTAATTACGAATCCGTTATCAGAATTAGCAAATTCAAAATGGCCGACCTCATGTGGCCAGTTTTTGTTTTGATATTATTTGGGTATATAATTGAAAATTGATTAAAAATTAACAAATTTAAAATGGTGAAATGCAATAGGGTGATGTTACATACTAAAAGAATCAAAAAATTAATATCCATATAATCCATATCCATCCATATAAATATATAAATGTCTTTTTAAGTTTGTTGTTTATTTGCTTGTTTGAGCATCACGCCTAAACGACTGAATCGATTTAATTGATATTTGGAACGCAGATAGACCCTTATTTGAAAGCATCAATAGGCTATAACGTTTTGCACTACTTGGACCAGAAAGGGATAAACAGGTGGAAAACCGGTAATATTGGTACCTTTAGTTCTTAAGCAATAAATACTAAACGGCTGAAGCGATTTTATTGAAATTTCAAACATGGATAGATTGTTGCTAAGAAGCATCAATAGGCTATAACTTTGTTCACTACTTGGACTATAAAGTGATAAAATGGGGAAAAACAAGAAAAATTGGTACATTTGGTTTTTAAACATTGAATATTTCTTTAAAAGGAACACATGTTTAATTTAGCTTACTATAGTCACAAAAATATGTATTTGGAAAGTATCTTTTCAAAAGTCTACCTTTAGGGGGGTAAGAACGGGTAAAATTAAGAATTTTGTGTTTATTCATATTTATTTCTGTTTATTTGTACCTTATAGAAGGCTAAACCACTGGTCCTATTCTGTTGAAATTTACCATATATTCCTGTATATTTAAAACGATCAATAGACTATTTTTTATTTTGAAATTTTAAGTGGGCGTGGCACTTCCTAACAAAGTTAATAGTTATTATGGAATACCTAGTAAACTATCATTGTTAAAGTCGCAAAACTTCGTGAGATTTTCTTCGGTACCATTGTGCACTGCTTGCCTCAAAATTGGCGAGATTGTATAAATGGGCGTGGCACCATCCATAAAAAGTAAATAGGTATTTTCGAATATCAGCAGAACTATAATTGTGACAATATTCAAACTTTATAGGAATCGATTTCTTATCACTGTATGATATTTAACTGAAAGCGGGGCGGATCGGAACAGGGGGTGTGATACCACCCATACAAAGTAAATAATTATTTTCAAATATCTGGAGAGCTATAATTGTGGTGTCTTCAAGCTTTATCCGAAGAGTACTCTTAGCATTTTACATGGGCAGTATTGAATTAGTGGGCATGGCACCTCCCATACAATATAAATTGTTTATTTCTAATATGTGAAGAACTATAATTGCAAAAGTATTTTTAAACTTTGAACACATTAATATCTTATCACTATACGGAGTTTGGCTAAAAACGGGCGGGATTGTATTATTGAGCATGGTACCTATCAAACAATTTAAAAGTATTTAAACTGTGTATGAATTAATTTCTCATCACTGTACGTAGTTTAGTTAAAAATGGCTGGGATAGGAGCAGTGGGTATAGGCCCTTCCATACGAAGTACTTAATCAATTTTAAATATCTGGATAACTAAAATTGCAAGATTCTTCAAACTTTGTCCGAAACATCTTTTTATAATTTTACGTAATGTGTCTGTGACATACATGAAAAAAAAAGAAATTCATACTTGAAATGAATTTTGTAATAAATGTTATTAATCGAACATGACTTTTTTCTAAAATTTTTTCATTCGGAACATGTTCATAAATATTATAAAATCGTACATGACGGAATTTTTTTTGATTCTTTTGCATAAATTTGTTGATATTTTTAACAAATTGAATTACAATTCCATTACAAAATGGCTTACTTCAAAAATGTTTGTAAAATAGCCCTAAAATGACCAAATATTCAAGATAAAGCAACCAAATCTGAAACGTAAAAAATATCATTAAACATTAAAAAAAAAAACGTAAAAAAAAGCATTTCATCTGCCTCAAAAAACGGAGTCAATTTCGCGCATATTTTTTCATTATGTAGCTGAAAATCATAAAAAATTAAAAATTTTCAATGGAAAATTTCAAACATAAATTTTAAGCAACATAAAAATATAAATGAAAATTGAAACATTTTTTTTCAAGCCTTTTATATTTTGTTTGAAAACAAAAAAAAATATGAACAAAATCATAATATTTAAGAAATTATTTATAAATGTCATGAATAGAATTTAATGAAATCAAATCATACTATTTATGTTGAAACTTTTTTCTGTGTAGAACTGGACATATTATCGAATATCTGATGAACTGTATTAGAGAAATTCCAAGAACTTTGAAGCATTTATTTCGTTACCAGAGCTACATAGTTGGCTGAAAATGTTTTGGATTTTATGGTGAACGTTGACAACAATTAGTACCACTGTACGAAGTTTAGCAAAAAATGGGAGAGATCTGAACAGAGGGTGTACAAAGAAAATTGTAATATCGAGAGTCTTTTAGCTTTTTCTGAACCAATTTCTTTTATTTTTAGGACGTGGTGGGATCGGCTTTTCATATAAAAAAAAATAGTCCCATACAAAGTAAATATTTTCTTTCGATTATCTGGAGAACTCTAATAATGCAATTCTCAATACTTTAAATATTTTTTTTACTACGATAGGGGTAGCGAAGCGCACTGGGTTAAGCTAGTTACAATATATTTTCATTGAACATGATGACATGAAAAAGTTTTCACTGTGAATCTCATTAAAGTCACAATCAACTTCATGTGTTTCTGTCTCAGAAGAACAGTGAAAATATTGTTGTTCTTCTTCTCTTTGATTATTTATAGATGGAGGTGCTAGCAAATTAATGCAGTCTTTAGACAAAGATTGGAGTGGTTTCAGAGGTAATTTGCGACAACTGGAAAATCGTTTGAAAACATCCTCCATAGTTTTTTGACGATAATGTTTGCTTGCAAGATTCATGCGATAGATTTTAAAAAAATTATTTCAGGCTTTATTGCATTTCGGACATTTGTCCGATACCCGAAAACATGAACGACTAGAAAACGCGAACACTATTATTTTTTTATTTACTACTCTAAAACGTGTACAAACTCTAATAGCTCTAAAACGTGAACTAAATTTTTTGAGTTGTTTCATTTGCACTATGCAATGGAGTATATAAGGCCAAAGTATGTCGGACCTACAATTGGTCAAAATCGGGAATAATATTTTTTACCCCGAATTTTTATTTTTCCAAAAAAAAATGTTCTTGTAAAATTTTTTTTAAATTAAAAAAAAAAATTTTACTCTAAATAAATTAATAAATTAAAAAAAATAAAATAATTTTTTTTTAATTTTATATTATTCCGTTTGTAACACATCGAAATATTCATCGCAGTCCCACATTAGTATATACAATCATAAGATTCTAAGCAGCTAGCTGACTGAAATTTTACATAAATAATCTGTAATAACTGCGTTTGACTGGTATTAAAAATGGGTAATATCGGTCTATGATTTAATCTAGTCCCCATACAAATATCCCAACGGAATACTGTTTAAGCTGTCATGGATATGTTTATTATGTGTCAATCCTGTATTATGTAAAACCTTGGTAGGCATTTATATTGTTCAGGTTACAAAGAATTTCCTCATTTTACAAATACACAACCCAAATGTAAACAATAGAGCATAATAAAGCGTAAAAATACAAATATTTCAATCAGTTACTTGATGTTATTTTATTTTTTATACATATATGCACACATATACAATTTCTCTATTTGCCTACCCAGGCACTAAGTCCTATTAAATATATTTTAATATACGAATATTTTATGACTTTTTGCTAAAAACCATTACCACAATTGTTTATACACTATAAAGGTGTCCAAAGTCTAGAGGCTCTAATTTGTGTTGGATGGAATCTGTAAATTAAAACTGTGAGTATAGATATCAAGTTAAATAAAAAAAAACTTTTTAAAGCTTTTAAACTACTTTCAGATATTCATAACTTTAAGAGGAGAAAGATTTGCAACCTAACATTTTTCACACCCAAGTTTTTTGGTATGATCTACCGAAGTGTGTTACTGACTTTATCTCATTTCGAAACAGTAAACAGATACAAGCTATCTATATTCAGTTTTAACGCCTCTGCAAAATTTTTTTGTATAAGTATCCTCATATATTAACTGAGTACTTATATGAATAAATTTTCAATATCAATGACAACGCTAAAAGCCTCCTTCAATTCTGTCATAATAAACACATACTTAATTGGTAGGATAGAGACAATACACTTTATTTTATTTTCAATTTGAACTTTATAGATCATGGCTGAAATTTATTTTCTTACCCATATCAAAGTATGCCATTATATTTTACACACTTTTGTTGTATATGACAAAAGTGTGAGAGAATGACAAAAAATTAAGGTGTGTTTTTAGCCTGTATTTATGTTGGTGTATACACATGTGTTTCAGTTTACATATATTCTTATAACAAATACCTATATATATATATACACGTTTATGCTAAATTTATGATTTTTAATTATTTTC
The DNA here is from genome assembly GCA_942486065.2 of Calliphora vomitoria. Classification (NCBI taxonomy): domain Eukaryota; kingdom Metazoa; phylum Arthropoda; class Insecta; order Diptera; family Calliphoridae; genus Calliphora; species Calliphora vomitoria. The sequence goes on from OW818032.2 coordinate 74,568,794, forward strand.
TTTAGGTTTGTCATTCGCTTGTATAAAACAAGTTAATTAATTTTGTTCTCTTTTGTTTTCATATTAATAAAACCCTAAAAGTATGCAGTATATTATAAGTTGTATAGAGTAATTTAAGCTGAAAGTTATTAATAGCGGGTGGTGAAGTGAAAATATTTTAATAACATATTTAGAAAAAATGTGAAGAAGATGATTTAAATAAGTTGACAGAAATATTATGTAAAAAGAAAAACATTTTGTTAAACGGACACGGACAAGTAGGAAGAGAAAAAAACAAACAGAAATAAAAAACACGACCTGATGGTTTGTGGTCTAAATAGGAACTGATTTATTTTCACAAATATTTTTCTTAAGTACTAATTATAAAATTCTTACAACTAAACTATACTAAACACATGTTGGAAATGTGTTTGTCTAAAACTATTTATATATTGTATTTACCCACACTTAACCTCAGTGTGAGGGAAAATACTTATGATCTTATATTTTACATACACACCTTGCTACCTGCTTGTGTGTGTATGTCAAAGATCGACCATTCTATGAAAATTAAAAGACCAGAGAAAAAAGTACAGTTTCACTAAATTGAACATTCTGCCGGCCTTGAAAGATCAAACTCTTTCAAAAATAAGTACAATCATATTTAAATAACTACCCTACAAAAGAAGGTAAACAACATATGCAGCTAGCGGTTGGTTGACACGTTTTGCACAGGACAGTGTTTAATATTGTGATGAATGGTGACAAGTAATGTCATCTTTTGGCACCTTTATATAATAATACAATTGAGTAGATGGGCTTGTTCTACTTTGTATGTTGATATATTTCTAAAGGTTACCCTCTCCTATTAATCCATATGAGAAGATTGGTTTGTTCTTCTATGTATGTGATTATCAGCAAATTGCAAAGGTTGCCTTTCATCTTAATCCATCTGAGAAGATTGGTTTGTTCTTCCGTGTATGCGATTAAAATTCAGCAACTCCTTCTTGCCTTTAAATAGAATGACTTGCAGATATTTCCATGGTTAGGTCATTGTATGCGTTTACCTTTGCATTTTACAATGTTGCCTAGGTTTATTGGCTTAAGCTTCTTCACCAACGATCAATGCATACTCGTTCCTGGATTTCGGCAACACTTCTTCAACTGGTCACATGTTTCCACCTTCGATGAGAATCCCTGACTACTTTTATAACTATTTATTTTTCGAATACTTTAACATATTTATGGTTTCTAAATACTTTTATATAATGTAATATTTTTATATGATAATCAAGGATTTTAAATATACTTGTACATTTTAATTCGTTTTTTATTTATTATTATTGCATTTTTGTAATGTTATGACAATTTTCATATAATTACTATAATTTTTTTATTTGTTATTTAAATTTTATTTCATTTAATTTTTTTTTTCATTTTCATTTATTTTTTTTATTATTTTTATGTTTATAAAAACATATTTTTTTTATTTATTTTTTGTTAGTTATAGATGGATTGTCCATCCTATTATCTTTTGCAGAATTAATTTTCGTTATAATTAGTGGGAAAAGGACGAACATTGTGGATTGACTTTTCAGTTTCCCCATTGCTTGTCCTTACGTCCACCATTCTGCATAATCCATCCGAACCCAATATAGTTCGGATGACCCTCCCCACCTCTAGCAAATGAGAGGAGTGTTTTCATCTTTTAGCAAAAAAGATTCTTCTATAAGAAGGTGTTCTGGCGTTAGAACATTAAAATCATTCGGATTATCGGACAGAATTTTATTTACTTTTCTTTTCGTTAGCGTTATTTAATTGTTCTTTATTTAGGACACATATTATGCTCTTAACCTTTATCCCACATTTTAGGGAGGCCTTTATTAGAACATCTTGGTTATATGTGACCTTATATTTTTTATTTACAATAGTATATTTTGATCATGAATGTATTGAGACGGAGAGAATTGGGCCGACATAATTTTGGAAACGAAAGCGCGCGCATGCGACTACTTCGGATAACCAATTGTCCGATACCTCGACTACACTTTTAAACCTCAACGCAAATCACGGAAATATCAACTTATTTTGAGCACACATTGTGTTCACTACCTTTTATCCCACATCTTAGGGAGGCTTTTTTGGAACGTTTAAACAATGTATGCTCCTCAAAATATCCCTACTATAATTATTTTTGAGGGTTTTATTCTTGAAGGATTTACCACGTTTTGGCTTGCCTTCAAAGACTTTTTCCCTTTTTTTTTCTCGAAGGATTTACCACGTTTTGGTTTGCCTTCAAAGACTTTTGACATGAACCTAGAGGATTTACCAGTCTATTATCACCCTTTGTGATATATTGGTGTGCCTCCAAAGTCTTCGTCTTACTTCTAGAGGATTTATTATTCATTAATACGCCCTTGCAATATCATGGATTGCCTCTAGAAATAATTATTTTGTAAAAAATTTAAATTTGACAATCTACTTATGGACGGTCTTTTCATTAATTTTACTTTAAAAATATATAATAACGCTAAGTTGCTCATCCTTTTATAGTAACTTTGAAAATTGTCTATTGCCCTCTCCAATCAATTTTGCTTTTTTGAAAATATTAAAAAAACTTATATATTATTTATTTCAACATGCTGCTGTTTTTTGCAGTATATCAAAATATAATTTATATGTTTTCTTCAAAATGGGAGTATAAAAGAGTTTCCTATATTTTTTATTCTGTAACTTCCTATTTTTCCAATATCTCGCTACATCGTAATAATTACTATAATTTTTATAATAACCAAAAATAATAAATGTGTTACCCACTGGTGATCAGCGATCGACCGAAGGTGTATGTTAGATCAACCAGTGAGTGTTTCAAATTCCTTACCACTGGTGAGGGGAATTTGAAATTTCACTGGTATCACGTCGGGGTCACCAAAATGTTAAACGGACACGGACAAGTAGGAAGAGAAAAAAACAAACAGAAATAAAAAACACGACCTGATGGTTTGTGGTCTAAATAGGAACTGATTTATTTTCACAAATATTTTTCTTAAGTACTAATTATAAAATTCTTACAACTAAACTATACTAAACACATGTTGGAAATGTGTTTGTCTAAAACTATTTATATATTGTATTTACCCACACTTAACCTCAGTGTGAGGGAAAATACTTATGATCTTATATTTTACATACACACCTTGCTACCTGCTTGTGTGTGTATGTCAAAGATCGACCATTCTATGAAAATTAAAAGACCAGAGAAAAAAGTACAGTTTCACTAAATTGAACACATTTAATTTAGAATAGAATTTTAAATCTGTTTCGAATATTTAAACATTTCTTTAATATTTATTAAAAAATTGTTTTTTAAATTTCCAATTATTTGTTGTAGCAAATTATAGTTACCATACTGTCCTTTAACTTGAAAATGCGGCAAATTTCTAGCCGCAAGGATTTTATGTACAAAACTCAAATAAGTAAGAAAACAATAAGAGTGATATTTTTTTTGCTTAACAATCATGGTGCATTTCTTGCTTTATATTTAATTTGTTTTTCTTTTAACTTTTCAGATTGTAAAACGAAATGTAAAGCTACTGACAACATTCACAAACAAAAAAAAAAAAAACAAACAAATAAGAAAGTTACAGCAAAGAGAAACTTGTACATTACTTTAGCTGCAAGTAAATGACTTTTCTGAAAACCCGCATTTACTGCAATGGTGATGATTTTTTACTGGTAAGTGTATTCCTTATACCTACCAGTGAAATTGGGAAAAATTCACAAAATGTAAAAATGCTGCCTGTATATATATATATATATATATTGCATAAAAACTTTTAATTTTATTTAAAGGAGAAAATCTTAAAGAAATAGATTTTTTTAATTTTATGTTTTTATCCATTATAAAAGAAATACTTAAATTAAAGTAGGGAAATAGTATTAAATGTGAAATAATACAATACAATAATATTTATAAACATGTGCTTAATCTAAATGAAAAACGTTTGGGAAAAAGAAGTAATGTTCGATTAATGATATCACTGCGTTGTCGGTAATTAAACCTACATACACATTTTCTTTTTCTTCCGTAAGAATTGCCAAATTATATTAAAAATTAAAAGGCCGAAATATTTGTTAAAGAAATGTAATAAAAACAACCAGAATTTTTAAAAACCTCAAAAAAATCATCTTATCAAATTTTAACACAAAATATCGTGAAACCTTAATTTTTTCTTCTGTGTTTTTGTTTTAACCCCCGCCAGTAATCACCTAGCACAGTTGTGACCTAATAGCCTGGAAATCGTTTTTCAAGCTTCTTTACATCGTGGTGGAAGCTCTCACCCTGCTCATTACTGACTGCACCGAGATTTTTTTCCTCCATTACCCCTCTTGGGAGCATATTGCTTCCACAAAGCATCTCCATCATACACGATTTGTAGCAGTTGTTTTCGGGTCTTACCATGTAAGATTGCACTGTCCTAGATCTTGAAGTATCGTGCGTCTCCATGTGATCTTTGGTCGACCACGGCTTCTTGTCGACAGTATATTCTTGTTATACTGTCAGAATTCTTTCTGATAGTATGGCCGATCCACCTCCATTTCTTACGTTTTATTTCCGTTAGGTTAGGTTGGTGAGGTTCCAGTTATCTGTGTTGCTGATGTTGTTAGGCCAGAATATTCTGCATATGATTCTGAGGCACTTGTTAATGAATACATGTAGTTTTTGCGTGATAGTGTTCGATACTAACCAAGTTTCACTTCCGTACAACAGTGTAGACTTTACACATGCGTTGACTATTCGAAGCTTGGTTCGTCTGGATATTTCTGAGGTTCTCCATACTGGTTGTAGTCTTCCTAATGCCGCTCTCGCTTATTGAGCATGTTATTTACGTCTGTTTCAGCGCAGCCATTTGTTGATACTGTACTGCCCAGATAGCAGAAGCTTTCCAGGTATTCTACTGGTTGGCCTTTTACGAACAGTAGGTACAGGGGAGTACGCCATTCCAGAGATTATTCTTTTATAATGCGTAGAGTATTGGCCTGGTCTACGCAGCTCCTGTTTGGCCGGAGATTAGATGGAAAAAAAAATGAGAACGAAGAATGGGAATTTTCAATGACATTCTGCAGCCCAACTTTTCGTAAGCTTTAAACATGTCGTCAACTAGCTGCTCTACCTTTTCGGCCTTGTTGTTCCCTAAAAACCCTTTTATAACTGTTTGCAGTGATAAACAGGCATCGAGTCACTTGTTAGTAAGCTTTTCATCAAAGTGCGTATTTGTGGTCCCACAAATATTCCTTCTTTGAGTTTTCCTCACTAAACCTGGAAAATGCTGTCTTAAAATATAACAAGTAATAGTGCAATATTCTGATATGCCGAATCTTTTATACCCTTCACCTTTATTGTGGCTGCATTAATTACCCACTTTCAGTGTATAGCATCCTAAATATATCAAGAAACTTTTAAAAATTCGACATATAATTCCTGACGAACAGATTATATTGTTACAAACGAAATGACAATCTTATATATACCCTTCTCACGAATGTAAAGGGTATAAAAACAACAACGAAACACGCAAAGCAATGAAACCAACACACATCCAAACATACGTTTTGTTGCTTTTTTGTCAAAGCATGCAGTAAGTTGTCTTTTTTTGAAGAAATTTTCAGAGGTTGTCTCGGATTTTTGCTCATATCTCCGTAATTTATGGACAGGTTTTGCTGATTTTATATAGGAAACTTTTCGAAAGCATGTCTGACAGAATTATTGAAGATTTGGATCCCGAAGATATCTGGGGTCTTCAGAAAATTGATTTCAATAGACAGGCAAACGGACATATATTAATCGACTACGCTGTCTATAAGGATCCAGAATATATATACTTTAAAGGGTCGGAAAATTATATTATGGAAATTACAAACGGATTTCCACAATCCCTCTACATAGCCTTGGCAAACAAATTTCATCAAACCAAGTTTTATGCACAGTGTTGTTAAAATTACATATTTAGGACCTATCAATGGTATATGTTTCACATAAGATTTTCGGCAAACAAACTTTGTCTTTATGGCCATACCTTTGGTGCATTTAAGCAGTTGCGACGACCACTTAGTCCAGAATTTATATTGGCTTTTCAAATAAATATGTACAAAGATGTCGACGTTATCGAATAGAAACGATTATACATAAACATATTAATAAACAAGTAAGAAAGTATGGTCGGTCAAGCCCGACCAGATAATACCCTACACTAAGTAAATGAGCAAAAACATTTTTCTTTCAAAATTTCAATAATTTATATTCGTGAGTGATTTTCGGAAGTGGGCTTTATATGGGAGCTATGAATAATTACGGACCGATCACCATGAAATGTGGTCATGTGATTAATGTCTATATGAAAGTTATTTATGTTGAATTTTATGTGTATACCAACATTTTTAGGAGATTTATGCTCATTAAAGTGATTATCGGAATCAGGTCTTATATGGGAGCTATGACTAATTATGGACGGATCATAATAAAATTTGGTGACATGAATTCCGTATATATAAAACTTATTTGGAGAAAAAATTGTGTAGATAGCTGTATAAATTAAACATTTATGACCGATAAAGTCCGCTTTCGGGAGGACATTTGTATGGGGGCTAGATGAAATAATGGACCAATTTCAGCCAGTTTCAATAGACTTGGTCCTTAGGCCGAAAAAATTATATGTACCAATTCAGAAAGTGATTCTGAGTCGATCGGTATACTTTAAGGTGGGTGATAGACTAATATTTTTGGGCGTTACAAACATCTGCACAAATCCAATATACCCCCTATGGTGGTGTACGGTATAAAAAGTACAAAACATCAAAACAGTATCTGTTTCTTTTAACCCAAAAGTGAGGATAGTAAAAATAATAATTGACATGTACCTTGAAAACTAGACGTGCTGCATACCACATATGTTTGGAACAACACTCATTACCTATCCACTCCAGGTAACAGTTAAGAGAGTACCAAAATCGTGTACCGCAGTGTATTTATTATATTGACAAGAGCCTCTAAGGTATGTCACCCAGCACCCTGAAATCGATTTGCTGCTCATAATTATCATATTCGTTGGATTCAAGACAGCAGTCACTTTCACTATCCGAAGGTATAACTTCCAGCAAAATATCTTCAATATCACTTTCATTGAGTACATAGAATTATGTAGAGAAACTCATTATATAAAACCTATTTCAGTAACAGTGGTTAGTAAACTAACCACTCTATAACTTACGTTATTTATCAAAGAGTATACTACAGGGTTTTTCCACAAGAGGTGTTATATTGGTATTCAAAGAAAAATGATTGAATGAATGAATTTTTTCAGATAAATGATCGGATGTTTATTTCATAATAAATAGGAAGAAGGTACGCCGTTAATAATGAACAGCAACATCAGCCAAATAGCCACCACGACCACACTTACAGGACCACATCCTTTTCATGAAATTTTCCATAACCAAATCGCAAAGTGGCTACACTATGTCCTTGATAGCCTCACGAATTCTATATTTGAGGTCTTGAATTAACGCTGGGCTGTTGGCGTAGATATCTTTCACGTGGCCTCAAAGAAAGAAGTCGCAAGGTGTTAAATCACAAGATCTCGGTGGCCAATTGTGATCACCTCTTCGAGAGATAACAATTTCCGGAAACTTTTCCCGTAAAAGAGCAAGGGTTTCGTTGCTTGTGTGGTACGTAGCGCCATCTTGTTGAAAGTAAACGTTGTCCAGATCAATATCATTCAACTCCGACCATAGGATACGGTGTAATGACGTTTGTGGAATGTCCAATTCCAAAGAACGACGAGGAATGGATAAACCTGTGTTTTCTTCAACAATTTGGGCTACACCAGCAACATTCTCAGTTGGTCTCGAGCGATGTGCACGGGTTTTATTCCTTACATCACTAGCTTTTCCCAACAGCTAGAATTTTTCCACCAATTTCTGTATTGCGGTCCAACAAGTTGCTTCACTGTGACTGCAAGATTTTCACAATTTTTGTAGTGTTTTTCAATGATTTAAATGCGTTGTTGAAGCGTGTCTCATTCTATTTTTAGTAATGGCGTAGTTTCTACTTGTCAGATGCCAAAGAATAAAAGCTTCAAAAGTGACAGATGTCGATATAATGGGTGATTCAAAATAACACATCTTATTGGAAAAACCTTTATAAAATATTACTTTATTAGCACTAGACAACCAAAGAAAAACAAAATATCAAAGTAACACTGAATTCGACGTACAAGAAACACTATGAGTTTTTTTATTGAAGGTGGGAAAGGCCCTTTTACAATATTTTCAAATTAATATATTGCTTAAACTAATCAGAGCACCCAGATGGAAAAGTTTTGCAAAAACCATAAACGATAACTCCATGAAATAAAATTGTTTAGCAAAATGCCAATAGATACCTCTAAAACATGTTTTAAAAACCCTACAAATGGTGGTTAGAAAAGTGACCACTAAACTGCAAAGAGTTAATCCTAGTTAGATAAAGTTATTTTTTGGTACTGAAAAGTACAAATGACTTCTACAGCAGCTGTCATTATGAAAAGGAGGAAATGATTTAGCTCCTTTTAATTTACCCTGATCTATTGGGGACTAGAACTGCGTCACTGGTCAGTCCTTTCCGCATGACCTAATAGATCTATCGAGGATGGATAATAGGAGGATGAATTCGTATATTCATGCACCAAGTAGATTCGTTACCGAAGCACACCAATATATGCTAAGTATAGGATCGGAACATAATTCTTTTAGGGTATCACCAAGTAAGCAAAATATTGAACCAATTAAATATGTTGCTTAAATTTTAATTGGTTTAAATAAAGTTTCATTTTAAATTATTAAACATAAGCATGTGCTAAATAAATTCTTATTAAATATTACTGATTACATCAAATATGAAAACTACAATCATATGACTGAATATGTTTTCATTATTTGTCTACAATATTTTCTATATTTTTGCTGAGAAATTGTAATATTTACTAAGAATTTAACAAAACCAAATAAACAAATACATATATTTGTAAAATGTTTGACTTTAAATAATTGTGGTGAAATGTGGTACAATCCTTTCGACCACAATGTATAAATACATATGTATATTGTATTATTTAAAATAACTATTTATTTATAAATTTTATTGTTGATTTAGTCACAATACATTCAAGGTAAAATGCTATTTTCTTAATTTGGATATTTATTTATTTATTGTTTTCTTGGTCAACAAATAATTTGTAACAATTTGTTTACAAAAAGTTATAAAACAATATTTGTATTTACACGAGATGGATTAATAATAATAATTGATACTTTTTGATGTAAATATGTATATTTGTTTGAGCAAATACATATGAATTTGTTTATTTATTCATGCATGATGTTAATTTAAAATCACAGTCAAGCTATAATTTATATAATTACAGATTTATTTCAAGAACTTTTAATTATTTCTGTAGCGATAGTATAAAATATGCTGACTATAAAAATAAAGCTAAAGCCAAATAACACATTTCCAGTTTGTATAAAACAGATTTCATTATGTGCTTTAAAACAATTCAGTTTAAATACACAATTTTAGCAAATACCCATGTTTTTTAACTAAAGTCTTTTAACACAATTTTAATCCTTAATGTTATGTAAATATTCTTTTAAATAAAGAAAACTGACATACATGTTTTAATAATCTCAAAAGATTACCGATATGTTGAGAAGCAAGAGGTAAAGATGATAATTATGATGACAGCACCGTAGGTGACCACACTTCGGGAGCCCAACTGTTACCGACCGGTCTTTTAAAACAAAGGGAACATTTCCTTTTTTTTTTAACCAACTTTTTTGCTATTATGACAACGTGTTGGATAGTTTTATGTATGTTTTTTATATGCTCCTTATACAATACACACAAAAGTAAGGAAATATTTATGCAAGTATGTGTGAGTGCAAATTTTGCTGTATATGTTGCACACAGAAGTTACACTGTTTAACAGTCTATAATGTAAAGGAAAAAAATTATAAAAAAAAAAAAAAAAATATTGTGGAATATATAAAACATGACTGCATAACTAGGACAACTTACACTTAATTGAAAAACTTTTATGTGGTCTACTTTAAATACACCAATGCATATGTATGTATATACCCCATCTTGTATGTATTTAAACTACTGAAGTTTAACGTGTTTGTATGTATACACATACGTACTTACATATTTACATAGGTATGTTGTTGATTTTTTTCATATAAAACAGTCCCACAAACTTGCTCGAACTGAGATCAGTTAAACTAGTGCAGATATTCATATTTGTAAATTCCTTGTTATTAACATCTTATGGGTATATTTAAGAGAACATGCCAATGTGCTGAATGTATTTAATAGCAACGATTGTGTGCAGGACTTAAAAATGCGGGATTTACAACAGATGGCGTATCCTTTTAAATCAGTTTTTGTTTTTAATAACTTATATGTTATTTTGAAGGGTACATATATGTCACTTATTCTCACTAGCTATGGAACATTATAGCGTAAACATCATAGATTTTTTTTGCCTTCAAAATGTCGAATTATGTACCAACAAAGCGCCATATGCGGTAAGTTTAGCTTCACTTCTTTAATTTGAAAAAAAATTGCCGCTGATGCACACTGATTGCTCACCGAAGCTTATGGTGAATTTGTTCCATCGGTTTCGACGTACGAGAGATGGTTTGTGGGACTCAGAAGTAGTGATTTTGACACAGAAGGCAAAGATTGACCAGGCCAGCCAAAAAGTTTGAAATCCAAGAAATCCATGTTGTTAAAATTCAACAAGAGCCTGCTAAATCATTAGGAGCTACTCAAGCAGCTATTTCAAAAGCCAAAAAAATTGCGTACAATACGAATTGCAGACGACAAACGCTTCTGCATGACCAAAATATTGCTTGAACGCTATAGAAGCAAATAAATATTGCACTGATTTATTAGTTGCGTTGAAAAATAGATCCATTATGATAACCCGAAGTGTAAGAGATGTGAAGCCCAGCCAACCAGCCAAATCGTCAACAGAGCCAAATATCCATAGCGCTATGGTAATTCTCTGTATTTGGTGGAAGCAAAAGGGTCCTGTCTGTTATGATGTGTTAAAATCTGAACAGACCATCGCACAGTGTTAGATTTGTGTAATCTAGAGGGACTAAAGTCTGAATTTTCAAAACGGGTAAAGATAATTCAATGATTTTCAAAACACAGTTTTCCTATGGTTAGATATATTTTTGGAGAAAAAAAATGAGGTGGTTCACCTACCTCCCATACAAATGTTAAAATCAAAATTTTAATATTTATACCCTACACCACCATAGTGAGGAGAGTATAGTGGGTTATGTTTGCTGATGTTTATAATGTACAAAAAATATTGTTCCTACACCCATCTCAAAGTATACCAATCTGCTCAGGATCACTTTCTGAGTCGATTAAGCGATGTCCGTCCGTCCGTCTGTCCGTCCATGTAAACATTGTAATCAAACTACAGATCGCAATTCCAAAGATAATTTCGACAAAATTAAGTACAAGCTTTTCCATTGTTCCAAGGTCGATGCCTATTGAATTAGGTCACAATCAGTCCATTATTTCTCCTATCCCCCATATGATTGCTTTCTTCTACTTCACGTTTGTTTCATAACAAAACTTTTTTACAAAATTGCTTAACATGGAAAAGTCTACAATTTTGTCGCTTCCAGTAGTAATATTTCTACACATAAAATCAAAAACACGTTCATGCCTTTCATTTTGCTTTGTTGAAAGCCAAATTTCGAAAATTTCACTACGAAACATTTGTTTGGCCATGATGCTTTTATAGGTCAAAAATTTCCGGGGGTCAATTGGAGTAGATTTTCTTTTTTGTTTTTATAAATAGGAAGGTTGGTAAACGGTATAGTAAAAAAATTTCACTGAACTCTGTAAATTTTTTTCTATTGAAAACTTTAAAATAAAAAAAATTTTACCTAAAATGGATGTCTTGAATATCACTCGTAAACAAATTTAGCAGGCCTTATTTTGAAATGTAATGAAACTCTTATTCAGTTAAAATATTTTATTTTACTATTGAAAAAGAATTTTAAAAAAATATCAAAAAACAAAAAAATTCAACGCATCCAAACATTGATTACTTTTAGCAAGAACTTTTAAAAAATGTTAATGTCAATTAAACATCTCACTCTTTGCTACCATTATATTTTTGTTGTTTACATTTTTTGTTTTAAAACTTATTTTTGTAAATACGACGGTTGTTGTGTATTGTATTCAATAATTTTATTTTTTAAAAAAGAGTTTTTTTTAATTAAATCCCGCTAAAACAATGAAATCAGACACTGTGCATCGCAGAGAAACTGAACCGGATGCAACTAATTAATTTGAAGCGAGAATTTGCGGAAAAACCACCACAATATGCGGCTAGACATGAAACTGTAATATTTTATCATGAAAACGCTCGGCCACATGTTGCAATACCTGTTAAAAAGTATTTAGAATGTAGTGGTTGGGAAGTTTTACTTCACCTGCTTTATAGTCCAGACCTTGCACCACTCGAATACTGTTTCTTTCGATCGATGCAGAACGCTCTCTTTTTGGGATACGCTTCTCTTTGGAACAGGGTTTCTGATACTGGTTTGATTTGTTCCTGGCTCCAAAAGCTGAACAGTTCTTTTAGCTCGGAATTCATATGTTACCAAAAAGATGGGAAAAGGTCATAGCAAACAATGGCCAATGGCTTTATATTGTAAAAATGTTTCCAAATAAAAGCTAATTGGAAATTGGAAAGAAATAAGTCATACACCAAATAGAATTATAGACTTGTTTACCATATTGAGAATCTGTTTTCCATTAACCCAGATGGGTAGAAAAGTTCCCAACAAGAGAGCTCTTTTATCAGAAATTTGTTTTGGACATGGTTACTGTAAACATTTAAACCTTTTTACAAGATTTTTAAAAATTTTATGGTCAATAGAAGTTTTTATATGATTGAGGTAACCATAATATGTTAAAGTTACCATTCACATGATTATCGCAACCATATATATGCCTGTCGTATTAAAATATATGTTTGTGGAATCCTGGTTCAGGTAGAAGGAGTGTTTCACATGATGTTTATTAAGACATTTTCAGAAGAGCTCCCAACACATCCGGTAGGAAAGCAGCCCGGTTAGCTTAAACCTCGGACTATTTAATATGAAAAGTTAAATCCAATGCAGGTTCAAAAACATACAAAACTCAAAAAGCTCCTGACAGGAACGCTACTAAAAATTTAGAGACCAAAAACAGAGCACGAAAATTGAAGTCAAATTTTATAAAAAAAAATATTCCTGCTGCATAATGGATGACGAAACGTATGTTCTGGCAGATTTTTTGCAGCTTTCGGGTCAAAATTTTGATGTTGCTGATGCTCGAGGGAATGTTGAAGAAAAGTTTGGACCCAAAAGCAGACAAAATTTCCCAAAAAAGTTATTGGTATGGCAAGAAATATGCAGTTGCGGCTTAAAAACTAAATATTTCGTACAAAGGGCTCTATAAATACCAAAATTTACATCAAGGAATGTTTACAAAAAAGAATGTTTCCATTCATAAGACTTCTTAGTTTGTCCACTTATTTTTGGCCTAATTTGGCACTCTGTCACTATAGTCAGAAAGGTCTTGAGTGGTAAAAGATCAACAATGTGGTATTTGTACCAAGAGGGGCAAATTTTCCAAACTACCTGGAGCTAAGGCCAGTGTAGAGATATTGGGATCTTGCTAAAAGATAATTCAAGAGCACAAAAAAAGTGTGATAGATTTTAAACGGAGATGGACAACCTGTTCAAACAAAGTGACAGAAATCACTATAAAAACCATAATGGAAGAGTTTCCGAAAAAGTTTCAAAATTTTATCACTAGTGATTAGAACTATAAAAATATATATTTTTTTTTTTTTGTAAATTGTAATAATAGTTTCAATCAAATAAAAAAATTAAAACTGTAAGTTTAGTGGTTTAATTTTTATTAACTTATATGTATGTTAAGAATTTTACATTTAACATTCTCAGTATTTGAAAGTGTATATACTTATCTGCACGGAAAGAATTATTGTTAAAATAATGTCATACAATTGCCTTAGTTTATTTTCTATAAATATTTTTATAGATTCCTTTAAAGTATTCTTTGAATTATTACGTAGTATAAATTTAACTCAAGCCAAAATAAATTTAATACTAATTAACAAACTAAAAGCTCAACATAATTACAACATTTTCTAAATTGATCCTATTATGCTTTTATTTGCTATTTATTTTAATACAACAGCACAAAACAACAAAATAAACATTTGAAATAATTACGTTTGAATTTTAAAATCTGTATAGCTTGTTAATTAATATAGATAAATCACATAGACTAAAAATATATTCAAAAACTTTTTTTGGTCAAACCGCAAAAAATTCTCAAGCATTTAATTTAAGACACCACAGCTCCGCTCCTTAGGTCTATCGAATAATTATGTGATGTGTATAAAGAATCTTGCAATAGGAACTTTCGAACTTTGATAGTTGATAAAAGCCATATTGTTGATGCTGTATCTGTCAAATTGGCTGACATTTATTCGGTTTGTTTTTCCAATTTACCATGGACGAATATAGCGTTCAACAACAGGTTCTAATGGTAAAATAGTTTTATCAACATGTGTAACGTTCCGCAAGCATCGCTTATTTTACAGTGACGCATATATCTGCATGAATAGGTACGTCAACAAACAAAATTTGGGATGATATCAAGCCACATGTGATCCATGAGTGTCCAATGCATCCCAAAAAAGTTACTGTTTGGTGTGGATTTTGGGCTGGCAGCCCTATCGGCCCATTACCGTTAACCGCGAGCCCTATAGGTCGATGATTACCAACTTCTTTTGCCCTTAATTTGATAATATGCCACATTGGACATTAAAATAAGATATTTGAGGGCATGGTCATCTCACGTGAAGATGATGTGGACTGGCCAACGAATCGTGCAATTTCACCCTATTAGACATTTTTTGTGGGGTGTTCTTAAGTAGCACGACTAAGTGAATAAGCCGAAAACCACAGCGGCTCTCAAAGTTAACATACCCCTTGCTATTGGTAAAAATCTGTCTCATTTATGAAGCAGACTCAATGAAAATTTATCATTTGAGATGAACGCTACCCAGCAAAACCAAGGCGGTAATTTGCACGCTGTTGTATTTTGCACATAATGGCATCGACAGGCCTTTCAAACGCATTAAAAATGTTGATAATATCTCTTTCGCACTTTGTTTTATTTAAATTTTAAGATAGAAACCGCTAAATGAAAGACACTTTATATGCAAAATTATATGACAATCCGGATGACAGATTGATTTCATAAATATTTCAATGCTGTTCCACTGTATATTACAACGATGAGGAATAGCATTTACAATAACATATTTTAAGCCATATATGTCAGAAGGGCCAGACGTTTCCGACATTATTACAACAATCGATATTAGCCATAATACTTAAGCTATAGGGAACTGTTAAGGATGGTGTGGAATCAGAAAGTAGAGAGAATTTAAACAGTAGTTTTAGACTAATCATAAAGCAGGCACCTTTTTTTTGATAAAAGTCGATGTCATAAATACGATATCTACAACTTGTATGGTATTTAAACTAATTTGATCCTTTGAATTCGTGTGGTTTAACTTACTGTGTACGATTTGAATCACATCAAAACATTTTCTTTTATTAACTTCATTGATATTAATTTTTTCCAAGCCACCTTGGTGAAAGGAGTAAAAACAAAAACATTTATAGGGTTTTATTCATACTCTTATTTAATTGATCTCAGTTCTTAAACATGAGAGTAACAGCAATATTTAATAGTCCATTTTCGAACTTCACTACACACATGTGTATTTCGGTGTACATGTGTACATGTAAATATGCAAGATTGTATAATTGTGTGTGTGTATATGTATATGTGTGTGTGTAGTTTTGTTGTTTTTAAACATTTTTATGCTGATATGCAGATGAGAGTTCGTTGATATTAACATAGTTTATTGTTTTAACAATCTTTTTATTGTGCAAGTATATGTTTTCATGCAAGTATGTATGTGAGTGTGATAGATTTTTCTTTTTTCTGTTTCCTTTTCGTTGTTATTTTTTCTTCTACTTATTTTGTATATTTTCTTTTTATATGCCATTTCCTGATGACGATAATGATGTTGATCATGATGCTGACAATGTTGGTCATAAAGTAAGAAATGTTAACAAAAATGGTAGCCAGCAGTGTTGCTAGTGATACAGCTGTTGTGGTTGTTATCATTTTACTTATTCTCCCGAGTTCATATAACTTATTTGTAGTCATGATTATTAACAGTTGAGTTGACATTTCAACAAAATGCACAGTGTTCAGATACTGTCACTACAGGGTGTTTAGAACAGCAAGATAAGTTTGGTGGCAAATAAATAGATGGGAGGGAACAAAAATGTTCGACAAGTCATTGGATCTTATCCGTTTCAAATTTGTTAAAAGTTGGTTTACAAGATTTTTATGGTCGTACAATATTTGGTCCTTCATCAGGGTTCAAAATTCAAATTTTATATAAGTCCAACTTTTACAATATTGGTATCATAGTAATGCATATGTATCTTGTAAATAATCTGAATCTTCTAAACTAGTGGTCGGATTTCAAAATTATGTATGAGAAAATCGTAGAGGAGGATATAGGCTTTAAGAACATTAAAGCTTATGTCAAAGCTAACCAACTCGGGTTAGAAAAACTTTGTACAGCTTGTAACTAGAGCAAATACAGCCAGATTTCAATGAATAAAACTTTGTTGTAAAGCCAATGGAAATGTTAAGAAATGCTTCGATAGGATATTAAAAATAAGTGGATGGTTTTATAAAACAGTTGAATATCCATTTCCGAAGATATTTGCGAAAAACAGAATAAAGTCATGGCAAAAAACGAAAATGTCAAAATGTTTAAAATTAAATATTTTTTAACTATATCTATATTTGTGTAAGCTATAAGCTGTACAAAGTTTTCTTAACCTAAGGTGGTGACATCCTGTATAACAACTTGTTTTGTATTGTAAAAGAATGGCGACAAACTTAAGAATGGTGACAGACTTATTTTTCTTAAAGCCTCTACGATTCGTTCATACGTCATTTTGCAAACGGAGTACTAGTTTAAAAGATTCAGATTTATTACCACATTTTTTGCAACTGACCCCACTGTGCAATGGTTAAAAATACATAAGATATTCAGAGTTGCACCATGAGGTCATCTAAAATTTTCACAATTCAGTTGTCCAAAACAATTTAAAAAAAATTTCCGGATATAAATAATTTCCCAATTTTTGAGGTCCTTTGCTAAGAAAGACAATCCCGAATTTCAAAAGACAGCAAGTTTGTTAAAATTATTGAACTGTTTGAATTTTAATAAAATCAAAAAAGAGAAAATTTAAAGCGATTATATTTATAACCTAAAACTATTCCCTTCAAGAGTCCGAAAAAGGGAGACACGGAGATAAGAAAGGAGATAAAAGAAAGTGTCTTAGATATTGAAAAGGGCGAAACGAAAATAAAAATCCAAATCTTCATAAAGAAGAAAATGTGGTTACGGATTTGAATTCACTGTAGAATATAATTTAAACAGCCAGTATATTTCCCCTGATAAAACCTAATATGTTCCTCAATTTACACCCAGCAACACTACCAAGTTCAACTAGAAATCTGTTACATAGCCATTTAAATGTATAATTCTGTAATCTTGGGTCGTTTCAGATAATGTGCTACTGTCTCCAACTTCTCTACATCCTCACACATCCTACAAGAACCTGTGTGCTATTATCTCATTTACCTATAACGTCAACAAAGCGTCATATGCGTGAAGTTGTGCTATATTACTTTTACATGGAATAAAATGTAGCTGAAGCACAACGTTTGATTACGGAAACTTATGGTGAAAGTGTTTCATCGGTTTCATCATGCTAGATATAGTTTGTGCGGTTCAAAGGTGGTGATTTTGACACAGAAGACAAATATCGCCCAGGCAAACCAAACAAGTTTGAAGACCAAGAATTGGAGGCATTACTCCATGAAAATTGTTGTGGAGCTCAACAAGAGCTTGCGAAGTCATTGGAAGCCACTCAATCAGCAATATTAAAATGTTTGCGTGCAGCAGGATTCATCCAAAAGCAAGGAAATTGGGTATGAATTGATGTCGAGAGACCTTGAAATACGACGAAATGATGTTTGAACTTTATAAAGTAAAATAGTTTTTGCACCGAATCATTACTTGCGATGAAAATGGATCCATTACAATAACCCGAAGCATAAGAGATCGCATTTGAAGCCCGGCCATGCAGCCTAATCGGCACCAAAGCCAAATATCCATGACGCTAAGGTAATTCTCTGTATTTGTTGGTAACAAAAGGTTTATATTTACTATGAGCTGCTGTAATCTGACCAGACCATCACAGGGAACTTGTACCGAACGCAACTGATTCGTTTGAAACAAGCCGAAAACGCCCAGAATATGTGGCCAGAATGAAGTGGTTGGGAAGTTGTGTCTCACCCGCTTTATAGTCCAAACCGTGCCCCGTCCGACTACTATTTGTTTCGATCGATGAAGAATGCTCTCTCTGAGATACGCTTCACTTTGGAACAGAGTATTCGATATTGGCTTAATTTGTTCTTGAATCCAAACATTTTTTTTTGGTTCGGAATCCATTTGATGAAGAACGCTCCCTCTGAGATACGCTTCACTTTGGAACAGAGTATCCGATATTGGCTTAATTCATTATTGGATCCAAAAGATTTTTTTTGACTCGGAATCCATATGTTGCCACACAAATTGGAAAAGCTAACAATGTACAAACAATGGCCTATACCTTGAATAAATTTATATTGTGCAAAGGTTTCAAAATAAAAGCTAAAAGTTTTAAAAAGTCCCGCAAATTTAAGTCATACTCCTAATAATATTTTTTATATATTGAATAAAAATTAAATAAATAAAAAAATTATTAGAAAATACTTGTAAATGTAACTTATGAAATCCCGACATTTAAATTTTTTGGAATGTTTTCCCAACAGTATAAACTAATTTTTATGAGAACAAAGTAAAAAAATAAGAACATAAATATCATTATATTTCTATTCTTTAGGGAATATCTCTGAAAAATACAAGATGCCTTTTTACACCCTTCACCTACGTGAGAAGGGTATATATAAATTTGTCATTCTGTTTGTAATTTCCATAATATAATTATCCGACCCTATAAAGTACATATATTCCGGATCCTTATAGATAGCGGAGTCGATTAAGCCATGTCCGTCTGTCTGTCTGTTGAAATCAATTTTCCCAGTTGTTTTCGGGATCCAAATCTTCAATAATTCTGTCAGACATGCTTTCGAGAAGTTTGCTATTTAAAATCAGCAAAATCCGTCCATAAATAACGGAGATATGAGCAAAACAACATCTGAAAATATCATAAAAAAGACAATTTCTTGCATGCTTTGACAAAAAAGCAACAAAGCGTATGTTTGGATGTGTGTTGGTTATTGCTTTGCGTATTTTGTTTGTTTACCTTTCACCATGAGTGGCAAGGGTATATATAAAGAGAGAGTTGTTTATAATGAGTTTTCGTATGAACAACTCTATCATACGTAAACACCACACACAACCAACAACAACATTCTACAACAATGGTGCGCAGCCCATAGCACAATCGTGCAAAATCAAATCACACATATTCTTATGCTCTTACAATTTAGTAGTCGTTGTCCACTCAACGAGACAACTTCAAAAGCGCATGAAGACGGGTGTATGACATTTTCTTTATTTTTTCAGTTTTTGTATTTGTTTGTTTGTAGGTGCACTGAACAAAATATAGAATTGAATGTGTTGGTGAGAGATTTTACTTTTGCGCACCTCTGATCTACAATGTGGAATGAGATGAAAAGAATAAGAATTATAAATCAAGCATACGCATGCATAATTTGTATGTATTTGAGTGCGTTTCGTTTATTTTAATTTTTGTTGTTGTTTGTTGTTATTTTTTCAACATATAATTGTGCAAAATAATTGTTGTGTTTATTTGGTTAGTTATCAGTGAGCACTCAACGTGTGAATATGATTATCGGGTGTTTTGTAATTGCATCTGATATAATATTATTCTTGTTGTTGTTGCTATATGAAGAGTTTTGTATGGGTAAAGTCAATGTACGTTAATATGTATACTTTCGTGAAGGGTATATAAGATTCGGCACAGCCTAATTTAGATCTGTTACTTGTTTGAGTTAAGCTGTTTTCAAGAACGATTTTCTTTGTATCCCGTTTAGAAAAAAAAAATAAATTTATTAGTTTCAATATGAGATCAAGCATGACAAAATCAGACTAACAGTTATAATGTTATTACCAGCTTTACTTTAGGTATTTTGCAAGCATCTTTGAACTTTGAACCTATATAAACACCAAAACCAATGCGAATTTGAAATTTTAATTAAGTATGGTCATGGAAAACATGTTGATATACATTTTCAAAAATAATTTTTTATCCAAATTTTTCATTTCATCTCTTGTACGGAAAGAGACGAATACATCAAACTGTATTTTAAATATAAAGCCTTTCCTGATAGTCGAAAGTGAATATAAATTGGAATTATGGATATTTTTCTCCTTCTACCTAAATAACAATCTAAACTGTAACTTATAATGGTAGTTGTGTTCCATCACCAATTAAGTTTTTTGACAAGACTGAGTTAATGGTTTCACTCTTTTTGATTATCCCTATACATGGATACAATGCATACATAAAAATATTTAACAATAAACATGCATGTGTATTTTATGTACATATTTGTTTACAGTTTATTGTTCTGTGGTTTTTCTTTTGTGTTACCCAGAAACCCTACACGATATTTTGTACACGTTTCCGTTTTTGTCTTTGACTGCGCTTTCTTTTTAGTCATTATTAATGCATTCAAAACTGGTACGTTCTTACAACAAGCAGAAAATATAAAAAATGGCAATTGAAGTTTGTGTCTAGAAAAAAACTAGAAAAAATAGTAATTCAATTTTTAAAGATGGTTAAAGTAAACTTGTCATTGGCTACTGTACCAATTTAAAGTGGACCACTATTTGTTTAGCCCACACTCATAAAGATTTTCATAATAATTTTACTATTGTTTTATAGCATACAGTCATCAGATAACCATGAATGTACAAGCACCACTATACATATATTCCTTACTTAAACAAATAACTCCTTGTCTTACGCTTGGTCTCCTTTCCGTTCTTCATCTATATAGGTTTGAGGTTAAGGTATTTAATAAATACCATAACGGCATTGACAAGCATGGTAACTGAAGTGAAAATAAAAATTTATTCAATATTTACATACAATAAGTTGATATGAAATAATTGTTTTTAATTAAGAATATTCGAGAAAGAAAAATACAGAATATGACCGGCAGTTAAGGTAATGTACATAAAATATTTGTACCGATATGAAAAGTTCGAAATTATAAGAAATACGTTGATTATTTCAGCACCAACACGCATTTAATTGGGAATGGTTAACTAAGATTGCCCTGCATAATATGCAAAATAATTTAGAGGCATCAGCAAAGTATATATTTATCCAATCCTGCAAGGAAAGTAGTGCTTAATGAAATCAGACCTTAAACTGAAGGCTGAAAACAAGCTCGCGAGACAGAAAGTGTATATTGTATATCGTGTATATTGTATATCGTGTTGCTTACAATATAAACATCTAATAAGATTTTCTATTCAAATTTTCTAAATAATAATTAAAACTTTTTTATAATATTTCCTTAACTTTTCGATTTTTAATAATAAATTGGAGTATATTCAGATAGTTGCACACAGCTTCCCCGCCAGTCTTGTTTTCCTCAAACTTAAAAATCCATATCTTTAGTTTCAAAAAATTATTTCTTTAATTTCCTTTTGATTATGAATCGTAACATTTATAGCTATTTCTTGGAAACTAAAATTTTAAAGATTTTTTTTTTTTTTTGAAATTTGATAAAATCAAAATATATATTTCCCAAAATTATAAAGTAAGAAAAAGTAAAAAAAAAAAATTGATCGATTTTTTTAATTGCTTACAATGTAAACATCTAAAAAGATTTTCTATTAAAATTTTCTAAATAATAAATAAAAATTTTTGTAATATTTCCTTAACTTTTAGATTTTTAATAATAAATTGGAGTATATTGAGATAGTTGCACACAACTTCCACGCCAGTTTTGTTTTCCTCAAATTTAAAATCCATGTCTTTAGTTCCAAGCATTATTTTTCAATTTTCTTTTTGATTATGTATCGGTTCATTTATAACTATTTCCTGGAAACTAAAATTTTATAGATTTTTTATTTTTTTTGAAATTTGATAAAATCAAAATTTATATTTCCCAAAATTATAAAAAGTAAAAAAAAAAAATTATCGATTTTTTTAAGAAATTGCTTACACTTCAAATATCTAAAAAGCTTTTCAAATTTTCTACATAATAAATAAAACATTTTTATAATATTTCCTTAACTTTTAGATTTTTAATAATAAATTGGAGAATATTGAGAGAGTTGAACACAACTTCCCCGCCAGTTTTGTTTTCCTCAAATTTAAAAATTCATATCTTTATTTATAAAAATTATTTTTTAATTTTCTTTTTGATTATGAATCGGTTCATTTATAACTATTTCCTGGAAACTAAAATTTTATAGATTTTTTTTTTTTTTTTTTGAAATTTGATAATATCAAAATTTATATTTCCCAAAATTATAAAAGTAAAAAAAAAAATTGATCGTTTTTTTTAAGAAATTGCTTACACTTTAAATATCTAAAAACCTTTTCAAATTTTCTACATAATAAATAAAAAATTTTTATAATATTTCCTTAACTTTTAGATTTTTAATAATAAATTGAAGAATATTGAGACAGTTGAACACAACTTCCCCGCCAGTTTTGTTTTCCTTAAATTTAAAAATTCATATCTTTAGTTATCAGAATTATTTTTTAATTTTCTTTTTGATTATGAATCGGTTCATTTATAACTATTTCCTTGAAACTAAAATTTTATAGATTTTTTTTTGAAATTTGATAAAATCAAAATTTATATTTCCCAAAATTATAAAAGTAAGAAAAAGTAAAAAAAAAAATTATCGATTTTTTTAAGAAATTGCTTACACTTCAAATATCTGAAAAGCTTTTCAAATTTTCTAAATAATAAATAAAATTTTTTTATAATATTTCCTTAACTTTTAGATTTTTAATAATAAATTGGAGTATATTGAGATAGTTGCACACAACTTCCCCGTCAGTTTTGTTTTCCTCAAATTTAAAAATTCATATCTTTAGTTTCAAGAATTATTTTTTAATTTTCTTTTTGATTATGAATCGTTCCATGTATAACTATTTCCTCGAAAATAAAATTTTATAAATTTTTTATTTTTTTTTTTTTGAAATTTGATAAAATCAAAATTTATATTTCCCAAAATTATAAAAGTAAAAAATAAAATTGATCGATTTTTTTAAGAAATTGCTTACACTTTAAATATCTAAAAAGCTTTTCAAATTTTCTACATAATAAATAAAAAATTTTTATAATATTTCCTTAACTTTTAGATTTTTAATAATAAATTGGAGAATATTGAGACAGTTGAACACAACTTCCCCGCCAGTTTTGTTTTCCTCAAATTTGAAAATTCATATCTTTAGTTTTAAGAATTATTTTTTAATTTTCTTTTTGATAATGAATCGGTTCATTTATAACTATTTCCTGGAAACTAAAATTTTATAGATTTTTTTTTTGAAATTTGATAAAATCAAAATTTATATTTCCCAAAATTATAAAAGTAAGAAAAAGTAAAAAAAAAATTGATCGATTTTTTTAAGAAATTGCTTACACTTCAAATATCTGATAAGCTTTTCAAATTTTCTAAATAATAAATAAAAAATTTTTATAATATTTCCTTAACTTTTAGATTTTTAATAATAAATTGGAGAATATTGAGAGAGTTGAACACAACTTCCCCGCCAGTTTTGATTTCCTCAAATTTAAAAATTCATATCTTTATTTATAAAAATTATTTTTTAATTTTCTTTTTGATTATGAATCGGTTCATTTATAACTATTTCCTGGAAACTAAAATTTTATAGATTTTTTTTTTTTTTTTTTTTGAAATTTGATAAAATCAAAATTTATATTTCCCAAAATTATAAAAGTAAGAAAAAGTAAAAAAAAATTTATCAATTTTTTTAAGAAATTGCTTACACTTCAAATATCTGAAAAGCTTTTCAAATTTTCTAAATAATAAATAAAATTTTTTTATATCGGTTCATTTATAACTATTTCCTGGAAACTAAAATTTTATAGATTTTTTTTTTTTTTTTTGAAATTTGATAATATCAAAATTTATATTTCCCAAAATTATAAAAGTAAAAAAAAAAAATTTATCGATTTTTTTAAGAAATTGCTTACACTTTAAATATCTAAAAAGCTTTTCAAATTTTCTACATAATAAATAAAAAATTATTTTTTAATTTTCTTTTTGATTATGAATCGTTCCATGTATAACTATTTCCTCGAAACTAAAATTTTATAAATTTTTTTTTTTTTTGAAATTTGATAAAATCAAAATTTATATTTCCCAAAATTATAAAAGTAAATAATAAAATTGATCGATTTTTTTAAGAAATTGCTTACACTTTAAATATCTAAAAAGCTTTTCAAATTTTCTACATAATAAATAAAAAATTTTTATAATATTTCCTTAACTTTTAGATTTTTAATAATAAATTGGAGAATATTGAGACAGTTGAACACAACTTCCCCGCCAGTTTTGTTTTCCTCAAATTTAAAAATTCATATCTTTAGTTTTAAGAATTATTTTTTAATTTTCTTTTTGATAATGAATCGGTTCATTTATAACTATTTCCTGGAAACTAAAATTTTATAGATTTTTTTTTTGAAATTTGATAAAATCAAAATTTATATTTCCCAAAATTATAAAAGTAAGAAAAAGTAAAAAAAAAATTTATCGATTTTTTTAAGAAATTGCTTACACTTCAAATATCTGATAAGCTTTTCAAATTTTCTAAATAATAAATAAAAAATTTTTATAATATTTCCTTAACTTTTAGATTTTTAATAATAAATTGGAGAATATTGAGAGAGTTGAACACAACTTCCCCGCCAGTTTTGATTTCCTCAAATTTAAAAATTCATATCTTTATTTATAAAAATTATTTTTTAATTTTCTTTTTGATAATGAATCGGTTCATTTATAACTATTTCCTGGAAACTAAAATTTTATAGATTTTTTTTTGAAATT
Source organism: Calliphora vomitoria (assembly GCA_942486065.2). Lineage (NCBI taxonomy): Eukaryota > Metazoa > Arthropoda > Insecta > Diptera > Calliphoridae > Calliphora > Calliphora vomitoria. Next base: position 74,594,164 of record OW818032.2, read on the forward strand.
TGATAAAATCAAAATTTATATTTCCCAAAATTATAAAAGTAAGAAAAAGTAAAAAAAAAATTTATCAATTTTTTTAAGAAATTGCTTACACTTCAAATATCTGATAAGCTTTTCAAATTTTCTAAATAATAAATAAAAAATTTTTATAATATTTCCTTAACTTTTAGATTTTTAATAATAAATTGGAGAATATTGAGACAGTTGAACACAACTTCCCCGCCAGTTTTGTTTTCCTCAAATTTAAAAATTCATATCTTTAGTTTTAAGAATTATTTTTTAATTTTCTTTTTGATAATGAATCGGTTCATTTATAACTATTTCCTGGAAACTAAAATTTTATAGATTTTTTTTTTGAAATTTGATAAAATCAAAATTTATATTTCCCAAAATTATAAAAGTAAGAAAAAGTAAAAAAAAATTGATCGATTTTTTTAAGAAATTGCTTACACTTCAAATATCTGATAAGCTTTTCAAATTTTCTAAATAATAAATAAAAAATTTTTATAATATTTCCTTAACTTTTAGATTTTTAATAATAAATTGGAGAATATTGAGAGAGTTGAACACAACTTCCCCGCCAGTTTTGATTTCCTCAAATTTAAAAATTCATATCTATATTTATAAAAATTATTTTTTAATTTTCTTTTTGATAATGAATCGGTTCATTTATAACTATTTCCTGGAAACTAAAATTTTATAGATTTTTTTTTTTGAAATTTGATAAAATCAAAATTTATATTTCCCAAAATTATAAAAGTAAGAAAAAGTAAAAAAAAAATTGATCGATTTTTTTAAGAAATTGCTTACACTTCAAATATCTGATAAGCTTTTCAAATTTTCTAAATAATAAATAAAAAATTTTTATAATATTTCCTTACCTTTTAGATTTTTAATAATAAATTGGAGAATATTGAGAGAGTTGAACACAACTTCCCCGCCAGTTTTGATTTCCTCAAATTTAAAAATTCATATCTTTATTTATAAAAATTATTTTTTAATTTTCTTTTTGATTATGAATCGGTTCATTTATAACTATTTCCTTGAAACTAAAATTTTATAGATTTTTTTTTTGAAATTTGATAAAATCAAAATTTATATTTCCAAAAATTATAAAAGTAAGAAAAAGTAAAAAAAAAAAAATTATCGATTTTTTTAAGAAATTGCTTACACTTCAAATATCTGAAAAGCTTTTCAAATTTTCTAAATAATAAATAAAATTTTTTTATAATATTTCCTTAACTTTTAGATTTTTAATAATAAATTGGAGTATATTGAGATAGTTGCACACAACTTCCCCGTCAGTTTTGTTTTCCTCAAATTTAAAAATTCATATCTTTAGTTTCAAGAATTATTTTTTAATTTCCTTTTTGATTATGAATCGTTCCATGTATAACTATTTCCTCGAAACTAAAATTTTATAAATTTTTTTTTTTTTTAAAATTTGATAAAATCAAAATTTATATTTCCCAAAATTATAAAAGTAAAAAATAAAATTGATGGATTTTTTTAAGAAATTGCTTACACTTTAAATATCTAAAAAGCTTTTCAAATTTTCTACATAATAAATAAAAAATTTTTATAATATTTCCTTAACTTTTAGATTTTTAATAATAAATTGGAGAATATTGAGACAGTTGAACACAACTTCCCCGCCAGTTTTGTTTTCCTCAAATTTAAAAATTCATATCTTTAGTTTTAAGAATTATTTTTTAATTTTCTTTTTGATAATGAATCGGTTCATTTATAACTATTTCCTGGAAACTAAAATTTTATAGATTTTTTTTTTGAAATTTGATAAAATCAAAATTTATATTTCCCAAAATTATAAAAGTAAGAAAAAGTAAAAAAAAAATTGATCGATTTTTTTAAGAAATTGCTTACACTTCAAATATCTGATAAGCTTTTCAAATTTTCTAAATAATAAATAAAAAATTTTTATAATATTTCCTTAACTTTTAGATTTTTAATAATAAATTGGAGAATATTGAGAGAGTTGAACACAACTTCCCCGCCAGTTTTGATTTCCTCAAATTTAAAAATTCATATCTTTATTTATAAAAATTATTTTTTAATTTTCTTTTTGATTATGAATCGGTTCATTTATAACTATTTCCTGGAAACTAAAATTTTATAGATTTATTTTTTTTTTTTTTTTGAAATTTGATAAAATCAAAATTTATATTTCCCAAAATTATAAAAGTAAGAAAAAGTAAAAAAAAATTTATCAATTTTTTTAAGAAATTGCTTACACTTCAAATATCTGAAAAGCTTTTCAAATTTTCTAAATAATAAATAAAATTTTTTTATATCGGTTCATTTATAACTATTTCCTGGAAACTAAAATTTTATAGATTTTTTTTTTTTTTTTTGAAATTTGATAATATCAAAATTTATATTTCCCAAAATTATAAAAGTAAAAAAAAAAAATTTATCGATTTTTTTAAGAAATTGCTTACACTTTAAATATCTAAAAAGCTTTTCAAATTTTCTACATAATAAATAAAAAATTATTTTTTAATTTTCTTTTTGATTATGAATCGTTCCATGTATAACTATTTCCTCGAAACTAAAATTTTATAAATTTTTTTTTTTTTTGAAATTTGATAAAATCAAAATTTATATTTCCCAAAATTATAAAAGTAAATAATAAAATTGATCGATTTTTTTAAGAAATTGCTTACACTTTAAATATCTAAAAAGCTTTTCAAATTTTCTACATAATAAATAAAAAATTTTTATAATATTTCCTTAACTTTTAGATTTTTAATAATAAATTGGAGAATATTGAGACAGTTGAACACAACTTCCCCGCCAGTTTTGTTTTCCTCAAATTTAAAAATTCATATCTTTAGTTTTAAGAATTATTTTTTAATTTTCTTTTTGATAATGAATCGGTTCATTTATAACTATTTCCTGGAAACTAAAATTTTATAGATTTTTTTTTTGAAATTTGATAAAATCAAAATTTATATTTCCCAAAATTATAAAAGTAAGAAAAAGTAAAAAAAAAATTTATCGATTTTTTTAAGAAATTGCTTACACTTCAAATATCTGATAAGCTTTTCAAATTTTCTAAATAATAAATAAAAAATTTTTATAATATTTCCTTAACTTTTAGATTTTTAATAATAAATTGGAGAATATTGAGAGAGTTGAACACAACTTCCCCGCCAGTTTTGATTTCCTCAAATTTAAAAATTCATATCTTTATTTATAAAAATTATTTTTTAATTTTCTTTTTGATAATGAATCGGTTCATTTATAACTATTTCCTGGAAACTAAAATTTTATAGATTTTTTTTTTTTTTTTTTGAAATTTGATAAAATCAAAATTTATATTTCCCAAAATTATAAAAGTAAGAAAAAGTAAAAAAAAATTGATCGATTTTTTTAAGAAATTGCTTACACTTCAAATATCTGATAAGCTTTTCAAATTTTCTAAATAATAAATAAAAAATTTTTATAATATTTCCTTAACTTTTAGATTTTTAATAATAAATTGGAGAATATTGAGAGAGTTGAACACAACTTCCCCGCCAGTTTTGATTTCCTCAAATTTAAAAATTCATATCTTTATTTATAAAAATTATTTTTTAATTTTCTTTTTGATAATGAATCGGTTCATTTATAACTATTTCCTGGAAACTAAAATTTTATAGATTTTTTTTTGAAATTTGATAAAATCAAAATTTATATTTCCCAAAATTATAAAAGTAAGAAAAAGTAAAAAAAAAATTTATCAATTTTTTTAAGAAATTGCTTACACTTCAAATATCTGAAAAGCTTTTCAAATTTTCTAAATAATAAATAAAATTTTTTTATATCGGTTCATTTATAACTATTTCCTGGAAACTAAAATTTTATAGATTTTTTTTTTTTTTGAAATTTGATAATATCAAAATTTATATTTCCCAAAATTATAAAAGTAAAAAAAAGTAAAAAAAAAATTTATCGATTTTTTTAAGAAATTGCTTACACTTTAAATATCTAAAAAGCTTTTCAAATTTTCTACATAATAAATAAAAAATTTTTATAATATTTCCTTAACTTTTAGATTTTTAATAATAAATTGGAGAATATTGAGACAGTTGAACACAACTTCCCCGCCAGTTTTGTTTTCCTCAAATTTAAAAATTCATATCTTTAGTTTCAAGGATTATTTTTTAATTTTCTTTTTGATTATGAATGGGTTCATTTATAACTATTTCCTGGAAAATAAAATTTTATAGATTTTTTTTTTTGAAATTTGATAAAATCAAAATTTATATTTCCCAAAATTATAAAAGTAAGAAAAAGTAAAAAAAAAAATTTATCGATTTTTTTAAGAAATTGCTTACACTTCAAATATCTGATAAGCTTTTCAAATTTTCTAAATAATAAATAAAATTTTTTTATAATATTTCCTTAACTTTTAGATTTTTAATAATAAATTGGAGTATATTGTGATAATTGCACACCACTTTCTCGCCAGTTTTGTCTTCCTCAAATTTAAAAATAAAAGTTGGAATAAAGTTTCATAAAAATCCATTAAAATATTTAACACAAATAAATGACTCATATTTGTGTAAAAGAAAATATCGATTTCTTTTTTACACACACGAATCAACAATATATGTATAAGGTAAATAATTATTAAAACGGTGCATTTATCACTTTGCATAATTAAAGACATTGACCAACACATTCGTACCATGAAAGATATCAGATTAAAGTGTAAAATATATAATTCTCTGTCAGCTTTTTTCTCTTTTTTAATACGTTCTGCTTTAATATTTTTCGTTTTACGTAGTGGTTGCTGTGTTGTTGGTTTTGTCAAGTAATAATCATCCTCATTAAAAATAAATTTTCATGAAAAGACCCTGGCATACAAAGGCGACGTGTTAAATCCATACACAGCCTCAAACATACGTAACCATATATACACAGATACAAACATATTAACAAGACACGATATAATTTTTTTTTCTTTGCGTTTATCAACCTTTAGGTCATTTCCGTGAACATTTCCGAAGTCGCTTTTCTAAAGAGCAATTATGTTCACACACACAAATGCAGTAAAATAAAAAGTTTATATGTATGTATATTTGTCTGTGTTAGTATTGAGAAAATACAACAACAACAAAAAAAATACTTTGAAAATGTGCAAAAGAAATGAGTGCATAATTTGCATATAAACGTGCTTTTATAAAGTTGATGACACTTGAAAGACCGTCTGTCTACATATTTTAACACAGCTACACTTACATGTGTAATCATGTAGGTTGAAGTTTAAATATGTAAATGTTTGTGTGTGTAGGTGTTTGTGAATGTGTGGTAAAATGAGCATAAGTGTAAATGGCGTACAATTAAATGGAAATGTAATTTACATTGAAATTACAAAATTGAAAGATGCCATTTAAAGCTTTTCCAAAAGCATTTACTTACCACTACGATTGAATAGGTTTATGAGAAATTTCTAAAAAAAAAAAATTAAATAGATTTCAATATTTGATTTTGGTGAAAAGTACACCTAGCTCTTCCATTGAAATATATTTTTTTTCAAAATTCTTTTTAATTTTTATTATGCAGTTATAATTTTTTATAATTTAAAATAATAACTGGAAAGTGATACTATTTTTTGGGTAAGTGTTATTGAGTATATCTGTTTGGCGTCAAACCAATTTTCCAAAATTTATATAAAAATAAAAAAAAAACACATTTAAAGTTCTAATTAGAGACGAAGATTTCTTGTTTTTTTGTTGTGTATATAAATATTACCTCGAAGAAGGATACGTTTTGATGCACGTAGTGCTTTTTTCGAAGACAATTTTACCAGTATCTTATAATGCTAAAATAACAAGCATAATATGATGGCAAACAATATCTAAGACACCGTTAAAGGTTTACTCGCTAAAGTCTAGTAAAATACTTCCAGCAAAGGTGCATAAAATAGTAGGCAAGAATAGATTCCAACGTTGTTAAAAAAATAGTATTCGTTTAATGAAGTTAATACTAAAAAAATGCAACCTAAACATTGCCGGCCACCTTGCAACACTAATAAGTGTTTTAATGTTAACAGCATAGGTATGGTTTTTAGACAGATGCATAAACTGAACGATTTTTTACAAAGATCCATCAATGGGCAATGGTTTTTAGACAGTTCCATCAACTGACCATTAAAGTAATTTTTTTATAAAGAAAGTAGTAAAAAAATAGTAGGGTAAATCGAAAATATATTTCAGTGAGCTTTTTTAATAACGAAAAATACAATTAGAATATTAGTTAAAATATTGAATTCATAGATGTAGATCAGTAGTAGTGGAAATAGGAATAATCAAATGACAGCATTAGGTCTTTTAAAAAATCCGATTCAAAAATTGCCTGGAATTAACTGGACCTGTCAGTATTCTGCCGAAAATTGTTCTCTGAGCCAATAATCACCCTAATATGTCTCGTCTAATTTCGGGTAACATAATTCGCAAATCAGCCCCAATAAGACTACCAACAGGCCGGTTGTCGAAAGAATTGGAATCTGCCAAATGAAGATTTGGCAATTATCCTTTAATGTCGGCATTTAGGAAAACAAATTTCCAGATATATCTAGCAAAACAAAGGCCGCGATATTCAGTACTACAGAAGAATTCAAATCAGAGCCGATCTTCAGAGAACAAACCTTTCTCGAAACTACAGAAACCGTATTATTTATGCCAGAAACTTTAGCATTTGCAGAATGCGTAGAAAGTTTAAACCTATTCCGTAATCGATTACTAACGAATGAGCATGCCCAAGCTGAATCAATAAGTGCTCGAAACTGATACCTATTGCCATTATATATTATATTTACTGATGCTGTTCCCAAGATAACAGATTGGTTTTGACGTGTATGAAATACTTGTCTATTTTGCATAACATTAGTAGAAGATTGTTGATAACTCGGTGTCGAGTTATTGTGTCGAAGAACCTCAGTAGAACTCTGATCGAAAGAAGTCGTAGGCCATTCTGCATTTGAATTTTCTATTGGCTCTTGATGAAGCATAGTATGGTGTCTACTATCACAAATTAAACAATTATTACAATTACTGACATGATGTGTCCTTGAAAGACAATTAGAACAACAGTAGGTTTCGGTCACAGCTAAAATTCTGTCAGTTATTAGACAAAAAATAGCAGAAATATTCGTAGAAGTATCATCGTCAGAAGGTACATAATATTTCACTTGGTTTGACTTTTTTTCCAAAACGTAACCCTTAAGACAGTCCAGTGTCAGAATTCTTTCCGTCAGATAGTTATCCAAATCTTGTTTTTTCGCGTTGTTCCTAAAGAGACACTGTCGATGAAGGAATTCTTTGTGTGCATATAAAGCCGATAAGTGGGTACCAATTATCCGCAGACACTTTGTAAATAGAAATGGATGTAAGAAAATAGTTAATTTCGCTTTTTAAGGGCCGGTACTAGTTTCCTTGTCAAAGGAAGAAATGCTAAACAGAAGTTTCATTTGGTTGTTTTCCAATATACGAGGATTCTCATATGCTATCCTAAGATCCCGTCAGGCTACTTCAAAACCTTCATTAATTAACGGACTTTCCAAAACAATATTCTTAGTTTCACCTTCGGTCTTACTAAGGCGTGAGCTGCTAATATAAATCGCCGTAAACAAATACCTAAAGGCCGGTCAAGAATCATAATCCCTTCCAAATGCGTCGACATCTCAAGAGGGTAGTGTCAAGATATACTCAGAATTATAATCCAGCGCTGGTGAATCACTGGCCTTATGTCAATCACCCCCAAACATTGAATATAAGCTACATATGTGACCTAATATTTAGCCGCAGCTACATCTACATCACTAGGCTCTGCATCAGAATTTTCCAAAAAAAATAAACAAGCCTTTATGCAGGTAAACCAAAACAATATCAATAATGTGGTTTTTGAAATTTGCCTTGAAGTATTCTTTGACTAAGGACTATTTCTTTTGTGCTGTAAGAGATGAGAAATGGACTTCAAACATTAAAATATATGACTCGTTAGCTTTAAAGTGACAACAAAATTAAAAGAAACTGATCAATCTCAAGAAGTACAGTAGCTTTTCGAACTACTCGAGACAGTGACTAAATAACTATCAGCAGTCTCCTATTCGTTCTGATATGTCAGCACAGATATAAGGCTCCTTGAAAATAATGAAGTAGAACATCATCTGTTCATATTCAACATATGTTCCTTCGCATACCAATATCTAAGTTTGCAAGATTTGAATTTTTCCTTGATTTGGAATGCATTAAAAAAAACAACTAATCAGTCCAAATCTAGCAGAGTCCATTAGACAGTAACTGGTAGAAAAACGATTCAGTCATAAGCTAAGACGGATTTCAGTTCGACTGTTTGAATAAACATTCATGGCAATTGGGATAACGACATTCGATCCCAGGTAGTGTTTAATAATTGCCATAATATTTATCCTATAAACTTTGCAGTGATCCGAAACTACTTTTGATTATTGAGTAACTTCCAAGTCTGTGCATAGAGAGCCTGCTGTTTTAAAGCAATTAACACTACTTCTGCCATAGATACTTTTTCAACAAAGATACCGCATATGGAGACGTTCGTGCAAAAATACACCATCTGTTCTAAAACGTTATTAATCAGAATCATCCATAGATTGCAGGTACTTCTACTAATTAGATCCATTGAAATCCAGTGTCATTTGTTTATGAATAAATATAACCCGTCCGGAACTTCCAAACAGCTTAAACTATAACATTTTGTAAAAAGGGAATTTTTCACTGAGGTCCAGGCGATGCAATTTTACTATAAAAATGCGGGAATTTTTTAAATTTTTATCTCTCATTTGCACAATATAAATTTATTCAAGGTCTTGGCCATTGTTAGCTATGACAGTGTCCCATCTATCTGGCAACATACGGATTCGCAGTCAAAAGAACTACACATCTTGTGAGCCCAAGAATGAATCAAGCTAAAATCGGCTACTCTGTTTCAAAGTGAAGCATATCCCAGATGCAGCGTTACGGGTGAGCCAAAACCTCCCAATCACATCATTGTAAATACTTTTTACCAGATATTGCAGTAATATTACAGTTTCATGTCTGGCCGGATATTCTGAACGTTTTTCGGCCATTGCTTGCTTCAAACTATTCAGTTGCAGTCGGTACAGGTTCCCTGTGATGGTCTGCTCAGTTTTCTGCAGCTCATAATAGATAGGACCCTATTGCTCCCACCAAATACAAGCATTATTTATAGCGTTCAAGCATCATTTTGCCTCGTATGGTACCCAATTTCCCTGCTTTTGGATGAAGCCTACTGCTCTCAAAGGTTTTAAAATTGCTTATTGAGTATTAAGCTCTCAATGATTTTAAAAGATCATGGTGAATTTGACAAAAATCTTCAAGGAATAATGCCTCCAATTCTTGGCCTTCAAACATTTTGACTGCCTTGAGCGATCTTTGTCTTCCGTGTCAAAATCACCACTTCTCGCACGTTGAAACTAATGAAACACATTCACCATAAATTTTTGTGAGCAATCGGTGAGCTTCAGCTGCATTTTTTTAAAATTCCAACTGACTAGTATGACTCACCGATGGCATCACAGGAGGAACTGCTTTATCACATAACGTTGTGTTCCGTTACTGGGAGAACCTTCGTTTCCTCATTTAAATGCTAAGCCGAGGTTATCTGCATGCAGCCTGTAAATGTTATTAAACCAGCATTTTTATATTTCTCCACTGAGTATCAGTCAATGAAGGTGACCTAATTTTGAGCAGTGTCACTGGCCCTTGGCCATCCACTCGTATTGTAGGTTTTCATTATTCATGTCCCATATTCAGCCGGCTAGTTTTTACTTGTTGGGTGGTTCAGTCCATCGACTACGACGCCGATATTGGTTTTAACCCCTTCAAAGTAGTGAAGAGTGTTGCAAATAACTATGCTGATGATAGTTGCAGGTTACATTCAGTGAAGAAGTCGTGTTTTTCTCAAAGATAACCATTTGCCAGACCGCAGAAGTCATCAATGTTTTGCCACCTCCAAATAGGAAATCACTTCCATTCCCAATGAAGATGATGGGGATTTTATAAAAGTTGTAGTCAAACAGAAGTAGCTCTGAGAAAAACCCTGTTTATCTTTACGGGGTTTTGCGAGTAAACTCTCTGAATAACTAGCTGTAACTCAGATAGTTAACAAGTCATGTCTTCATGTTGTTGAGCATTGTTGCCAGCATGATTTCCTGGAAGAGAGTGGCTGGTCGCAAAAACTATATCGAAAGTATTCGCCAATATCTTGGTAAGTATTTTTCCTTATCAGGTCCCATATAAATAAGAAGATTTCCGGTATTAACTCAGATGGCAATCATTAGCACTAGCTCTTTAACTTTTTAATCTTTTTTGCTTTTTCCAGTATTTACTTGACTTTCAGTTTATACATATTCCGTACCATCAATTATTTACTCAACATGGTTCAAAAATAAAGTTCATCAAACAACTGCCTACTGTAATAATTAATAGTTTCAATTTCATCCATATGTGCTTATTTAGCACTGTTGAAATATTTCCTCTCTAATTTATATGTTTAACTACCAGTATATTGAAATACTCTTTTTGACTATTGAAATTTTAGGCAATAACTAAAATTAGCACAAAAAATTCTTTGATAACATCACTCTAAATTGAACATGCTTTCAGCAAATTCCTAATAATTTGCCTAGGATCTCAAATGTATGTAATTTACACTAAACTAACATACATTTCAATTCGACATACTTGAAAAAGGCAAAAGCAAATCCAACCAATATAAAATAAATCAATATAATTCAAGTTAAATCGCGATAAGTAAAACGATTTTCAAACAAAAAGCGAACAAACTTGAAATCCTTTTTTTTTTTTTTTGTTTTTGTTTCTACTTTTCTAAAACTTGCTAGCTTTTATAGTTTTTGGTGTGTTTTATTATCTTAACATAAAAATCATTTTCGATTTTAGTTTTCTTTTTTTTACAACTTTGCACCAACTACTTTCTATAAACAAGGAAGTATAGTTACATAGATATAAACTCACACAATCATACTCAAATAAGCAACTAAAAGTATGCAAGTATTTTATACATTCTAGAAATGGAAAATAAACGACAAGACCATCACTTTACGATTTAAGTGTATGAAAACCACAAATCAACGCTAACTATTACCCATGAGTACTTAAAGCATAGAGACAGACAAAAACACACACCGAACTATTTATACCCAACTAACCAGAACATTTGAAAATTTTAGCACCATCGAACGTTTCTCTTACATATCTTCCCAAACGATTCGATGAATGTTCATCTGTCACTCAGAGTGTGAAGCGTCAAAACCTTCATTTACACAGTTTCCAAACAATATTTAGAACGATTAACACTAGTTTACAAGGTTTTCGTTCATGATGTGGAACATATAGGATGATCAAATTAAAAGTTTATTTTTAAAACTAAAATAAAACGAACTAAGCTTAATTTTGTTTGCTCTAATGGCTGCAAGAAACAAAATCAAATATTCCCATTATTTATGGAACCTGATTTCATTCATGTGGCTGCAGCAACTGGTTCGTTTCTTAATTATTCGCATAGCATTGGTCTTTAATGGCATCATTCAAGAAAAAATCGCAGCTTTGAGGCAGCAAATTGTCAGTTGCCAAGATGGCTGATGGCACGATTATCGAAATTAATTTCGGCTAAAACCAAAGATTAGCCAAGTTCTTATCTTCCATTTTAGCCCATTAAAAGTCCGTAATCATTGCTCTGTAGCATTCTCCAATGAACGAAATAGCTCAATAGATTAAGTTTCACTTTTTCTCGTCGGTACTCACCCCAAAAAGACAGCGACCATGAGTGTTGTTCACTACCAAACCAGACTTACGAATTTATTGCTCAAACTTTCATTCAGAAGTCACGGCCGAAATATTTATTTATTTTCAACAACGCAGAGTAATTAGACTATCTATCCTGATTTGTTTACTGTTACAAAGATTATTATTTTAAAAAGTCGCTACAATTCATTGGATTCAACATTCAAAAATTTATCGAAAATTATTCTCAATAATTTGACAAATATTTTTGTTCGAAAAATCACAAAGTTTCGCAAAAGCAAATAAATTTTCGATGGTTTGGTCGAGTGGGTAAAAACATACATATATTCATGTATGAGTTGAGTTATCTGAGTGAGTATGTAACCAGACAGTTGTCTGTTAATGTAGCTCTCTCTGTCTGAATATGTGTTGTATGTGAATCTTCTACTCGGCATGTATTTGTGTAAATGTATGTATGTGTTTGCTTTGGCGCGTTGTGTTATATTTGAAGTTTACAATGGCTGATGTGTGCAAATGATAAACAGTTAACAGTTTTTCCCCGGTTATTTTTTTTGTTTTATTTTGTAAGTTTAAATTGTGTAATGAAAACACACACACCGAGCAGTAATATAAACTTACACGTACTCAATGCCGAAAATAAAGTAGAAACAAATAAAACTGTTTTTGTGGTCAGCAACGCATATAAACTTCTGGGTTTGTTAAGTTTTATTCAAACACACCAAGCTTTATATGTCCACATGTACACGTAAAATAGGGTGTTCCAAAGAAAGCAGACATACTCCCAACTAATATGAATGTTTATTTATTTTTAAGTTATTATATGTCAAACATTGTTTAGGTTGATTCAAGTAATTAAACTTCGAACTACAAAAAGTTTCGGCCATTAATATAGGCACTTCGGCATATTCTGTGTGAATACACGTTAAAAACTTTAATCAAATCTTCAATAATAATAAAAAAATCTAAATGTCCGAGGAAATTTATGTTTTAGCATTTCAAATATGACTAAAAAATAAAGAAAGATTTAGTAGCAACTTCACATATTCTTTATATACTTGGATGCATATGTGAAATAATAATATAGTCATATATTACTCCTAATTGCATTTAATAAAGCTACGTTTACAATGACAGACTTACTCCACTCTGTACTCTAGTAATAAATGTTAATTGTTCTAAATACAAATTGAAATTTTAACAAAATTATGTGTCTAAATAATGAAATTGTAAATAAGCAATTAAAACTTAAAATTCGTATTCCATTATTTTAAAAAAAGCACACGCTCGATGAAGCTTTCTGGCTCATAATCAAACAATAAGTGCAAACAATTTTTACGTCAAGCACGTCTGAAATAAATAATAGTTCTTCTTGTATTAGGAAAATCCCACAAAGAACTTATGAAAGAATGTATCTGTTTGGTAATGAAATCTGTCCATTAACATATGGTGTAGGGCAGTGGTCAGACGAAACAAAGATAAATTAGTTTGGAACTGATGGGAAACACACCCTAGATATGGGAGTTTCTGCAGGACAATGATCCGACGCACTCCTCAAAGTCGGCAAAGGACTGGTTTGCTGTCAACAAAGTACATCTTATGGAATGGTCTTCGCAATCACCGGACCTTAACCCAGTAGAACACCTTTGGGAAGTGCTCAAGAGGAAGCTGGAGGGTTTTAGTCCGAAAAATAAGGACGGATTTTGGGAAAAAATCGAGGAAGATTGGTTTTCCATTGACAAGGATGTTTGCAAAAAAATGGTTGATTCCATGAGTCGCAGATGCAATGAAGTTGTGAAAAACAAAGAGCAACAAAATATTAAAATAAAATAATTTAAAAAAAAAAACTAAAAAGATGTGTCTATAAAAATTGATTCCCTTTACGCGTTTCTATTATTTTTTCCAGTAAAAATATTGACTCTTTATAGTGTTGTGTCATATAATGTATAAAAATATAAATGAAAGGAGAAATAATGTTCCTATGTTGCATATCTGATAAACAAAACTGCATAAATTTTTTTTTACAAAACTAAACTTGGCTAATATACTTAAAAAAATTAAAAAACAAGCTCTCTTTCTATTATTTTGTCCAACACTGTATGTCATGTTAATGATGACACTTCAATGTTAACTTTAAAGTTAAAATAATCTCCACTCTAGAGCAGAAATTGTTCGACTTTGGAATGGAATAAAAAGAGACAGCTAAATATCAATGTAAACGTAGATTTAAGCTTAAATTGTATTGAAAATACAACAACTATAAAAACTTAAACAATATCATTCAGGATATTTCAGATATTGGTTAATAATACAGTTTTCACTGCACTGATTTTACTGATTTGCAATACCAAGCTTTTTAGGATAATTATACGAAAACCTCCTAATTCTTATTAATTTCGATTTTCATTTTGGAATAGGGCGTGTTATAAACAAACATTTAAGCGTCATTTTCGGAATTAAGCAGCTTAAAATATAAAACAAATTTGTTTACAATCTTTCGAGGATGTTTTCACTGATTTTTAATATCAAAAGTTTAGTACATTTATAATAAATTATAATAAATATGCAGTAATAATAACTTTTTGCAAAATCTTCTTAAATTCTCATTATAGTTTTATGATTTTTTCCATTTTCAATACCAAATCTGATCAACAGACAATGTAATCGGAAAATAAAAAATATCATTCTTCTATGTCCTACCTTCTAGGATGGATATAGCTAGATCATCATACAATTTTAATTTTAACTGAGGGCAAAAAATCTAAGTCTGTTGTCAAAAACCTAATTCATGAGAATGTATTGCATGTATTTTGTTATTGTATCACCCGTATGTGTGAAAATAGAGTAATTTTTCCTTTGATATTACTCTCTCTTTCCATTATATTCTATAATTGTATGGTCATATATATCATCAAAATAATTTTAGATTCAATATGATTTAAAATAATAATAATTAACAATATTTTAATTAAAGATATGTTCTAAACAGAAAATATGCAAAATGTAACAAGCTTTGGTTGCACCCAGTTAAAAAAATTGATAATTGCAAGTAAAAAGGCGAATTTTATTTCTTTTCTACGAATGTACTACTAACTTAAAATTTTAAAATTTTATATACCGATATCTTAAAGAACAAAAATCACATCAAATTGGCATTGTATCTTCTTGCAATCACAAAAAAACTGCGAATTCTAAATTTCTTTTAAATTAATCATATTCAGTCATTTAGTTTCAAATATGGATTTTTATAATAGAAACTAAGTTCAGTCATTTAGTTTCAAATATGGATTTTTATAATAGAAACTAAGTTCAAAACAACACGTATATCTCCTATCTTCTATCTGTCTATCTATGTTAGAGTTTGGTGACCAGGTCACTTCATTTGTTTTTCGGGTATCATAGTTTTTTTTTTGAAGTTTTTTGCGTAAATAAAAATAATGGCGATCAAAAGACGCGGATTTTGAGATAATTTTTCTGTAGAACAAAAACGTTGAATATATTCCAAACCTGATTTCACCAGTCAATTCAGCAGCAAAAATTAATACAATGGACGATTTTGAAGCACTTACAGAAGGTTCCAAATCCCACAACAAGGGGCGCAATTTATTATTTTGCTTTAACAAAAAATGTTTAACGCCATATAACTTTTTAACGGGTTGTGATAGAAAGGAAAAATTGGTGGAAAAATAAGCTAAAAATGCCTTTTCATCGTGCATATATAAATTTAATTTTATTTTTTTTTTTAAATGATTTTGATGAAATTTTTAAGGAATCTTCTGAATTACCTAGCGGGTAACACTGTTAAGTCAAATTTTTTATTTTCGATCTGTGCGCGAGAAGTGTGGCAAAGTCAAATTATATAAGTGTAATTGTTGATGATAAAATTATTTATCATATAAATGGTTGTCACAAACATATACATGTTTACTGTAACCATATATATGGTTGATACAATCAAGTGAATCGTAAATTAACCATATTATTGTTACCACAATCATATATATATAGTTACTGTTACTATAATATTGTTAAAAATGTTGAAATGGTTACAGTAAACATGCACAAATGTTGAAATGGTTAAAGTAACCATGCACAACTATATTTTTTTTTCTGCGTGTATATTTTATGTGCCAAGCACATCCTTCAAAATATCTGAAAGTGCTACTCGTGCTTTCAAATAACTTTCTTCGGTGCAACTTATATCCTAAACAACGTCGGCTTCATGTCCACCTTTAAAGTTCAAGGGAAAATTGTACCACAGAATTGGATCATTGCTCCCGCTTCCCAATAATGATGCGATGTTTATTCAAATTTAATTCTTGTGTATTTTCTGCAAGACTCTTCTAGCGAAACATTTTCAAATCAATTGTTGGACATTGGAAATGAAAAAATTCCAATTGATCCCGCCACAAATGAGATTTCGTTCCCACAGTACTTCTGCCATCCGATAATCATATTCATCTGATAATCATATTCACGCGTTGAGGGTTCACTGATAACTAACCAAATAAACACAACAATTATTTTGCACAATTGTATGTTGAAACAAGTAAGAAAGTATGGTCGGTCAAGCCCGACCATATAATACCCTACACGAAGTAAATGAGCAAAAACATTTTTTTTTCAAAATTTCAATAATTTATATTCGTGAACGATTTTCGGAAGTGGGACTTATATGGGAGCTATGACCAATTATGGACCGATAACCATGAAATTAAGTAGTGTGATTAATGTCTGCATGAAAGTTATTTATGTTGCATTTTATGTGTATACCAACATTTTTAAGAGATTTATGCTCGTTAAAGTGATTATCGGAAGCAGGCCTTATATGGGACCTATGACTAATTATGGACCGATCGTAATAAAATTAGGCGACATGAATTTCGTATATATAAAACTTATTTGGAGAAAAACTTGTGTAGATACCTATATAAATTAAGCATTTATGACCGATAAAGTCCAATTTCGGGAGGACATTTGTATGGGGGCTAGGTGAAATAATGAACCGATTTCAGCCAGTTTCAGTAGGCTTGCTCCTTGGGCAGAAAAAATGATATGTACTAAATTTTATCGAAATATCTTCAAGATTGCGACCTGTACTCTGCGCACAATTTTTACATGGACAACCAGCCGGCCAGACGGACGGACGGACGGACGGACGGACATCGTTAAATCGACTCAGAAAGTGATTCTGAGTCGATCGGTATACTTTAAGGTGGGTGCTAGACTAATATTTTTGGGCGTTACAAACATCTGCACAAAGCCAATATACCCTCCCCACTATTGTGGTGTAGGGTATAAAAATGACAACAAAAATTAAAATAAACGAAACGCACTCAAATACATACAAATTATGCATGCGTGTGTTTGATTTATAATTCTTATTCATTTCATCTCATTTCACATTCTAGAATAAAGGTGCGCAAAAGTAAATTCTCTCACCAACACATTCAATTCTTTATTTTGTTCAGTGCACCTACAAACAAACAAATACAAAAACTGAAAAAATAAAGAAAAAGTCATACACCCGTGCTCATGCGCTTTTGTAGTTGTCTCGTTGAGTGGACAACGACTACTAAATTGTAAGAGCATAAGATTACGTGTGATTTTATTTTGCACAATTGTGCTATTGGCTGAGCACCATTGTTGTAGATGTTGTAGAATGTTGTTGTTGGGTGTGTGGTGTTTACGTATGATAGAATTGCTCTTATGAAAACTCATTATAAACAACTCTCTCTTTATATATACCCTTGCCTCTCATGGTGAAGGGTATAAAAACAAAAACAACAGCATTTAATTTAGCTATTATCATGTAATAGCTGGGCCTTAAATTAAATACATAAACGCAAACTAAACTCAAATTAAGTTAATATTGAAACCACTTCAAATAAAATATAAACTCTAAACCCTGACGTATACTTAATATTATTTGAATGTATTTTATATTACGTTTCTCTATGCATCTCGCAAAAGTGCACTTAGTGCGGGTAAATGTTGCATTTTGATATGAGTTAAAAAAAAAAATAATACCAAATTGATATATTGTATTTAGATGATTTACATACTTGTACTAAACAATATTTTAAAGTAAATAAAACCATTTATTTAAAACTATTTCAATATACATACAAACATACATTCCTGTGCATTTAAAACCTTCAGAAGTTTTAGTTTATTTTGTTTACAAATGACCATTAAAATCCTTTTTACTAAAGAGTTTATACACAAAAAATGAAATACCATGCAACTAAATAAATTAAAAAATAAAAAAATTAACTTATATTTAGTCATTTTAGTTCACGTATATAAGTATTTTTTTACAGTGGCTGATGATTTAAGTAAAAAAAGAAACAAGCAAAAAGTATTGTAAAAAAAAGTACAAACACTCTCAGCAACAATGACCACTAAAAAGCTAAAACTCTGCTTTTTTAAGGTTTCAACGTTAAAGGTCTCGCAGCAAAATAAGCAAAAAAAAATGAAAATTAATTGCAAAATTGCTATTATTTGTTACATTTCAACTTTGTGAAAAAAGCATAGAAAATTCTAATGTATAAAAAAATGCCACCTGGTAAGTATTATGTGTGTTGCACTTTAACTCAAATATATTTTTGTATATATATTTATTTAAGTTTTATTTTTATTTTTTTGCAATAAAATATATGAAAAAAATAACTTATAAACAAAACCACTAAATTGTAGTAAAAAAAAAGTTTAGTTTTATTTTTGTATGTGTTCAACAAATTCATGTTTTGGTTTGTGAAATTGTTTGGAAATACTTTGTAACATCATGTTATTTACTAGAGTATACATATATTTTTTGTCTAAAATTATTAGTTTAAATTAAATTCATAAAAACAACAATATGTAGTTAAAATATTTCTGTATTTGCATGTCCATTAAGGGGTTTCAATAAAAACAAACTGCAAACTGTTTAATATTTTTTATTTGAATCTAATTAAACTTTAGTAATTAAAAAATGTTGGAAAACTTAAACAAATTAATCAATTAAGGCCTCCAACATAGGTATACATATATGTAAATATAAGTTTCGTATTACATTTGAAATTTCAGAAATATTAGTTTGGCCCACGATGTGTATACACATTCTGGATCATTGTAAGTTGGGAGGGAAGTCGATGTAAGGATGTCCATCTATTATATATCAGTTATAGTCACGAGAATTTTATTATTAATCAATCGGGCCATAAATGGCTGAGATATAAGCAAACAATCACGATTATCTCGATTTTTTCACACTTTTGTCAATATTTTGGATACTAAATTCTGTGCATAAACAACATATACAGTGGTGGCCAACTACTTAGGGACAAAATTCCATGTGATTCTCAATTAATTTTTTAAATATTTCCACAAATATATATCCATAAGGACTGTTTTATGCAGCTATGTCAATTCATACATATTCCCCAAGAACACATTCGGTTTTTCTACAACCTGAGACATTTTTTTCTAAATAAACATATTTCTTAAATTTTATAATTATATTTTTATTATTAGAATATATTCAGACCAAATTTCGTGTTTTTAGTTACACTTGTTTCGGCCATATCATGTTATTAACAGCGGATGTTCGCTGAGGTGGGTCAACGTATTTCCACATATCTTAGGTCATGTATATTATACCGACTTCTCCAAGCTTTTTGAGCAACTAAAAATAGCAATACTAAATTTCATACCCCTAAGACATTTTGTTTTGGCACTATCGTGTTTAAAATTTAGTCTATACAACAAAATTCTTATACACCCATTCCTCGATTTAAACGATTGATGCGTTCCTGAAAAAATCGTGTAAATCGAAATGAAAAATGTTTGTATGAGAAATCGTGTAAATCGAAAAAAGACCCAAATACGAATAAATTAAAAAATGTTTGTATGAGAAAATTCATTTATTTTAAAGTAAAGTAAAAATATTCCCCCATATTCATAAAAAAATTTCAATTTAAACAATGCTTTAAATCAAAATTTCCACAAAAAATTTGATTTTAAAACGTTGTTTAAATTTAAAAATTGTATTAGCTTTTGATAGAAAAGTCCGCTGTGGCATTATTTTCAAAACTGTACCGATTCGTCTGTATTGAAGGCTTTATAAAATGTATAAATTGGCAGCAATAATTTCAGTACATTTTCGGGATATTCTTTAGACACATCTATATCAGCAGATGCTTGTTTAACTTTTAATTATAGATTATGTAAGGAATGTCTTTGCTTAAATATTTCAAACCAATGGTAGCTGATCATTAAGTTTTTTTTTTGTAATAGCAATGGTATCAATTGGGATTCGCTTTTGAGTTTAATTTTCTATCCAGATCATTAGTGGCTTTTCCATATATGCAATTAAAATGTCCCGAACGCATGAAGCTGTACTTAGGCTCATTTTGGTTCCAGCTGCTACAATTTTCCCTATTATGTCTTCATTTTGTACAGATAAATATTTTTGGGAATTGTGCAGAATATATTTACTGAAAAAAATTAGTTTTTGCTAAAATATTAACAAAAAAAACGTGTAAATTGAGGTAATTTCCACATCCCTCGATTTAAACGAAAATCAAAAAACTTGTTTAAAAAAGTATCGTGTAAATCGACGGATAAGTGTATTTTTCAATAAATAGCTGGCCGCAACTGTATATTAAATGACAATTATTTATTCGTTATTTCTGGCGTGTTTTTGGTTTGACTATAAATATATGCAGTCTTAAGAATAAATTAAAATAAACTTTACATTTCGCAAACTATTAATAAGGACAAAAGTGAATTAAGTTCCATCAAACGCTGAGGGAAATAATCTTATTTTCCTTACGTCACAAAGCAAATGCTCACATCACTTGTGAGATCAATATTAGAATATGCTTCTATTGTCTGGAATATACAGTACGAAATCCATATAAAGAAAGTCTGATTTATTTTGCCTGCACAAACTCTCATGGAATCTTAACATTAATCTACCATCACCTGAAGGTCGGTTAGCTCTTGTTAAACTCCCTACTCTAAAAATTTAGGAGTGAGATAGAAAAAATGTTAACATAGATAAATGTTAATAAAAAAGAAACCACCCAACTTACAGTTTTGATTTCTTTTATCAAAACTGTCTTTTATTTTTATAGTTCTAATGATTAGTTATGAATTTATGAACCTTTTCCGGAAATCCTACCATTAAGGTTTTTATACTGCTTTCTGTTACCTTCTTCGAACAGGTAGTCCATCTCCGTTGAAAATCTATCACTCCTTTTGTGCTCTTCAATTATGTTTTAACAAGAGACCATCATCTCTCCACTGGCCTCAGCTCCAGGCAGTTTGGAGGAAAAATACCGCATTATTTTTATTGAACCACTT